>VZRN01001723.1:334681-377430 GCA_013397935.1 Dasyornis broadbenti
AAAATTATGCACACCTTTGTTAATGAAAATAAATAATATCTGAGCAACTGGTAGAAGAGATTTTGTAAGTGGGGAAAGGAAGCCAAAAGGTGCTTTGGAAGAATCATGTCAGATGATTAATCCTACAAGGAGCAGAACTGTGTATTTATGGGGATCAGATAAATATGTTTTCGTTGTTGGCAGGCAGGGCTAAGAAAGAATAGTCCAACAGGAACAAATACAAGAAGCCTGAAAGAAAAATTTAACCCTGATGCTGCTAAATACAATGTAGTCTATCCTGAAGGCTAAATGTAGTCTATCCTGAAGGGTAATTTTGGAAAAAATGTCAAATTTAAATTAGAAACTGGTCCATGTCTATAAATTCTCATTTCTGCTGAACTAAAAAGAGAAAAAATAGAAAGAAGGAGACAAGCCTCTTGATGCCAAGAATAGAATGTAGAACGAGAATAAATAAAATCAGGGAAGGAAAAATGAGGGAATTACATAATTCCAGCATCATACAATCACTGACTCTGTAATTAGTGCTGACTGAGTCAACAAGTCTAAGCAGCCACATTTTGAACAGATTGATCTTGAAGTTAAATTCTACTAGAGGCAGCAGAAATATTCGTCCTGATCTAACCCCCTCTTGTATCTAGGTAAATAGGGGACAACCAAACAGCCCCAGGGCAGACAGGAGGGAATATCAGAGCCCTTCACCCACTGCCCAGGAGACGGAAAACCCTGCAGTACCAGCAGCAATTCCCTTCTTTGAGTGGTTTCAGACTCCAGGGGATGGGTCACCTCTTCATATGCACAACATCTGCTTTTGTTTACAGACTTGACAGTCCTCCTGGAACCACAGCAAGGTGATGGTTACCTGCTGCTGCACTGCTTTAAGATACTTTTTGTTTTTCTCTTAAATTTTCCATTTTGGGAGTTTCTAAATAACCAAGAAAGTCACAGTAAATTATGAGCAATCATTTTTATTTCCCTCAGGCACCCTTGGGGGGGAAAAAAAGTTAGAAAATCATCTAACAAGGCTTAGTGTGTATGAACCTAGGAAAGTCCAGAAAACTACCAGAGAGCTTTCCCCAAATATTAATGTTATTAAGGATGCACGAGGTCAGGCCAGAAAAACCTTCAGGCAACAACAGGCAAGTAATAAAGTCACTTCCACATGTGCATGTTTCGACTTTTTGGGTCTACTGGAAACCTCCTACTGAAAATAGGCTGGTACAGAGGTGAAGATGAATTAACCAAGACTATGGAGGTGAGAAATAACCCAGTTCCCAGTTCCCCAGCAGCAGGATGCCCACAGGAAAGTTTGGTAGTAGCAATCCCATGGTGTAAAAGTGGCAATCAAAGAGAATGAGAAGGTAAATGATTCAGTCCAAGTGCAGAGAAACTAAATGGATTTCTTTTCATTTCTCTTCCACTTCAGAAGGTGAACGGGAAATATCCATCCCAAGGTGACACTTTACAGGTAATGAAGCCAAGGTACTCACAAAGGCAGATGAATCAAGAAAAGAGGTGAAAGAACAGTACAATAAATTAAAATGCAATATATCACTCAGGCTGGTTGGTATCTCTCCAAGAGTGTAGAAGAAATGAAGGTGAGTGACAACATAGACATATATTTTAGTATTAAACTATTGAATCTGAGCTTCAAAGGTGCCTAAAGCAATGTCTGTTTATTAAAATGGATGCCAGAGGGTGAGATAGGGCTGGGAGCTTTGCCTTACCTTGTCTTGCCTCAGTAACAGGGAAGGGCAGAAGGGACACTGAATGAGAAAGGAAAGGATGGGCAAAAGAAATTCAGTGCTTTCTATAAAGAATGGGCAGATATGGGCAAACCCACAAACCACAGTAGCATTTGCCAGAGCAATTGAGCCAAACAAGATGAGAAGGAAAAGCTGAGGTCAAGCCACTAAGCGTGTTACTCCTCCAAACAGACATAACAAAAAAAAAGCCGAAGAATACTAGTGGATTTCCAAAAAAAGTCCTTCCTGAATCCTCAGGATGATATTTGAGCAATAACCCAGGGATGGAGGGGAACAGATTTCTGTCACACTTTAGGAAAGAAAGCGTAATATTACATGGGCAGTTATTTTTGTCATACTGCAGGGTGATGACAAAGCGTCCTAAAACCTGAGGGCAGCCCCAGCTTCATCTGGCCAAAGGAATATACTCACACCTGAGCTCCCCTCATGATCTGTGGCTTCCCAGTCAACAGCTATCCATCAACATATTCCACAGAAAGCCTGAGGAAACCTAGGTAGGAAATTTCACTCTTAATATGCCATCTTTTCTCCTATGACTACAAAGAGGGCCTGGAGTGACCAGGTCAAATACACACCTGGATATAAATTTTTCTGGCATTCATACTTCAGAGAGACATATCCTGTAGAGCCTTACTCCTTGCTTTTAAGGCACCATTCTTGGTTTTTTCCCCACTGAAAATGCCTATCAAACCTGTAGGAACATGCCAAAACTACAGACCAGATCCACAGCCAAACAGAGTCCTGCCTGCAGCACATCAGCTGTTCAGTAGCATCCAGGGATGTCGAGTGAGGATTAGGGACCAGTTGTTTCAAAAGTACCACATAACCAAAATGCCAGTCAAATCTTCTCAAGCTCCTCAATGCAGGATCATCTGCTAATTGCCGACATTTACCCTCCTCATCTCCTCAGAGAAGAGCAGCAAGTGGGTTTTGCAGGAAAGGAGGAGGAAAACACCAGACTGCTGGAGTGTTTTCCTAGAGACTTATTATCTGTTCAGCCAGGGATGAAGCTCCAGGGAGGACACCAACACCTTCTAACCTACTTTTTTCTCCAGTCAGATGTTAAAATGCAGCAGCTGTTTCCCCATGGAAGGAAGTGCTGTGAACATGGTTGGATTTTCATTCCAGAGTTGCATCTTGCCAAGGCTACAATCTCCCACAGAAGGGGAAGAGTATGAATCCACTCAGAGAGGTCAGTGATTCCCAGGAGTTAGCAAGCTTCCAGGCAAGCTGAGTAACAATTTCTGTGCATGTTATTTACTTGAAGAGGAAAAAATAAAATTCAAAACCTGAAAAAAAGATTTTACCTGATTTATTCCTGCTTTCATCTGAAAGATCACCTTTTTTCTGACCTATGTCTTTAATCTGGGTACAATCTGATCAAGAGAATAAGTGTTGCAGTGACCTCATTGTATCTGATGAAAGTATTTTAGCTGACATGGCTTTGGAGCAGGCAGAGGGAACCCCACAGCCCCAGTGACAGGTTTAGCCACCACATCACCCTCCAGACCACAAGCCACATTCCACACGGTAAAACCCCAGAGTGGATGGAAGAATCACAGCATTGATCTCAGATCTTGCTGGAGATTCACAGACATCTAAATTTATCGGCCTCTTCCCCCTCAGTTCTCATTCTCTCAATTTAGGATTCTGACTAACTAAGAAGCTAATAAGACTTTTTTTCTAGAGGCAACTGCCTTACATAGCTTCTCTCCTAAATTTCTTAGTAAACAGTCTTCGCACTCGCTTGGCTTCTGGCTGCTTGATCTGCCAGGTCAGGTAAACAGCTTGAGGGAGTCAGGCCAAAATTCACTCATTTAAATGGCAATCCACGACCCATGTAACTTTAGGGGTGAAGTCCACCACTTGCTGTGCTGCCCTTAGCAATTTTGGTCCATTATTTCAGGAACCCAACCCCAGAGGCAGGGAATCACAGAGATCTAAAAAAATTCACTCACTCCACGACATGCAGCCTACATAAGCACCTCTCAGCTCTTTTGGCTCTCCAACTCCCATCCCCAGAACACCCAGTGCTGGGCAGATCCTAGAGGCTCCAGAAACCTGACAGATTGCCTCAAGGTCCCACTGCAGTACCTCGTGAGCTCGGAGGCACCAGCACAACCTGCTGACAGCTTTCCAGAGCGCTTGGTGGGGAGAAAGAGCTACCCCAGGGCCCTGAGATGTCAAAGAGGATCACCTTGGGCAGATCTGCCCATTCTGTGTGCTGGTGTGCTACTTACAGTGTTTAATTGCATGGAATTTATTTATATCATCACCACAGCAGGCTGGGTTTGGGGGGTGATAATTTCTCCTATTCAAGGCAGCTGGAGAACTCGCTTTGCTAATGCAGGGAACTATTGGGCTGTTTGCTTTGCTCCTGGGGAATTCTCTGCCTGTCTCCCACACAATTATTATCAATCCTATTTGCTATCTTCAGGTCTCATGAATTTTTGTGTAGGCACCAAGAACCAGGGGGATAGATTTTAGAGAATTCCCAACACTTTTGAACTGCCATGGAGCCTGACTCACAGAAATCTATTTACAAAATCTCTCCTTAATTTAATGCATTAGCACACAAATATATGCAGAAACTCAAAAATATGCAAAAACCTGGAATTGTTTGATGCTTGGAGTCAAACTCAGTTTTGCCTGTGCCAGACAGAGTTTAGTCATACCAAGCATTTTACAAGGTGAGTGTATTAGTAAGAAAACCTCTACAATTATGATATGGTTCTACTTTGCGTTGTATAATTTTTCTTTTTACACTGTGTGCCCAGTTTCTCAGTGTACCTTTTCACTCGTTGGAAAGATTTCAGTGCTTTAACACCTGACATTTCTCTATCACCTCTCTTGCAAAGATCCCAAGGCAATCTGAACAAATAAGGATGTCTCACAGCACCACCATAAACTCCATGTAATTATTTCCATTTCAGCCATGGGGGAAGCTAACAAGTGACCTCTCTAAAATGAAGTAGCAGCAGAACCTGGAATAGAAATTTGGAGCTCTAGCTCTGAACTCTGATCTCTGATCTAACCATTAAATATTCTGGCTCCTACATGGATTCAATAACCTTTGCAGAAAGAAAGAAAAATGAAAAGAGAGCCTACTATCTCTATAAGGAATTACATATTTTCTCATTAGTTCTCTGCTGGTCATCCAGAGACAGCAGACTCCAGTGGATAAGGTGGTGAGCTTAAGAGACCCGGGCTCATTCTTGATCTTGCACATTTATTCCAAACGAGTCACAAGCTCTGTGGATATTTCTTTCCTGAGGAATAAAGTTAAATGCACTGCCTTATTGAGCCAGTTGGAATTAACCCATTGCTTTAGTTGGTGCATTGCTGCAGAGTATTAAGTAGTATTGAACATTTGCAAGCTAGGATGAAGTTAAAATTAGCCTTTGCTTCAGTTGAAGTTATCTCGATTTATGAGCAACTCCTTCTTGAAGCTTTCCCTCTGCAGAGCATTTTCTCAGTGCTCTGCACTTATGCTTAAGTTAAATGATTGTATCCCACCAGCTCTTTTGAGCAGGATAATTGGCAATTACTTATTTTTGACATATGCAGGAAATCTGGTAAAGCATAATTCAAATTCTGTTAGCAGTGATGAACTCCTTTTGCAGAACAGTGCATTACAGTGCTCATCTCCACTGCCAATATCCCTGGCAGTTTTAATTCAAATCTCAGAAGTATTATGTGCAGCACATTGTTTCTTATCTCCAAGGTCCACGCTAGAGAAATTCTTTTGTTGGGTAACCTTGAATCCTTTTCCTAAACTTTTTGAAACTCCTGCAACACTTGACTGCTTAAAAAGAAAGCAGAACTGATTTTATCTTGTTCCTCTTTATTTTTGTGGCTGAAGCTTTCTGCATAAAGTGTATTAATTATCTCTTGCTCTTGTTATAAACAAATATATCTAGGCATGTAAATTGCCAAACAGCAGCTCATCTTACTAAGACATTTTTTAATGAGTGTACGAACAAAACTGCCCACAGATATGCCTGGTGGAACTCTACCTAGAAAACAGAGTAATAGGCTCATTACAAAAAGATTATACATTAGATATGCTGCTCCCTCAGTGTGAGTGCAGTTTTTCTGAGTGCATTTAGAAAAAAAAAAATTTTACCACTGGTAAATTACACCTCAGGCCATAGGATAGAATGTGTGTGCAGCACATCATTGTATTTTAGCTGCATCCAGAAGCTGATGAATTATCTCAAATATCGAATCATGCAGTGACTGATTAAAAACTCATTAGTGGGTGTTCTACTTTCGTAAAACTGAAGTTGGTTTAAAACTGAAGTTGGTTTAAAGACTGTGCAACAAAAGGAACCCTGGATAAAATTTTACAATTTGGGCGTGTTTCCAGGTAGTAGGAGCATTCTTAGTTTTGTTTCTTTCTGAAAAAATTAAAACTAATTTGGAAAGAAAATATTGGAAGTTACATTGAAAAGGTTTAAATTTTTCTACTTCTTCAATTCCCTGCCTTCAAAACCTCCATCCATATTCAAAAGACATTTCTACGGAGAAGCTGGTGCATGGACTCAAAAAAAAATTCCATCCAAATTCAACAGAAGACAAATAAGTAAGACTTAGTAGGGAAGCCTTTGTCCTCAGTACCATGTAAAGAGAAAATCTCACTCTTCAGTAACATCAAGGCAACTTTTAGAAGTACATGCAGCACAAGATAATGTATACTTTATTTTAAAACAGAGCACCGCATTTCTAACGTTAGTGTTTATTGAGAATTTCTGTACAATTTAATTATGTGGTGTGTGAAGTTATTGATCTGGTAGTTTAAACACTTTTTAAAAAAATTCACTCCGTTATAAGCTATTGAATTTTCTAATGATGTCATTCTTAAAGCTTACCATTATCAGTGCAATAAAAGAGAAGCCATTTCTAATTAGATTTTCTTAATGTGATACTGTTCATTATGGATTGATTTTCTCTTTCCCTCTGCTATTTCTAAATGAGTTAGGTGAAGTTTCGCTTTTTTGCAAGTAGAGGTTAATTTTCACTGGCAAAGAAGCAGAGAAGTTGTACAAAAGGTTTATGAAAACCTCCTTAGGTGACTTTGTCAGATCACCTCGGTGTTATGTTTCAGTACCATTAGCATTCAAGCCTCAAGCTCCAGCTCTAATAGATGCTGAAAGATTTGCAATATTACCCAAACTTGTGAGGAGGCTGAAGCTTTTTTTCTGTGATGAACACAGCTTGCACTACAGCAAAGTGCTGCCGTTCAGCAGCAGGGCTGCTGCAACCAGGTGATTCACAAAAATAAATCGGCAGCTACTACTGAAGTGATTTGCAACAAGGATTTTAGTGCTGGTAAGTACAGATAAAGGGACTGAGGGACCTTCGTGAGGTTATGTTGGGAAGACAGGCAGTGTGGGCACCCTATCTCCACAAATTTGGGTACACCTCTTGGTTATTGACAAGTTGGTCTGGGAACAGACAAACACCACGAGGGGTAAGGACTCAATTTGGTCTTCATTTTCAAATTTCAAATTAGGTTTTCAAGTTGCACATGCTCAGCAAGTGCCAGCTGCTCAGGTCCCACTGGTTTCAGGTATAAAAAGTTCTAAATGCAGTGTATGTTTTGAGATGGGACAGCCAACAAGCATGGGAACTCTCACAGCCGAAGTGTGGGGTTAAGGTCAGTTCACACATCAAACTGGTGTGAGCAGCACAATTCCAACAGCAACTGGACTGAGCCAACTTCCCTAATGCCACTGGCATGAATGTCTCATTGATTCAAAGATTAGAATAGAGACAAAATATGAAGAGCTTTCTTTCCATTCAGACACGTGCTCTTGAACACAATGCACAGGCACCAAGAGGAGTTAAGCGAAGACTCAAGGTCTTTTCTGCCGTGATCTGAGACAAAAATCAGTTTACCAAACACAGCAACTTGGGCACAAGCCACCCATTTACCCTCACACAACTGATAAATGCTTTCCTTCACCTTGTAACTCTTACGTGTCTCTAAATCAATGACACTATGACTTCCTTTACTTAGCTTGCTGAGATTGAATTAGTTCCATAAAACTACCTAGATCCTATTTTTTAGCATAGTGTAGTGAAAGGCTTTGCAGAGAGTTTTGTTACCAATTTTTCTCTCAGCAAGGAAACATCTTTCCTGCTGTCACAAGGCACATGTGTCACACGTGGTAGGAACTAGGAACGGAAGAAGAGCTGCTGTATCCTGGAGAGGCATCATCTCTCTGCCAGTCTAGAACAAAGGGAAAGTCTGGAAGTTCAGATTGCTGCTGGATTTTTCCCTGCATTATTTAAGCCATTTGATCATTTAAAAATACTCCTTTTGGATATGATGAACTTGGAGTCATGCAGAGAGGCATGTTTTAAGCCAGACTTCAGTAAAACCACAGGGATTATTGAACACATGATAAAGCAGAAACAATCCCATGTCTGAAAAGCAGAGCGGAAAGAAACAGAAAGACAAAGGAAGGGAAAAATCACGATGGCATCACAGATTTATCCATTCCACTTAGCCGAGTCAATGTGCTGCAGCCCTCTGGCCTGCCCTGCCCACTGTTCAAAGAGCAGTAGAAGAGAAGTATCGATTAAATTGCGGCAGAAGCTGGGGTGCAAGCACATCCTGGTGACATCCTGGCACGCATGGAAATTTAGAAGGGTTAAATGTAAAGGGAACAACTCTGGGCTAGAGGAGTTGCTAGGAGATGGTGTCCTGCCTTGACATCATTCACCAGCCTGTGACAGGCTGTTCCAACAGCACAATAATCTTATGAGTCACAGGTCTGTGTGCCTCCACTCGGTGTGGAGGAAACAGCTCTCACCCAAGGGTGAACCATTCTCCAGGCCTGTTATGCATTTTCTTGGATTTTATATTATTTTTTTGATAAGTTACTTACTGTGGTTTTGCACAGGCCTCAGTAATTTTTACAAAACCCAGCAAAGTTATAGAGATCATCTTTACTTAGACAGTAAGAGCAGTACTGATGCAGCACTCATGGCAGTCTGGAGGACACTACTGTGAGCACCAAGTGAGTGTTGGATCACACCAGCTGGCAGAATTCCTGTTCCAAAGATCTTGAAGTCAAAAAGAACAAGTGGGTTCCAGGCAATAGAAGCCAGAAGCCACGAAAAATCAGTAACATATGGATTATTAATAGCAGTGCCTGCACTGTGTAAAGCAAGCCACCCTTCGAGAGAGATGTCAGCGTGAACAAGGTTATGGCTGGGCAGAAGATGGGAGGATGTGCTGCACCACTGGGTTAGTCCTGTTCATTTTGTAATACTCGCTGCCATCTTAAAACATACACTGAATGGCTGCAGGTTGTACTCTCCTACTGATGCTGGCAGGAGAAATGACTCCTGCGAAGAAACACCGATGGAGGAGCTCAAAGAAACAAAATCACAGTATTTGAGACCACTTATGCTAA
Organism: Dasyornis broadbenti; assembly: GCA_013397935.1. NCBI lineage: Eukaryota > Metazoa > Chordata > Aves > Passeriformes > Dasyornithidae > Dasyornis > Dasyornis broadbenti. Next base: position 343,872 of record VZRN01001723.1, read on the forward strand.
GAGAGGAAACATGGTCTTGTCTTTAAGGAATACATGACAAATCTGGGTGTTTTGTCTCAGCCCTGCTTTGCCACATTTGACAAATCACTTCTCCCATGGCTGTGTCATTCGTCCCTAAGGCAAGGATATTGATGTTTCCTCTCACATTCTTTCATCTTTTTAGATTACAAATTCTGCAGAGCCAGAACATTTATTTATCTTTATCATTAATGTAGTATGCCAGTGCTTTAAAAGCATTAATGGATTATACCTTCACTGCATCTCTCATGCTAAACACTAATAATAATCTCCTTTTTGGAGATGGAGTGTTGAAACACAGCCCAAGTTGACTGATGTACCCAAGGTCACACAAGAAGACTGCAGCTGAGCCAAGGCTTTGACTTGAAGTTTTTGCCCTATGCTTTTATCAACAAAACCAGAGAAAATAGGTGTGGAAGAGCCTGGGAGAGGTTATTTTGTCTGACTGTCCTTCAAAAAACTAAATAAAGACCCCCTAAGGCCATTCCTGAAAGATGTTCCTCCAGGATGTGCTGTAACACCTTCAGTAGTGGGGACCCACACTACTGAAAATTGGTTCTATCCCCTCTTTGCTTAATGCTGAATTTCCTAAGGTCTGATGAGAATCACTCGTTACTGAAGCCTGTAATTTCTTGCCATAATCACAACAAACATGGTTTGTAACACTTCTTTCTAGCACTTTTAATTGAGGCCTCCTTACAGTGTCATTATTTCTCACATACTGCAGAACAATTGAAACTTCTACACCAACTCATTAATTTTTCTATTGCTGTAAACCTGTGTCCCTGTCCTGTCATCCCTTCAGCTGTGCACTTCCAAGAGGTGTTGAGTCTGTCTCTCCTCCAGGCTGGATAAAGCCACATCCCTCTTCCTCTCTTCACACAGCCCCTTACCCAGACCTTGACCATTCCGGTCACAACCCCTGGAGTTACTCCAGTTTATTGATTTCTTTCTTGTTCCAGGGATCCCCAGAGTGGACACAGTATCCCAGATGAAGTCTCAGAAGTGGCAGGCAAAGGGGAAAGACTAGGTCTAAAGTGCTGAGAAATTGTCCAGAAACTAAAGGCGATGTTGCCCATTTTATCTATGGGTGGCCCAGGCTGCCCACAGTAGCAAGGAATTCATTTGGTGATGGACATGACCAGAGCTGCTCTTGAATCATAAAGAGAAAAGAAGTTCTGCCAAGAAGAAGGGAATATCAAGCTCAAGAGCTATTCCTCCCATGAAGCATTATAATGCCAATTATAAAAACATATTTTGGTTTGCACTTCAAAATATATAAATGTACTCCCTGCCCTCTGCACATCAAAAAAAGAAATCAGCGTGCCACAGATTTTTTCTAAATCATATCTTTAAATAGCATTAGGCCATTACGATATCAGTCTAGTTTTGCTGATGAACGCCTAATGGTTTTGGCTCACGATTGCACCTCCAATGCCAGAATAAGTCAATAGGATTAGGCCCATTATGTCTCTCACATCTCTGTTCTGCACAGTTCAACTTCAATAAAATATATTTAAAGGATATTTACCTGTCTCCGAGGGGTGGTGTAAGGATAAATTCAGCAGTAGACTGAAAATATATCTGAAATTTTCAAAGCCACCTAGCGGATTTTGATGAACCATTCCCATTAATGTCAGTGGGAAGTGTATATCTCAGAAATCACAGCTGTAAAGCACTGCAGTACACGAAGAATAATGGCGAACACAAAATTTAAGTAGGGAGCATAAGAAGATGTACCTAAATCAGTATTCCACATAGAAGTTTTATTTCTAATTTTTATGTCCTTATACGGGCTAAAGGAAATGAAATCAGTAAAATGTGAGTCATCTTTTCTAATTACCCTGTTAAAACGAAAACTAATCAAATTATTTTCGGAGATCAGATGTAATGATTACCTCATTAATATTCTCTCTTTTCCTCAGGATGACCACACTTACTTCATGTTTTTATTAAATTAGGGGTTTCTAGAACCAATTGCACAAATTGGCCTAATCTCCTTAGCAATGATTCTATACACTATATTTGGGAGATTCTGCAATTTGCAACTTGACAGCAAAGAACTTCTGAAGACATTAGGTTTGTTCTTTTTTGAGAAGTCTGGCTGCTGTTTAAAATAACTTGAGGTGTTGAAACTTTTGGTTTATGTAAAATGCTTTCCCAGCAAGGAGAGCAGAAAAGAAAGAAGCAGCAATTGAACAAAAATACCAACAAACCGAACACCAACAAAAAAACAAACAAACTAACAAACAATCCATGTTGATTTCAATGTAGGTAAGTGTACACCATACAAAAAGAGACAGTGAGTAGACTCTGTTGATGGATTCCATGGGTCAAGTGCACAGTCCCCTCACTTCTTGCAAAGACAGGACTATGTAGGAAATTGCTTTCAAAGCCCTGCACAACATATGAGCCTGCAGCTCTTGCCATGTAACTCCTTCTCCAGGAAAAAACCTATGGGGTAACATCAGACTGCGAGCGATGTGAAAGGAAAAAGCTCATTTAGGATTATTTCATTCTACATCTTCCCTAGTGTGAAAAGACCACTTGAGTCACAAGGCAATGGAGAAACAGGCTTCTAAGGTAGAGTTTAAGCAGTAATCCTTAATATATTCTACTGCACTTGGAAATGTTTTGTAGGCTCATAAGCATAAAGATTAAGTAATTTGGAAACAAGGCTTCCATTATCTTACAGATTAATTGAATAATGATATGTTTTAATAGGTGCTTATATCCTAATTCACAAAGTTTACAAAGATTTGGATTCCCTCCAAAGTTTCTCATCCCTCCACACACTTGATTACAGGGAGTTTAATAACTACACTCTGATGACTTTTAACCAATATAGTTCCCCTGGAAACTCAGAAAAGCTCTGAAAAAGTGGCAATATCAAAAAATGGAAGGCAGGAAGGAAGGTGCGGAAGGAAGGTGCGGAAGGAAGGAAGGTGCGGAAGGAAGGAAGGAAGGAAGGTGCAGAAGGAAGGAAGGTGCGAAAGGCGCGGAAGGTGCGGAAGGAAGGTGCGGAAGGAAGGTGCNCGGGAGGGGCGGAAGGTGCGGAAGGTGCGGAAGGTGCGGAAGGTGCGGAAGGTGCGGAAGGTGCGGAAGGTGCGGAAGGTGCGGAAGGTGCGGAAGGTGTGGAAGGAAGGAAGGAAGGAAGGAAGGAAGGAAGGAAGGAAGGAAGGAGCAAACAACATTTTATAACATGTTTAGAAGCAGAAATATCTCTTGCGATTTTTTTCTGGTAAATACAGCTCCTCTGAATAAATATGCTTAAATCAAGTGAACTATCAGAAGCAATAAAAATCCATAACAAAAGGAAAGATAATGCAATGGTGAAGGAGAACATCTTCAGCCCATCACTGAGAAACCATTAGCAAATTAAAAAAAATTAATGGAATTAATTTTCAAGTAATAACCATTAATCTTAACTCACTAAATATTAATACACTCCTGGTTTTTCAACTACTTAAAAGCTTAATTCACAAGCGAGGGTAACCAGGAATCCTTAAGAATGGTGTAACGCTATTAATGTAACGTTTACATCAGAATGGGAGGTGTGTGAATCCACACCAGAGGTATGGGAAAAGTTTAATAAAAGATTAATAAATGAACCTGAATAATTCCAAAAGAGTAAGAATTCTGGTGGTCTGCATGAACATGGGAAAATGTGCACTGCAAATGCTCTTAGGCTTTTCATTGTATTTCAGACTGCTACTTTTTTCAAAAACTAAGGAAAAGCAGATCTGAGTTAATTAAGATGAGCTAATTTGAATACAGATGCTAAAAATGTTCATTAACAGTAATTACTTTTTATTTATGAAACTCAAGACCAGACTCAACTGAGGCTGGAGAACTCACAAAAATGCTTATAGGGCACTAAGAATAAATGACTAGTGTTGTGCAACCGGTTTAGTGAATTATGTTTTGGGTTCTGTTTCCTTTAGTCCCTTTTCTGAAACATTACACATTGATCATTGCCAAAAGCAATACACAAAGCCAATAAATTAATACCTTTTTGACAGGAACTATCAAAGCTGGCGCTAAGAGGGACTGGACTTGGAACATGGATTTGGCTTGAGCTGAACACAAGATTGCAAATGATGACTGTTCTCCCTTGTGACTGAATTGCTACACATCAAACAGGACACCCATCTACTCCAGTCCTCCTCAACAATAATGTAAAGGGAGCCTGAAATGCTGGCACCGAAAACGGTGAGGAAATGTATCTTACAAAAGGTAGAGAAGAGTGTGACCTAAGGATCCAAATGGCTACGAAAATGTGCAAGACACCAGGCTAGAGTCATAATTATAAATTCCACATAAAAGGTAATCTCTCTGATTTAGAAGAATGTTCCTGCTCCCGCCTCTGTTGTTAATTCAGGTACTTTTTGTCCGGTACTTGCCTTCTAGGGTTACTCTTTTATTGCTGTCTTTGCTGAAATACCCTTTTCCAGTGAAAAATTTCCTCCGTGTACCTGAGGGACAAGGATCTGCTACAGCAGGCACATTTTGATAATAGGAACTTTCACTTAGATGAATGATGCTGTGATCCCAAAGTGTTCAAATCCACAAAGGTCCACTTGACATACCTGGGGCAGAGTTAGCACTGACGAGTCTACAGGAAACTGCAGTAGGTTTTAAGTCATTCAACAGCTCCTTTGAATGCTGACCTTTGAGGGGAAAGATCTGGCTGTGCAAACGTGGAGTTTGAGAGCCATCCTACATCAAGATGTCCAGTAGAGAGGAGATACAAATCTTATTAAAAACTTTGAGAGGCTGACAAAATCTATTAAAAAGCCCTTCCTCATTAAAAATGACCATGAGCAATGCCAACACATCCGTTGTTTCCAAGGATATAAGTAAACAACACAAAGGGATTAGCCCTGCCCCACAGCCACAGTGCTGACATCTCTGAGGACTTCCAACAGTGCAAATGGTCCCAGGGCATGAGTGAATGCTGTTAACTCAGTTACTAATCGATCACAGGCACTTAAAACTCCAGACTGTGTAAAGGCTGCTCGTTAATTATTATCATAGCAATGCCTGGGTGAGGAAACGTGTGAGGGAGCTGCTAACTCAAAGGATCTGGCAAGAGCTACCTGGAGCCAGCTGGTCTCCCACTTCCACCTCATACAGAATCCTCTATGTTTGCAGAGTCCTCCCTGAATCACCTTGGCTCATTTATACTCATTTGGGTGAAAAAAAATATAGAGGTTGCCTTTCCTTTCCTTTCCTTTCTCCTTTCCTTTCCTTTCTCCTTTCCTTTCCTTTCTCCTTTCCTTTCCTTTCTCCTTTCCTTTCCTTTCTCCTTTCCTTTCCTTTCTCCTTTCCTTTCCTTTCTCCTTTCCTTTCCTTTCTCCTTTCCTTTCCTTTCTCCTTTCCTTTCCTTTCTCCTTTCCTTTCCTTTCTCCTTTCCTTTCCTTTCTCCTTTCCTTTCCTTTCTCCTTTCCTTTCCTTTCTCCTTTCCTTTTTCCCCTTCCCCTTCCTCTTCCCCTTCCCTTTCCCCATCCCCTTCCTTTTCTTTTCAGAAGGTGGGGTTAGGTCATCCATTTGGCTGCACACACACACACAAGCACTCAAAACCTTTATTAATTATTTTGTTTGGATGATAACTATAAATTCTATTTGTTTGCATTTAAGAATTTAAGATGCCCCAAATGGACTCTGGGTATTATATTGAAGCTTCCACATCAGATATTTAGGTTTTCACTGCTCTAAATACTTGCCAACCCTGCCAGTTCTACATCAACATACACAGCAGTAGTTCAGTGCCAGTGTGTTTTCGATGAGTTTAGTGATAGTTCCACAGTATCAATTATCTTTAGATTTGTGAAGCAGAGCAAAGATGATGAAGCAGACTGTACCAGCTCTTAATGCAGAACTACAGAATGTATAATTTAGCATTTATTTTATTGCCAGCATTTTCTATATAATGTGTTAGTGCACAAAATAGCCTATCAAACGCATTAGCAAACAAAAGCTATATAAAGACTCCTATAACCAAAAGGCAGCTTATGAATAATTCACATTTCCATGCATTAGGAGGCATCCAGACAAAACACATAAAGTGCACTTAACTTGTCCCAATGAAAACCTATAAATTATATGAATAATTGTATATATATAATGTATATAATACCAACATAATATTTCAGTTACCTTAAAGGATAAAGTTGCTTTCTTGCATGACTTTGAAGACAATTTGCAAGCTTGCTCAATTTATGCTGACAGTAATTGCTGTACAGCTGCCTGATGCAGACAGAGGGGGAAAACGGATGCACTGTGCAAGTTACAACAGCGGAAGGAAAGCTGCTGGGCTACCTTTTGTGGTACCATTTGTACTCATGGACAGGACCACTGCCAGCTGTTCAATTATCTGTCCAGAATACTCCAGAATACACACTTTATTGGTACCTGTACTTAGACAAAAAAAAAAACCACCCTACTTTTGACTCATGTAGTACTTAGAAGCAGATAAAGGAAACACACATTTATTAGATTAACGTGGAAGATTCAGGGAGTATTTCAAAACTATGATAATGGAAGAAATTACATGTTTCATACCCAGAAACATAAAAGTTATCGAGGGAATTATGGAGTGCTCTGATTCTAAACAATTTTTGGATCATTATCAACAATAAAATAACACCAAACTACACCTGCAAGTCTGCAAACATAAAAAAGTTCAGTGAGCTTACAGAATGAACTGTACACATTCAATTTCAGAGATGTTTTTTGCTTCCACACTGAAATCCATCCATGCATTACCATTGGATAAATTAAGATGCAACAGCCACAATTCATGGCATTGCTTCTATGGGTTTCAGATTTTGCCAAGAAACCTTCAAGCATGCACCAAGCTACACCAGCAGACAATGACAGACATATCAAGTCATCCATGCAAATGGAGGGAAATGAAATGGACAATCGTGGTTACATGATTTAACCTTACAATGAAGGTCACACAGCCTACAGAATATATAAAGTTCCCCTAATCATGCTTTTGGTAGGACTCAGCCCTTGGAAGAAGTGTGACTCATGGTCCAATATGTAAAAAGGGTCAGAAATTTGGTATTTATGCTCAGCTGTATACTGAGATGGCATACAGCAAATACTGAGGGCTCTGGCACAGGCACACCTCCCCCCAGACACATTCAGCAGGGCATTAACACGCTTTTAGGTAATCAGGAAATATTGCCATTATCCTCAACTCACCTTCTTTGGGATTGCAGCTGACTAATTGCCACAAAATAATTTTGGAACAATTAAAGCATTTCTCAGTGCTCGTTGTTTGAGAGCAAGTTCCTTGATGGAGTAATGAGCAAAGGCACACACTAATCACCCATTAACTGGCGGGGTGCTTAAACATCATTTCATCTTGCTCTAGAAAGGGTTGTGTGCTGCTTAATTTAGTGCCTTTGGTAGACACAAGGGTTGAAGGCTGCTAAAAATGAGATCCAAATCTCTGTTTAGTTAGAATCTCACATGATACGGCCTCATTTCTTTTTGGCTGCAAATACTAGAGATTTATGCCTTCTCTTTCATCTTGTGATCTCTTGGGAGGGGTATTTGTGCTGTAGGATAAATGTAACAAAATGCAAAACTAGGATGTCACATACAGAAGTTACACAAATGATTTTCACAATATTCGAGAAGGATTTGCTATACCAAGTAATCAAGTCTGCGTTCTTTCCAGGATTTGACCCGCTTTACCGAGGGGAGCACAATAGGGACTAATTTTGCCCCATCTCCCCTCAGAGACAATAGAGTTGTAATTTAGAGAAGCAGCTCTGTTACCAAAGCCCGCAGAACTAAATATAGGGAAGAAGTTTGCTTGTCCTCTCTTTGTATGACCCCAGGGAGCAGAAGGTACAAAGCAAAAGAGCGAACACTTCGTGCATCTCCAGCTTTACCTCACCTTTCAGTTGCTCCCTGCTCAGAAAAGTTTCTCTCTACTTTGCCACTCCCCAGCTCTCTTCACAAAGAATCTGTCACAGGCAGTCCTGAACAGTTTATGAATTGTTACCTGCATCCCCTCTCACTGCTCTTGCTTCTGACTGTGGTTGCAAACTCTGCCGAGACCCTGCAGAACATCATCATGTCCTCAAACACACTGGAAATAGGATTCACAGAACTGCTCACCAACTTCCTATATTTAATCTGATTTTTTAAACCCAGGTTTCTAATGATTTTCTGATGTGACTATGTTGTATGTGTGTCTGCCCTGCTCAGTTTTGGATTTATGGCTACTCAACAAAATTTGACAAAGTTCAACAAATATATGAAAGGTCGAGAAGTTTTGTGCAAATGGGCAGCCTGCTAGGGAAGACAGATGATAGTAAATATTTGTACAGAATGAATTGATAGATGACAAATGCAATCGTGTTAGTAGGCACAGGAGAATTTACCCCAGAGACTATCCATGGCAGAGAGGATTCAGAAAATTCTCTAACTACAGAACCATAGCTTGTAAATAAAGAAAATTCATTTTTACAAGGTTACTCAGATACACAAAACTTCGCAGGAAATATCTGTAATCCTCTGTTACAAATAAAGTATTCACTTAACCTTTACAGAAGACATTTCATTTGCCTTTACTTTTTTCTTTATCAGTGATTCTGACTTTTAGTTAGCAGCCGAATTTTATAAATTACATAACCACAGAGTAAATTCTTGGTGCTTATTATAGAGTGCAGAAAACAAGACACAACTGGAGTGACTGAAATATTTCAGTGAGATAGCTGAGGGCTTTTGGTTTTTTGAAAATTGCAGGATTTGGAAGATTGTGGAAGGCTCTATGTCTCTAAAAGTAAAAACCACATCTATATCACAGAATGTTGGTAAAATCCATTTTTAAACCTCTGGTCAGCGTAGGAGCCTTCTAGTGAGTATTTGTAGATAATTGGTTGGTATTGGAAGGTGCGAATACCATGGATAAGCCAAACATAAAATTATGCTCAATGCTAGAGGGTGCATTTTTTCAAAAGTTACACTTCTTTTCGTTAGTCCTGTTTTTATTGACTTGGTACACAGGGGCTGGGATTAATTTACACCTCTGTGTTGGTGACCCTCAAGGTGCAGTGGGGCAGATGCTGTATTCAGTTCATACCCCAAATTTTTATGAAAATTCCTCCAGCCACCAAGTCCTGAAACTCTGATTTCTTTCATTTATGTAGAAAAGTATCACTATTGCAAACTGATTCATCAGAGAAATTACAAGATCCCTCGAGATTATCATACCCTTTTATTCACCCAACAAGACAAAATGAGAACATTAGGCAAGTCAAATTTTGCTTTGAGGCAGAGATTTTTCAAGGATGTTTCACTGTGTCATTGATCTATGCACAAATCTAATCCTGAACACTGCCGTGTCTAAACCTTTCCCCCACCTCAGTGGACATTATTTTCCTGGCATGCTTGTGCAGTGTGGATGTGTCATTACAGCAAAGGGACCTGTAGCCCATTGGCCTGGGGGAAATGGTCTGAGATTACAAGACTGTGCAAGAAGGTGGTGACAACTGCAATGCAACCTCAAGCCAAACACCTCGAGAGGAGGCTCGAACCAGCAGTGACCTGTTTTTCTTGATTAGATTTTGCAACAGCACGACCAGACAGAATTGCAAGTACAAAGGCATCTGTCAGGAAAATGAAGTCTCAGTATGGATTTCAGCGAGTCTGTAGATGGAACAGGAGTTTTAAAATATTTATAGGACATTCACAATTCACGAGTTATAGGACATTCAACCAATCACGTCAAAATCTCTGAACAGATATTGGAGTGTGCCTTCTGTTTTAGAAATACGCAGCAGTTGCCTTATGGTAACAATTGAAACATGAGGGGACTGGGGGAAAAAAGCCAACAACACAAAAACAATAAACCAAAAACCAAAAAAGCCAACCAAACAAACAAAAAAACACACCAAAAGATGACCAAAAGACCCAAAAAACAAAACCACAATGGGTTCTTTTGTCCCTGCAGGAAAAAAGTGCATACCACAAGTGCTTAATAGTACCTCTACCCAAGTGTTATTTTACTCTCTGCTCAGGCATCACTTCACCTTAGCTGCCTGCTACCATCCTTTCATTTTGATCAGACTCTTCTGAAATCTGGCTTGTGCCTGTGATGGAGAACAGCCTTGATACAGCCTGAGACAAACCCCAGTCACAAGACTGGGCTCGCACAACCTTGGGAAATGTAGCCTTAGGTCTCAAGAACAGTCGTGGTGCTTTGAATGGGGCCATTGCCAGTGCCTTGTGCCTATGGAAATGGGAGTAGGAAGGTGCTGGTCCCCTGGCCTAAGAGACTGCAGAGTCTATTGCAACTCTATTGCAAGGAATTTTGCAAAACCAGAACAAGAAGGTTTCACCCCCTTAACTGAAAAACAGAGGAAATCTCCATCTGGGTCAGCTTCTCTTTCCAGCTAAATTCCCTGTGAGTTTTGCCATGCTCAAGCAACCCAAACAGCACCACTCATCATCTGATCTCTGCTCATTGCAAAACTTCTCTTTGCATCCCTGGGTCGCGAAGCTTTTTATTCTCTCACCCTGTGCCAGCCCACCAGCCTAGCTGGTCGCCCCAGTTCTGTGCCCTGTGGCCCTTTTTCAGTGTCAGGGTGGTCTTGTGACATTGCATTTGTCAGGCAGCCTCACAGTGCTGCGGCATGAGCTGAACACTGACACTGGGGCTGGAGAAACGCACGGCACAAAGAGAGCAGCACACAGCAATGGCTCGTGTTACACATCCACACCGATCAGAGCAGGTGGGGATCCTTTATAGGCTTCTCGTGGACAAGTGCTTTTCACACTTCATTCATTCCCTCACAACGTGCAGATTTTCACTTCAAAGATCTGGCAGTGTTGAAAGGGGGTTTTTCAACCTACACAGAGTTCATTTAAGTTAAGAGAGGTTCATCTTCCCCAAGTTTGTACTGCTGGAATGGCTTTGCTGCTACAGTGTTCAAAGTTCTCTCTAAACACCTTTTGGTGAAGCAATACAGCTCTCCTCCCTGAGGAGGACTGCTGCACTTGTACATCCACAGCCATACGTAGTGAGTGTATGGCAAACATGGAGTTTTTCATGTCTGTGTGTGTAAGAAAACATATTTATGTACATATATATATCGATATACAGCAGAATTAAAATATTTAAGGGATCAGCTTCTGAATTCTTCTGAATTACATTGACACCAAGAGCTCCAGATCTATGTCAAACTGCTGTTTGTATTGAAGTATGTAATTTCTTTGCCTTTTTTCAGTTCTGCCCCCTGTATTGAGTTTGTGAGCGTAAGACAAATCCTTGCCCCCAGCACTGGGCTTGCAAATGAGGGGATTTTGCTGTTTATGAGAGGCCCTTTTGCAGGAGCCATCCCTCAGCCAGGGTTTGGCTGAGCCCCAGCCAGGCTGGAGCTGCAGCTCCGTTCCACTGCAGGGAGGCCAGAGGACGGATTAGGGTTGGTAAGTGAGTAATGGCCTTTGATACTGTGTCAAGCCATGTAAGAAACTTATCTGAGCATGCCAGGAGCTTATGAATGAAAGAAGCACTTCAGAGATGTGGGAAGAAGAGACCTGTGAGACTTAATGATTCAAAGAAAATCTATCTTCTAGTTAGGAGATGAATCCTTAGATGACTGACCTAAATCCCAAATAATTCCGAACAACGGCAGAAAGACTGAGCTAAGTGCAGTCCTATCATTTAATCTTAAGTCTTTCGGTAGCACTGTATGTCTTACTGAGCAGAAGATAATACAAGGAACAATAATCAGATATCCAGAATAATGTAACAATACATGAAAGAGCTTAGCATAGGCAAGTAATAGCTGTAGGCTTCATTTGCTCTGTTTAGTTATGCTAATCGAAAATAAAGATTTCCAGAAAACATTAGAAGCAGAGAGATTCAAAAGAAGTGGCCTGGAGCTTTCTATAGGCAGAAGTCAGAAAGCCAGCTGAGTTACAAATCAGTGAATGAATATATTCATTATCTTACAGAGAGGAGAAAAATCATATTAGGAGTATGGATATTTGTTTACCATGGTTGTATTAATATAATTTAATAACACCGTATTTAGTTGCCTTAGAGAAATTAAGCTAACTTCATACAAGTTACAGAATAATAAAAGGCAGATTGGTTTGTACCAAGATGGAGTTCCTCAGCATTGAACCTGCCTTCCATTAGCAGACGACCTGAAACCTCTCATGAATGTTAACACAGACCTCTGAAGTGAGGGAAGCCAGGAAAGATTTTCTCCACTATTAAGTTACCTGCCTCACTGTTCTTTTCCTGTTCTGATTTTAACAAATTCTCTTCTTTTTCACATTTATTTTCTTTATCACTTCCTATCCACATAATCACACATTCATATAGTCTGTGTGACTGCAAAGCGTGTATCTGCCACATCATCTCTGTATGCCCTTCTACTAAGAACGTAAAATTCAAAGTAAAATCGTTTGTATTTGCTAGTGTAAGAGCTCCACTTCCTTAGAATCCCAGGGTTCCCAGCTTGTATCTGGAGTCTACACAGCAAATTGCATCCTGGTGTTTTATCTTGACTGATAAAGGCACTTTCATAACGCAAACCACGGCCAGGTTCTGAAAGCCTCGCACAGGTACGCCTCTCTTCTTCCATTACAGCACATCTCCCCACTTGGTGAAATGCCACTCCAGATTATTCTCAGTGCCAGACCTCTGAGCAGGGACACACTGAGGCTCTCAGGAGCTGCTGTGCCAGCCCCCAGAGGTGTGACGCGGCTGTACTTTATGTTTTAATGCTGACTTTGCCCTCAGGTCCTTCGGGCTGGACTGTAAAGGTGCAGTTTTCTAACCTAGAAGACTCAAGCAAGGCATCTAAGCCCATCTGCCGGCACTCACAAATGAGGTGGTTTTGAAAGGTGCTGAGTAACTCTAGTGCACACAGCAGTGGACAGTCACAACTCTGGGAGAGCTTTACCATCTTTTCTGAGGAGCCTAGCCTGGAAAATGAGGCTTGCCCGCCTCAGTGGGCTGCTTCAGAATTAATTACTGCTTGTGTCGTCCTGAGAAATTTCTAAATGAAGGGCTGAGGAATAAATTTTGCCATAGGTTGTCTGAGAGATTGGTGTCTCTGGACCCATACCAACCACTCTGCACAGACACTGGCCCTGCTAGAAAAACATTAGCACTTCTTTATCGAAGCACTTCTGGTGCAAAAAGAAATTAAGAAACAACTTCTTTTCCTAAGAGGCACCAAGCTGAAATATAATATAGTCTTGCAAAGCAATTAGATGCAATACCATCACAGGCTCATGAAGGCTGGAATTCATTGCAGCAGTTGCTGTTTAGCCTCACTGCATAGCACAAAAACCAGAAACTATATCTCTAAGATTGTTTGCCCTCTGCACATCTTGTCAAATTCAAAGACTATTGGGTCTTGGGAATCAGTGATGGAAAACAGCCCCAACCACTTGATCATTCAGACCATCTTTTTAGTGATGCAAGACTGTTCTCCTAAATCAATATTTTAGTGTTTCCTCTAGGTCAGCTGAAAATTTTTATACAATAGCAAAGGGATTTAGTTGAATCTCCTGTGAACTATTTTATAGCTGAAGAGATGTTATAGGCAGTACAATCTGCTTTATATTCAGCATACATTATTCCATTTAAAGTATCATTCCATAAGTGTAAACTCCCACTTGTTATGACAAATGTTTTCTTGTTTTCCTCATGTTTACATCTTTCATAAATATGTAAACTGTATAAAGTCGCATCCACATTACTTGTCATTAAATCAAAGCATTTTATACATATTTTAATGTTCTTTCTTACACTAATTGTTCCAATCCTTTGATCATTTCTTTCACTCTGAGTGTAATCCTATGAAAGAGTGCTGAAGGAGACAAAAAAAAAATTCACAGCAGAAAGCAAAACAAAGAGGCAAACACGATTTCTGGATTTGATGTGGTAGGAAGAGAGGCCAAGGGGATCTCTTCAAGATATTTTTAGAAGTACTTTTATCACAAATCAAAAGGTAGAGTCCTCTTTACATTGTCCTGGTGTACAACAGGCAGACAAGAAATTATGTGAGGAGAGAGTGAGGAAGGAAAATAGGTGCAGTTTACAGGTATCTGAGGGGTACCAGCAGCAACACACACCCACCCAGCATCCCCTGGAGGACAGAAATCCTGGGCACAAGGCTGAGCCCAGAACTGAAAACCCCTGGTGGGACTCCCATGGGCCCCTGAGCATTCAGTGATGGGGAAGCAGGAGCTGAGTCACTGTCAGGGCAGTCCCAGTGGTCAAAGAAAGAGCCTGAGAGTTTTTAATAATGAATTGCACAGAGCTTACTCTCTGCAAAACCTTCACAGGGTGTGTCTGGCTACTCAGACACGGCCCGTGGAGTATCCCAGTGGTCTCGGAGTGCTTACAAGCAGAAATATGAAGCATTCTCTGTTCATACTATTAGAAGTAGTGGGGAGATATGACACAGGAGGAGGACTTTCCACAGAAACAAATAGCTGGCCTGAACAACAAAAAAAAGCAAAAAAAAAAAAGCCATTTAACATTCAAAAGGCAGAAAGTTATTGAAGAAGAATCCATGAAGAATTTATGAGTCACCACAATCCTATGGTTTGTGGGAAAATATGTGTGTCTTAAAAAAAAAAAAAATCTCAGCTTCATTTTGTTATTTTATTGCTTTTAAAATAAGCTGAATTTATTCTAAGTAATATATGCCGTTACTGCTTCATTTTCTGAGAAAATAAATGATTCTGGCAGGTTTGACAGGGAACACAACTACATCTGAGAGCTGGAAATCTGTGTGTAACATCTATTTAGAGCATCTCTGTGAAGAACTAAGTGCCAAAAAACTTCAGTCCACTGTTGTGTCTTTTAGTTGCAGCCATCCATCAGTGCTGATATGCTACAGAAGGGAGTGCTCGTCACCAAAAGAAAGACAATGGAATGATTTGTCCTTCTGCAAAAGGACTTTTTGCCCCATCAGTTGCTGTACACAGCCTGCAACTGTAGCAGATGTTGTGGAGAGTAATATCCCATCTACTTACTGTGAATCAAGTTGCTATTTGAGAGATACTTGGTTCTCAGGAACAGCCCCACAAAAGCAATAAAAACAGTGACATTCAGGAAGGAGCCATAAACCTGTTTCTTCCATGTGGTCCACCAAGTGCTTGCTCCAAGCTTTATGGGGAGCAACAGCAGGACAAGAGAAGGCATGGCAAGAAATTCTCATTAGAAATCCTTGCCAAACTCTGTACAGGTCACATCCTTGCTTCAAACAAAAAATATCATAAATTCTATCACACTACTGGCTTTTCAGCCATGAGTCTGGCCATATTCCCAAAGGGAACACTAAGGCCTCTTCCCTCAAAGGATTCAGCTCCATACAAGTCCAAAATCTAGATAGGAATGTGATTGTGGGGTACACCCCTCCTCTTTGTCACTGCACCTCTTTATCCTCTGAGGACATCTGTGGGATGCAGCTCAGCTACTCTAATGCACTGACACAACAGAGATGGTCAAAACAAAAGGGTGCTTTCAATTGTAGAGAGCTTTCTACAGCAAATAAAAAAGGCTTTCTCAAATGGTTGAGACTGGGTCATATTAAAATGGACCTTCTTGGTCTCTGAGGATGACAGAATTGAGTTACAGGCTCTCAGATGTACCCTAGAAGGTCTGCATCCACTCTCCTCATTAGGTATCTATGCCCTCTTGGTCTTTTTACCAGCAGGAGGGTGCCTGCTGGCACCACTCAGCTCCAGATGTTGTCCTTTCCTTTGTGCAGAAAGAGGAAAGAGCATTTCTGTTTTGTCAATGAGCAAGAATGATGAAATTAAGGTCGACCTCAGAAGGATGCAAGAAACCTCCCTTCTTCCTCCTTTTAGGTATTAGAACAGAACAGAGTCAACACACATAAATATTTTTCCTACTTGCCTCACAGATGAGCTATCTGGAAGCCAATGGCAATAAAAGGAAATAATCACAGGAGAAAAATGGCCAGAAATTCAACAATGGTATGTCTGAAGAGAGGACAAAAGGGATCTGAGAGCTGCTCTTGTAGTGAAAGGGAAAGGAAAAATCTTCTGTTTATTAACTTGTGGAAAAGGTAAGCACCTTCCTGACCAGTCCTCTAGATTAAGATGTCTTCATCCCAGGCTGGAGACCACTCTGATTTTCACCATATGATGTGAGGTGTGGGCAGCAGCCAGACATCCTGCCTGAAGACATGAACTGGTAACTGCAGGCAAAAAACACCTTGGCCCAGAGCACTTGTAAAAGGCAAAGGGAGTGAGTCCTTAGATTTCAGTAAACTCCAGAGTCTGCATAAACAAACTCTTTATGAACTGAAAGATGTGCCATTTTATTTACTGCCATCAGAAATCATTGCTTTTACATGGCTTTTACACTCACCAAATTTGTGCAATTATGCAAACTTCTGCATTTGCAGAGGCATTCTGAGTTATTAGCACTGCTTCTCTAATACATGCAATTCTTTTGCCAGAAGGACACCATACCATTAATTCTGTACCCTCTCTAAATGCAGCAATTATCCACCAAACAGTTATTCTGTGCCACACTTCAAGGATACTTTCACCTTCCCACCCTCCAGTGCTGTTGCTGGGCAAAGGAGGAGAAGTCATGATTACCCTCAAGGGAGAGAGGGTCAAGAGGAGTCCCAGGACAACTTCAACACTCTTTTAATGAAAGAAAAAAAGCAACACACACACAAAACCCAACAATAAATTATTATAAGTTGGCCTTTACTGACTGTGTTATTTGCCATTAAATTCTGCACGTTAGTTCCCATGAGTATAACCTCTAAAATTTTCAGATTAAATATTCAATTTAGCAGGGCACATGCAAATTAACCAGCAGCAGTGTTCCTCAGGTGCCAGCCTGGACCAGGCTCACAGAGTTTCTTGCTTGTGTAAACTGTGGCATCAAAGTTGTAAGAGCGCTTGGGTAAGAAACACTTGCCCTCCAGCTCGAAGGAGGCAAACTCTGACTGAGTTCAGTAAGAAAGCCTTCTGTAAGAACAGCCTTTCTCAGTGGAGATTGCAGGAAAAGGCACAGGGCTGCTCCCTGCTCAGCTTTTTGTATTGGAGCGGGGTCCAGCTGTGATGCCATCGAGCTCTGTCACAGCCCAGCCCAGTTCCCACAGAGCCACAGACCACAGGGACCCCTCACCTCCTTGAGGGACGGGGATGTCTCCCCAAGGGAGATCTGCCTTTGCGCTGGGGCCATGGCCCAGGGATGAGCAAGACAATGGACAATCTCTCACAACAGGCCCTCAGAGGACCAGGAAATTGCCAGTCAAGAGTGACTCAACCCACTGTCCTTCTCTTCTCAGACAGAGACATCCCCACATCCCACTAGTGAGGAATGCATTGGTTGTATTAAAAATGTGTGAGATGGGAGCTTTCTTTAGACATCAGTATTTTGTTAACCCTTTAAATAATAAGTCCATTTTTTTTGCATAAACAGATATTTTTGCTTAATGTAAATACATTACATTCAGCTTCTGCCCCACTGACACTTTTTGGACAACAAACCTATTCAGAGGTTTATTTGTGGTTTGTTTTTTTTTCTACTTAGAAGAGGCTACGTCCTATTTAGGAACTTAAATTAGCAAGACTAGACTTAAACTCCTACATCCAATAATGGCATATGGACCCTTTATTTCAATAAACCCCAAGACTCTACCAAGAAGACTATTGGGGTTATAGAAAATGAATCAAAGACAAAGTCCCAGCTCCCCATCCCTGCTTTGTTAGTACTGAGAAGCTCAGTCTGTGCAGTTTAGGATGTGCTGATGTAGAGAAGAGAGCAGTATGAGACTGGGCTATGGTGGGAAGAGACCTTTCCACCCTGGAGCTAAATAATGATGAACTTTAAGGTCCCCTCCAACACAAAACATTTTATAATCCTATGAATGCAAAATCAGAGAAGCTGTTCATGTTGTCCCTGAATAGGAGGGCTGAATTCCAGTGCTGTCCTCCCCCTTTCCCCTCTCTTTATAATTTGAAAATAAATTGTATCAATTATGAATATGTTGCATCTCATTTGAATAAGAACAGAATATTTGAAGCCACCTCTCTGTGCAAGCAATGCAGCTAAGTCTCTGTGGCTTGTTAAATTAGATGCATTCATCCGGAAGACCCTCAGCACCTAAGGCTTGAGCTGTGGTAACTATTGGAGGTCTGCTTATGACTACAAGGATTTTACTCTAGAAACCTCAGATCTCGTCATTCACAGTGAAAATGCTGACTAGAAGTCTATTCCAGCTAAAGTACATTTTGTGCAGCCTGCTGTCGCTGCTAACAGTGATTACAGACAGCCATCAGCACAGCATCAGCGTCTTATGAACAGATGTGGAGTCAAATCCTTAGCATGGTCTGTTGTGCAATGAGGATCACAGGTGAAAAGTGATTTACAAAAAAGAGTTAAGTCGGAAATGCTCATTTTCATTTTCATTTTCATTTGCTTGCTCAATTTCCCATTTTAGCTTCAGGTTGCTGGAGTGTTTGAAAACTGGAGCGCGATATTCTGAGAGCGCAATATGTTCTGTAAAAATTAGTTTAAAATGCTGCCCCTGTGCTACAGACATCCTGACGCCATCCCCAGTACTAAACAGGCAGCCTCTCTGATATCTTCAGACAAAATAACCTGAAAGGAACTTGCTAAGGTAGACAAAGTGTTGGGGGGGAGGGCTTTTTCACTCCAGGAGGGTCTCCTTTGCAGTTCGTTGCCAGGTTCTTACATCCCACAGGTGAGGGAGATGAATCCAAGTCCATCAAAGGACCCTTAGGTCCCTAGTCTGTGTACCTGTGGCTCAGCCACATCCCAATCAGCTCTATCCAAAAACCTCACAACACTGCCAGCATAGTGAACACCTAATGACATTCATTTCTCAGCAATCCATTAATTTTTTCTGATGGTGCAATAAACATTTATAGATGTGTTTAATTTTATAGGCAGTTCCCACAGAAACCAGAAGAATTGTTGTCACAAATGGAACCACTCACCTGAAAAAGTGTTTGCAGGATCAGTGTGTTAAGCTTCAGTATTGTTTTTTGTCCATAGTAGTTTGCAAAATTCAAATGGAAAGCAGAAGGAGCACTCTAAAATAGTGTGTGCTACATTCGTATCTAAAGTTGCAGTAGGATGTATTTGTAGATTGTTTTACAAAGTCCACTTAAAACCTTAAATCAAGCAATTTAAAGCCTGCTCGCTGAGATTTGCAAGCATGTCTAAATTCTCTAATCCAGTTTACACTTAACAGCTTTACCACACTTGAGAGTCCCTCACTGACCTTGGGGAATGAGCAGTAAAAGATCTACCCCTTAAACATGAAGTGAATTAAGTAGTTCCCATATTGAACCAATACACCACATACTCATGGTTAATTATAATTAGAAACACTATAAGAGTTATAAAAGGAGCAATACACAGCAAAATCTGTAATGTACATTTCTATTGATTTATAGGGTTTTTTCACTAGCTTCACAACACAGAGGACAGGCTCTGAATAACTAAGACCAGTTTTAGCAAACTCATCTTTGCAAGGAAGACCTCTGTAGCACTAATTGTTATGTTCAAGAACACAGTAAAATGCTTTCCATTATTATTTTAAATCAATGCAGTTTGTTTTCGGCCACCCTCACTAGCAAAATGCATCACACTGAGAGCAACAAATGGCCCAATGCCTCCTCAAGATGAACATTTGACATTTTCAGTTTCATGAGCAGAAATTTATCAGTGATTGATTCACATTTTTGTGCAACTGGGTGTTTTTTAACAGTTTTCTTGGTTCACTTGTCTGAGCACTTTCCGAGTCCTTTGAGCACGTCTGAGTCCTGGGCCAGGACAAGAATCTCCAGAGGAGAGAATGGTGGAGTCTCCTGATTCAGCCATGGGAAGTCCTTAAAAGCAGAGGACTCAAAGTCAACATGGCAAAACCTTTCCCCAAACATGGGAACTAAAACCTACACAGAATCATAGAATCATTAAGGCTGGAAAATACCTCTAAGATGATTGAGTCCAACCATTAACCTGACACTGTCACGTCCACCACTAAACTGTGTCCCTGAGCACCACATCCACACATTTTTGAACACTTTCATGGATGATGACTCCAGCACTCCCCTGGGCAGCCTGACAGCTCTTTTGGTGAAGAAATTTTTCCTAATATCCAATCTAAACCTCCCCTAGCATAACTTTCGTCTGTTTTCTCTTGTCCTATTGCTTGTTACCTGTGAGAAAAGAGCTGCCCCAAACCTGTCCACAACCTTCTTTCACTATTGCTCCTTACGTGAGGACAAAGGGGTCTGAGGGACTGGAATTGGTCCCAGCAGAAGCAGTGGTGGTGTGAACTGTTCCATCCAAATTCCTCTTTCCCTCCTCCTTTCCTCCCCCTGATCACAAAGCCATCAAAGGGAGGAGAGGAGAGGAGAGGAGAGGAGAGGAGAGAGGAAAAGATGCAAAGCACAGTTCTTTTCCTATGGGATAAGATCCTTCCTGAGCATTCTCTTCCCTAGACTGAATAATCCCAGTGCTCTTGTCCTCTCCTTGTAGTGCACAAGCTCCTTTCCCTTNGAAGAACCACAAAAGCAGAAAGCCTGACCCCTCTGTTGCCATCTGCCAACACAATAAGCAGTTCCCCCAACCTATCTGCCACCCCTGTACCTCAGATTTGGGGGGTCTCTGCCACCCCTGTACCTCAGATTTGGGGGGTCTCTGTCCTCTCTGCTCCACTCAGACCCCACTCCTACCTGCCAGCACTAACCAGATCATCATCAGGCAGGTCACCGCTGTTCAAGTTGCCAGAGGGCTGCTCCACCTCCACCTGGGCAGGCACCCATGGGTGCTGCAGGCTCATCCTCTGCTGCAGGACCCTTCCTTCAGGATGTGGTCACACAGGGGCCAGAGGTGGCCCAAGCCTTTCCCCTCCTGCCTATGCTGAGGGTCATCTGCAGACTTTCAGACGTCTCCTCCCTCTCTCCTACTCTTCCCCAAGTCGTCCTTCCGCCATTAGTGCCGGCTGCAGAGGAAGGGAGCGGCATCCTTGAAAATGGAAAGTGGGGAGAGCGCTAATTGATGGGCTGTTGCACCCATTAGTCTCCTGTTAAAAGCTGCTAAAGGGAGAGGCAGGAAAGAAACCGTCAGGACATTTTCCGAGATGCACGCGCCCTTCCTAAATCCATCTTTGCTCATTCAAATCTGGGGCCATCAGCTCTTACTGCTGCACGATGCTGTGACACAGCACAGCCCAGGAGCAGCTGTCCTGCACTCTGAAAGGAAGAAATGGCATTCTCCAGAAAGGTTTAAAGCTGCACCGTACTGATGGACAAGCTGGAACCTGCACTCGTACCCTGTGCTCGGCAGTGAAAGGGCAGATCACTGCCAAGGGAGGGGGGGAAGCCCTAAAAGTCTGGACAAACATTCTCTGAACAGGTTAAAACCTTTCAGCCTTGTTGCTTTTAAGGCTGGGGCTCAGGCTATAGTTCTTTAAAAACATAATGTACCTTAACAGCACTTAAATAAGACATTCTTTTTGCATCTCATTCCCCACACATGAGAACACAATCAAATTAATATTTATCAAGATATGTGCTTAAGAATCAGAGAGACATAAAAATTGCTCAGAATCAGTGCTCTTATACCAATTTTCAGCCTAAAATACAAAAATTATGAAGTGGGAAACTACACCTGCCAGACAGAATCAGTGACAATTCCAGGAGCTCTTCCTGAAGAGAACAAATTGCTCCAGCCCACTACCATAAGCATTTCCCACAGCAAATTATAGAGATTTTTTAAAAAGCCATATTTGCTCCAAACATCCCTTCAAATACTTAGCATGAAAGGCCATAACAGGGTTTTATAGCCATCACAGTCCATGGGGTCAAAAATGCATTAGAAAACCCAGAGCTTAAACACTTGCCGGTATGATGGATCACAGCGGAGTGTCCTATTGCGTAAATAATGTCTGCTCTAAACATTTTCTAAACAAAGGTTTACACAAGAGAATCAGTGGCTTTGAAGTAGCCATTATAGACTCTCACATCAATTTTCATGTTTCCATGACGATTGCTTTACTTTTTCATTGCTAGCAAAACTCGGCGCGGTGTTTTTTTCCAAGCTTGGGCCAAGTGTTAACCAGGTATCTCTGCATCAGGAAGAACCATTACTAACAAGGTCTCAAAACAGCCCATACCTAAATTAATTATTATAACCCTCAGTCCTCACCACAGCTCAGCATTCCCATTAAATACCATAATCTGTAATTTGCTTTATAATGACTGTAGGGAGAAATTTTTTGAGCAAATGCACTCAGAATTGAGCACAGAAAGATTGATTGCTTATAGTTTCTACTTGTTTCGTCCCTATAATTAATTTCCCCAGGGTTCTTTTCTGGTAAGTTTGGCTTTATGTCCTTTCTGGGCTGAGTTGGCTGTACCTTCAGCAGTGTACGGTAACCAGCCACTCCTCCAGCAGGAGTGGATATCTGCCGAACACTTTGGAAGATTTAACTGTCAGTGATATATTCCAACCCTTTGGAGATCAGCATGAAACACAGGCCAGATCGAGAATTAGCTGAAAACAATGAGAGGCTTCCCATAGATGGCAGAAACCTCTGGAGAACAAAAGTGAAGTTTCCCTGCCTTTTGCTGAAGGACATTCTATTCGGTGTGAAAAATGACAGATACTTTTCAAGCACTGCTATCTTGGAGTGTATATAATATTTCAAAAATATCTTGAAAGCTTCATATTTTAACAATTCCTACATCCATTTTTTATTAATATGTTTTTAAAAGAGGAGCAGAAAATTAACAGTGTGAGTCAGATCGTCAAGCAGGCATAAATCATCACAGCTCCACTGGTTTCAATTTATACTGCTTGTGAAAAAGACTCTCTATACCTTTCTGGAATCACAGAGTGAATTCATCATCCCCAAATAATTAAGGATTTAATTTAATTATCTGTTAATCTCTTCATTTTATGGCTGGATTCTGAAGGATGGCAAGAACTACGGAGAGCTATTGCAAGGGATGTTAATGATAAGTACAGTGTAAATCATAATTTTGATATATCCATAAATACTGAGCAAGTTAATGCTGAGAGTTAAGTGGACGAAGGGATTGTGTGCCATATCACAGACATATAATCTCCTGCATAAATATCTTATGGCTTGTTATAAAAGCACAGTCTGTACAATAGAAGGTCTAACCCTTTTGGTTTAATCCTGACCATAAAAGCCCTCTGAGATTTTGATGTACTTCTATCCAGAATGGTTTGAAGTAAGAAAAAAGCAAACAGTAGTATTTAAAACTGACATCTGATCCTGCAGAAATTTAATTTCCAGCTGTATTACCCTGAAATACCAGGTACCACAACGATGGAACAGGGACAAATGCTTCAGGGAGAAGAGCAGAAAATGCATCAATTAAAGGATGCCTGATAGGCTGCAGTTAAATAGCTTTCACAAATAGGAGGTAAAGGACAAAGTGTTCAGCGGCACAACAACACACACAGCTATATGCAACCAAAATACTTCTATCCAAGAAGGACATTTTGTCTCTTACAACTAAACCGCTCCCGGAGCCCATTTAAGTACCATGCTTTGACTACAGTAATTATCTCATGTCACTTAATATGATATAATATCTACTTATGCTTAATGGATCTGTTTTAATTTCTAAGGAAACTGCCTGTTTGCACAAATGAAACTTGTCTGATGATTAAAATATAATTTTCAGTCAGGCAATAACACTTTTCAACAAACAAAACCATAAATAGAGATGTTACATCTATTCGAAGACAGACTTATAAATGTGACTATCCTCTGCTGCTCAATGCCCTGACTATAAATTGCTGTATATTATGGAAATTAACCATTTTTCACCATTGATAGAATATCAAATCAAAGGAAATTTAAAATAGTCTAATCGATGTTATCACTAAACAAGTCAACTGAGCTTCAGATCAAGGAAAATACACATTATTTAACTAATAATGCAACATAATTTACATCATTAACTGATTTCAGAGCCCCATCTTCTGAAAGCATCCAAACAAATGTATTTAAAGACTTCTAAATTCCTTTTAAAGTGGCTACTGTTTGCAGCAAATTTAACAATAAGCAAAACTAACCCATTACTTTTCAAGGAAACCCAGTTCACGAGACATCAAAGAAATGCCAGTTTCACTTGTTGCACCAAATTAACTTCACATTTTTTAAAGAATCATCTGTTTAATTTCTCTTATTTCCAACCTATAAGACATGCAATTGTTTATAAAGTAAATATGATAATCTATTATTTTTTAATTTGACCATCATGCTAGATTCCAACGCTAAAAGGGCTTTAACCATGTTCCATTTAGTTCAGCTCTACAGTATAGCTCAGCTCTAAAATACAGCCTGAGGGGAAAAGAAGCTTGGTTTTTTTGTAATGCCTTTTTTATATTCATCCAACCTTAAATGGCATTTTTAAAGGCCACAGAGGAAATCAGTTTAGCTTAGTTTCCTCAAGAGCTCTTACTGTATAAATGTTGTTGCAAATTCTCTAAAACTTTTCTCAAAAGTCAAATAAACCTGAATGCTTAATGTCTCGAGAAATTTGCAACGATGCAGCTAATATGCAAAAAATAATAAAAAAAAAGCATACAATCAAACCCTGAAATGAAAAGTCTGATTAAATAATGTGCATGCAGTCAGAGAACTTGTCCACAAACACCAGAGTTATCTGCTTGCAATTTATTTGTTACCACTGCAATCTTTCTAACAGACTAATGCATATTTTTCACTCACCCTCCATATTTTTTTAAACCTCTTCATTCTGGACAATTTGGTTTTGTTCATCTCTGATGTCTGCAGATCAAATACATATCCTGTGTGGCTGTAGACATATTTTACAACCAGTCTGGAGGCTAAAACAGTAGAGTGATAGATATTCTTGAAAACAGAAGCACTCCCTGGCTTTTAATGCTGCTTCCAACAACCACACAGTTCACAGCTCAGCATAAAGGAACCAATAGCTGAACATAGGCATAAAAAAAAGAAAGCCAAAATCCCTTCTTTGAGATTCATATAGGGAGAAGTCTTGATCCATCCAATACTTGATTTAGGTCAGTGAAAAAAAAAAAAAAAGATGCTATTATGTCAGCCATCCAACTTTAAGATGACTTGTGAGATGACAGTCATGGCACTTTAAAGCACCGTCATGATGAGTCTTTACAAAGGGATTGTTTTAATCCTATATGAACCAAAAAAGGGAAAAAAAAAGCCCCCAAGCTACTTCAGGAGTATGGAAATCACATGATATTGCAAAAATATCTGCAATGTGCTGCAAGGGAAAGAAGCTGAGAAATACCTCATGTAGTGCTTTCTACTTTATTTTTGTGGTTTCCTGAGGATGGGAGATTTATATTATTTTGGGGATGTACAGACCAGTCATTCCTCCCAAATAGTTTTTAACCCTTTGTCCCTCTTTAAATAAAAACTAAAGATCATATAAAATAGAAAACGCAGAAATGCTAATTTTTTGGTTTCCTGAAAATCAATTTATTACTCAGGAAATGGTATCAATTATTACTCTAAAGGAAAGACATCACTGAGAGAGCCTGTCCAGGAGGGAGACTCCGTGGAAAGTCCCAACCATAAAAATTTTGATCATAGTTCAAGTTATCCAGCTCATAGGACACCATAAGAGAGAAGGACCATTTGGTTTTATTGTTCATACATCTAGGCTTCTAATGTTCCCTTTTACAATTTCAGGAAATGGAAAAGAGAGCAGAAAGAGTGTGAAATATCCCTCTCTGGTAAAACATAAAACCCCCTACCAAATCTTAAATCCATTTCTGGAGTGAGAAAATAAGTTTGTTTGACAAACATTGATTTATTACGGACAGTTACGACACCAAAGCTGATCTCCTGCAGTGTGCTGGAGCATAACAGGCCACCTCTACAGATGTGACTGCACAGAGAACACCCTTTTGAAGTGTCAGCTCTGACTGAAATCCTGGTGCTGTAACCCAGGTGCTGGAAGGAGCTATCTCATCCAGCAAAGATAGATAAAAGACTTGCTTTGAATATCTGGTGTGTTGGCTGGCTCTCTCAACAAGAAAAGGGGTGGCCACCACATTCTCACGTGACTGATGCTACTTTCTTTGCCACATGGTGCTACCTTGCATCTTCATCTTTGTGTGACAGCATCGCAGAAAACTCCTCTTCCCATCCTACAATACAGGGCAGTGTGCACTTGATCAGATTACACTGGGTATGAGACCACATTTGATATTCTGGTCAATCCTCACACAGCCCTTAGGAAACCTTTCTTCTCCTGCCATGGAAAGGCAGAAGCTTTTTGGGTCTGAACCTGCAATGTTCAAATTGCGCAGTAGGTCATTACTCACATGGTACAGCAAAATCCATATGGGAATGAGCATCGGCCAGCAATCTGGGACCTGACCCACGCCTCCTAATGGCTGTGAGATGTTTCACTAAATGTAAAGCACCATTTCAAATGTGGATCCCAAATTTAGTTGACACCAAGAGCTGTTATGTGCTAATTACAGAAAAGACAGACTGGTCCTGTGAATCTGATTATTTTATTCTCACATTTGATATCAAAGTCCTAATGTTGTTCCATGAGGAGCATTCCCATTTATTTAAAGGCAGTGGAATCTGACCTTTGCTCAATAAAGAATAAAAGTGACTCATCTGATGTTTACCTGAAAGGACTGGCTATACCTCATTAACTTTCTTCATGCCCCCCTCGTAATCAGCCTCTCAATTATCTAACAGTATTCCAAACCTTTTCAGACCTAATTTTCTGTCATTCTGGCAACATACCCTTAATCTGCCTGCCGTTGAAGTGACGGATAAGAATATTTCAATTTTCTTAGCATTTATTGTTAGTCAGATTAGTTAATGATTAGTTAGACGTAAGAGAATGTCTGGAAGCCCTTCTTGATGTTATGCAATTAGTATTGAGGCCCCAAGCACTTCAGTCAAGCTCAGTGCAGACAAGTGCTGTTCTGGGAGCGCGTGCTCTGACTGCAGGCACAGCTGTGTGACTCCTGCATGGAGCTGCGCCTCTCACCAAACCCAGAGTGACAGCTTTGTGCTGGCTGTGCCTGCCCAGGAACAGCTGGGTCACCACCTGAGCGCCATTCTCCTCTTTCCTTTCTTTGTTCACGCATCACTAGACACCGACAGCTGAAGGTGCTGAACTTTTCTGGACTCCAGTAATCCCCAGAATGAAATGGAATCCCTCCCTGAAATGGCTCCTCTAAGCACTAAGAGAATGTGCTTCATATTCCTTTGTCCTCAAAAGATGGGAATGAGCTTCTGGCTTTCCACGCTGCAAGAAGCGAAATTGTTAAGGAGAATTCTTTTGCTGGCTGTGACCAGGGTTTATAAAGAACATAGCACACCCAGGCCGAGGTCAAGAAAAACGTGACTCTACCTTGAGGCTTTCTCCTTTGTGGTTTGAATGTTATGGTTAGGAGCAAGGGAAAATATTTCTTCTGAATTAAACCCACTTCAGCGTCATTCAAAATGCTTTCACCAAGTTAAGGGCTTTTGACATTGTAATGTGCTGAAAAGTGGCTTTCAGCGCATTTTTAACATGGTTTCACGACCAAATCCTAATTCAGAAATAAACTGCTGTAGTTCATTCACTATACTCGTTACTCTGACAGATGCACTTTAGGAGAGTAACTTCTCTCCAGACTCAGGAACTCTGAAGCCCACAAATGTCAAAGCACTGGCATTTCCAAGGTCTTGCTGACAAGGGGGTTTGAGGAGGCCGGAGTAGCGCCCAGCTATTAATGACCAAATCATTCTCTCATGTCCTTCAACTCTTTTCCATAAACTCTGACCTCTAAATAAACCTCCTTACAGCAAATATAAGATGCAAGTCTAATTCCTATTCTGTTTTCATCAAACTGTAAAACTTCTCCTACATGACCTGCACTTTGGAAGAAACAGCTGAAGAAAAGACAAACACAGGTACAAAAAATCACGTCGATGTTTTGGGAAAAAAGCAACCGCAACCATCGAATTTCCAGGTTCTTACAGATGATACTCCAGTGTTAACTTTTTCCATTTGGCTGCCTTGGTGGGTTACACATTTGTGCCATCCAGCAGTGACTGCTGCTGTGGGTTTTGCTGCTTTGCTTCCAGGAAGATGAAATGCTCAGCTTTCACCCAGTAATTTAGTTAAATATAATGGAATGAAATCATCCCAGAATATTTACTGCAAGCTCAAAATCTCACCTCAGCTGCATTTACTGAGAGCAATAACACTATGTGTGTTCCTGTAAGCGTTATTTGGTTCCTATAGCAGCTCTCAAATTAACAGAAGAGGAAGAAGATTTGATTGCAGTAATCGATCACAGGATTATAAACCACTGGTGTGGAAGGCAGTGCAAACAAAATCTGCACTGCAAGGAGTTACTGGGAAAGTCCTTGTTTTCCATTGAAAGCTGAGAAATATCAGTAGGAAATCACAGAGTACTGCTGACACCTCATTTGGATAGTGGGTACAATTTTGGTCACTCATGTTCATGACAAATGAAAACAAAACTGGAACAGGTGCAAATAATGGCTGGCAGATGACTGGAGCAGTGGAGAAACTGTCTTGTGAGAGAAACTACAGGAGCCTAATTAAAGTAAGGCTGCCATCTATAAATATACTGGGAAAGGAAGCAGAACTGGGAAGAGCCACTTAACCCCAAAGTCAGCACTGACACAGGACAGATATGTATACACCAGAAAGAACAAATGCAAGCCAAAAACCAGAAAATGGTTTGTGACCATCTAACTCTGGAGTATCTTCCTAATGAAAGTAGAAATGAATAAATGTTACACGAATCTAAGATCATTGTTGAGTGGTTTATGAGGGGGGCAGGATGACAGGGTGCCTGCACTATGAAATCCTGAAATGCTGCCAACAATTTCCCACTCCTCACAGAGCTCTCCTCACAGATTTCGGCAAACATCTTTGCAAGTTGGACCTGATGCCGAGCTGCACTATGAGCACCAGCTCAGTGTGACCAGCACAGTGTGACCCTTTCCTGCTCCCAGGGAGAATACACTGCCCCATGTAGTGATGTTAGGACTGCTCTGACTTTCTCCATTTACCTATGTAAGGCCATGGGTCCATTTGGCCCCAGAGCATTACCTGCTCACCAGGACATGATCTGATCATACCCCTGCACTGGGGATCAGGCACAACAGCCGGACGCAGAATGTTCTGACAAGTAAAGAAAGTATAAAAACCCAAGCAAACAAACAAAAGCTAACAAAGAAAAGCTGTAAAAGAGAAGATGGCCATCTGCAATTCTGTTTGCTCATGATGTTCTTGGAAGTGAAAGGAGCAGAATCACACTCTGATTCTTATCACAGCTCATTAATTGACTCTGGAAACAGGTATGGCACCCAGAGCCACAGCCCAAACCAATGCACAGGGAAAGTAAAACACCAAACCCATGGAGAAAGAACAGACCAAAAAAAGCCCCTGTAATATTGCAAGAGGAAATGTAACTGCCAGAAGTAAAAGGAGCAGAACTGAAACACCCAGCTCTCCATCGCATTTCATAAAGATCTTGTAACAGGTGAGGCTTGGACATGTGTCAGTGCAGCTGAGCTGTGATGAAAACAGGTGCAAACACACGATGCCACAGTGACAGGAAGATGCTGTGCCCAGCTCTGCCCACAGATTGTTGTGGCTCACGGACAAAAGCCTGGAGAGAAAAAATTTCACACCTCCAGCTTTCCCCTATCTCTCCAGCCTGAGCTGCCCATTGTAGTCTCTGAAGATGAGGGCAGCTTTTGGCCAAAATACAGAAAACTGACGTGTTCCATTCTTCCCTTGCCTCCAGGACTGGTTGTACTCATTCTGCCACTGACAGCAGTGATTCTGCTGCATGCTCAGAAGCAGGGAATTGGATGCCAACCTTCGCCTGTTTTCAGCAGGGAGGTAAGTCACCCCCAAACAGTATTTTCCTGCTGACTGCCTCTATCAGGAGACTACGAACAACATGCCCATTGCTATCCCACCCTGCCCTGTCAGATGGTGCCCGTGTGAGTCACACAGATGTCTGCACACGAACTCCTGCTCAATTTATTTCAATAGCAGACAAACCCAGGAGATACTTTTAACCACGTTCCTCCCTCACACATGTAGAACGCAGCAGGGTGCGGCCACCTTGGCTGTGGCAATGCAACTGCTTGTGGGGTCACGTTGTGAGGTGGATCAGAAAATTCATCTTTTTTTACCAGGTTATTTTCAGGGCAGGTCAGTTCACTTACCAGCACATCGATCTGGCTCACCATCAATCTGTGCAAGCCATTGTGTTGGCAGGTTGAGGACAAGCAGCTCCCTTCTCTGGCATTGCCTTCCAGCCCCTCACACTGGGAGCTTCCGTGAACTCCTGAGCCTGACCCCCTGCTCCTTGGAAGCACCATCCCTCACAGGGTGAGGGATCAACTGTTTGCAAGCAAAAAAGCACTGGGAAGAAGCCACAGTGCAGCACTTTGAGAGTACTGAAGCTCATTAGCAGGAGGAAATAACGTATATTTAATGGTCTCTACTATTTGTATATATATTAACTCAAACAATACTTCAGCCACATCCACGCACTGTGCTAGAGAAATATGAACGGGGAAAAACCATCTTTCCTCATATAGGAGTGCATATAGAAAGGGATGAAGCCTTTGCAAAATGCAGGACCTATTTCTGCTTAGTTATTCCAAGTCACACTCTGTGGCTGATTTCCAGTCT
The DNA here is from genome assembly GCA_013397935.1 of Dasyornis broadbenti. Classification (NCBI taxonomy): domain Eukaryota; kingdom Metazoa; phylum Chordata; class Aves; order Passeriformes; family Dasyornithidae; genus Dasyornis; species Dasyornis broadbenti. The sequence continues at coordinate 374,664 of VZRN01001723.1, forward strand.
GCAGGAGACATGGGAGAGAAGGCTTGAAAGCAGCGTGGACTCCAGGTGGAACAGGATAATCCGAGACAACCTGCTATCTCCACTGTCTGTCACGAAAGGCCCCATTTGTTGTAGATTTTATACTTTTTACAAGCAGTGTCTTCATCAAACTCAGCTACACAGATTTCAGGATCCCAGTATGAGAATTTAACAAGTTCTCCTTCCCTCCACTCTATGTGTTCTGTGTCTCAGCTTGCATAAAAGCTGTAGAGGAGAAAAAGCAAAACTGTCTCATCTCCACCAGTGTGTTTAGACCATGGCATACAAGATACCAAACATCCTCATGAAATTCAGTGCCAAGAGCTGAAATCTTCTTACTCATATTGAAGGTAAAAAACAATCAGAAATTAAAGATTGTTTTTCATTTTGATTTCCAAGTCAACTACCTGAAAACTTCCATTCTCACCCACATGGCAGATTTACAGCAACCCCTACTCCTGATTCGTACCACTGGGTTCACTGTGGAGTAGGTCCCAAGTCCTTGACCAGCTAAGCAGTAATTTGCAGGACAAGCAGCTCCAGGGTTGTGCTCCTCTGAGTTCTGGTAGTTTGACAGCTCACTGTGAACCTGTTCTACATAGAGCAAGTTACAGCGAATTATATTACACCTTGTTGTAAGAAAGCCTTGATTCTCTGGAATTGAATTAAAATAAATTTACAATTTACAAAGTAGTAGTAAAGCGTTAAGCAGTTCCTGTCAGGTATTTGTCCAACCCTGCTTTAGAAACTTCCACTGGTGGAGATCTGACAACCTTTGTAGGCAACCTAGCCCAGCTGCTCTAAGCTGGAAAGTTAAATTTCCAAGCTCATTATTCTGTGCCATGCCTACATCAAGACCTAAGGATAGTTTTCCCCTTTGCAATTACTCTTTAGATAAATAAAAACTGTCACTGTGTGTCCTTGTGAGGGCAGGCATTAAACAATACCTGGTTTTACGCTTTAAAAATTAATTTTCCATCCATGGTGTAAGATTCATTCTCAGACTTAATAGATGTTATTTTATAGAGGCAGTTTCTATTTCTCTCCCTTATTAGGTACAGATAAAATGGTCTACATTGTATTTAATGGTGTGTTGCACTCTGGATGACTGTGTTTTTCCTTTCTAAATTATGTTGCTCTCTGACATTGATTGCTGATACAACACCATGCCTTCCTCTTTTCTGCTTTTGTTTATCTGTCCTGTGTATTCTTGGATTTGTAGGAACAGTAATGGTTTAGCAGCCCTGGTATTATTTTCACTAGAGTTGCTCAGCTACCTAAAGTCAGCTTGTCCCCAGTCACTGGAGGCAAAAAAAAATCATAAAATGAAAGGTCAGCAAATTAAAGAAAATACACAGAAAGCTATTTTCTGCCCCTAAGAATATAACCTGTATTTTAGATGTGTAAATATGGCATTACAAACTACATGAAATATAAAGCAATTAGGACAGACACAGATGTGGTGACTTTAGAAGATGCCAGACATGAGGAGGGCAAGTCACTCTCTGCATCCGGAGGTTGTGCCACCAATCCCTCAGGGTTTTTCCTCCTTTAACAGACAAATTCTCCAGGGGAAGTAAAACCCAACCACTGCCTCTGTTCAGACAGATTTTCCATCTGAAGTCCTCACCAAGGTGACCAATTAATGTTAATCCAGAGGGCATTTTGTGTGATCAGCCATTAGCGATGCAATCAACCCATTCATGGCCATCTACTGCCAACACGTTTGGGTCATTATGAAGATGGATCATTTTGAGCCGCTAGTTAAAGGTAGAAAGCTTCTTATCCCCCTCCCATAATCATCCAGACTCTGTTAGATGTAATTACTGCTGGGCGATAAGGGAGGCTAAGGAGAGGGACAGACTGATATATGTCCTCAAGAGCCTTAACTGTTTTGGACCTTAATTCCTTAAAGCCCCTTATCACTCTGAAAATATTAGCTTTGCCACCAAAGGTGGGGCTCATTTGGTGAAACACAGACATGTGAGGTCTGAGCAAAGCCATCCTGGACACCTTTGGAAGTCAATGGAGCTCAAGTCTGTGAAGTCACAGGCTCCTAAAGCAGGCATCTAAATCCAGCCAGAAGGGTCAGGACCTGGCAATGCCAGTATTCATCTTTTGATTATAAGGGAGTTTAAAGTGACTGGATCAGACAGAAATGTCTTTGTTTCGTTAAAATAAATTCTTTCCCGTGAGCCTCCTGAGCAACTTTTCACCTCTGATAAAATCCTTCACGTTGCAACCCTTGCGCATTTTTTGCACTTACAAGAGCAGGATTTGTGTGTGCATCTGGATGCACGTGAGCATGCCAGGACAGGAGGAATGATAAATGTGCCCAGGGCTGGACACAGCAGATACCAGTGTCCCACAGGGAAGTGCATTTCTTTGCTCTATTTACTAGGAAAGCAGAAATGCTGGCAGGCTCCTTCTGCCACTAGATTTCCAAGCAGCTGCCCAATGACCATGTTAGTGGCTGGTTAGGGCATTTACAGCGTTCTCTAAATGTTTAATATTTTATTCCTCCCTTGAAGCATCTGGTGTAAGTCACTCCTGGAAACAGAACGCTGGACCAGATGGAACATTACTCTGTGACATTCTGATCTGGTAATTCCTGTGTTAATTTTTATGACAATTTAGATGGTCATTGGCCACAGGGCCCAATATGAGTCAATTTATTATAGGAAAAGAATATCTTCTCTCCCCCCGCCCCCTTTTCCTTTTCTATTGAAAAGCTTTTTTTTTTTTTTTT
>VZRN01001723.1:377464-419290 GCA_013397935.1 Dasyornis broadbenti
TTTTTTTTTTTAACGTTGACTTTCACAGTGCAGCACCTGGGGAGAAAAAAGAGGCATCGAAGATTTCAGGAGTTAAGAGGTAGACTCAGACACAGAATGAAAGGGGGAGCATTTTTCACAGTTGTTATCTGCAGATTTGGCAGATGTCTTTTCAACCTTTTAGGAGCTTAAGTACTGCGTGATACATCCCAGTAAAAGCAGTGTTTAGTGGTTTTACAGTCAGCATGAAGGTTCCCTTATGAACCCCAGTTGTGTTGGCTTAGAGGCACACAGAAAAAGTCTATTTTACAACGTGCAATGAGGCTACATTTTTAGAAATGATCAATAATCCCAGGCATATCGGAGTCCAAAAGGTCCAGCTCAAGTGATCATAAAGGAAACTGATTTTCACCACATTTCTGAATATCAGGCTTCTTTCCATGTTACACTCAAGGATAAAGGCATTCCAAGCTATCAGGCACCATTGAAATGCCACTCCGAAATACAGAAGTCTGTTCTAAACTGCAGAAACGCAGTCAGGTTATGCTGTGCCCCCACTTAAAGACAGTTTGATTGATCAAGGTCAGCTATGAATAATACTGACAATTTTATAGCCACATAATTTTCTCTAATTAAACCTCCAGCTTCTATCTAGGTACTTCTCCCTTATGTTGTTTTTGCTTATACATCCTTGTGATGCCAAGCTGTGAAAAATTATATGGGTCATATAATCTTGTCACTGTTCTTTTCTTGCATTAACATATTAATTCCAAAAACATAGAGCAAAAATATGAACAAAAAATTCATGACTACACTTCAGTGTAGTTAGATGTGAGTCCTTGCAGGCATTTTAGAGATTAGCAGTGCAACAAATTATTAGTTCCTCTAAATATCTGGTTCTGGCTACAGAAACTAATCATATAAAACTGAATCATTAGCCTTTGGCAAACTGCCTCAGTTCCTGTTAGAACAGGCTGGTACAAGATGAGAAATTGAATGAGGTAGTCTGGGGTGGTTTTTTTTCTGGTTTTTTTGTTTGGTTTTTTTTTTTTAATAGCACAGGCATGTAGATGATTTTTGTCCATTAATTTTTATGTACTGAATAAGGCCTGAAAACATCCAGTAAAAATAGATCTGTTGTTTTCCAGCTGGGTTCGTGAAGAATTCCTTGTCTCTGTATGGCTGTTTGAAAGATATACTGAGATTGCACTTAAAGATTGGCGGGAAAATTCGTATTGTCATTTTTTGTCGGGATTTTCTTCCCTTAAGTTACAGTGATGAAATGGCAAAGTGGTGACTTTTCCAACGAGTTTCACAGGGCTGCACCAGCAATAACACACTCATCACTGCTTAAATGGAGTTTTCTGCATGAACTCACTCTGGGGTGGGTCTGTACCAATAAAGTAGAGAGGACACAAAGCTGCACCATCCATCAGCCAGAGGTACCTCAGACCACCCTGGGGCAACCAGAGACAAATGCTACCCTTGTTCGTAACACCAGAGCCCAGAAAAGCCAAGATTTAGGAACAAGCAGGGCCTGCCCTTTCTGTCCAACTTATGAAAGGGGGACTCACTGCTCAGAGAGCTCAGACAGAGCACAATTTCTTGGTGAAATGCCTCTTTTTCAGCTCATCCTCACATCTGTGTGGCCTCTCTTCTATAACAAGCCTTTGCCAGGATTGCTTTTCTGCTTCACAACAGAAACCAGTTGGACTAAACCCAGTCCTGTGAGAGCGCATCTGCACAGGCCAGTCCTGAGAAGGGGAGTGGCATGGGAGAGACTGTTTATCTCAAAAATATCATTTGGAGGATTTTTTCCTGTTACCTGAGTAGCCAGGTGTCTGATTTACATTGAAATTAATATTTTGACTCCAGTTTTTTCACATAAAGAATTAAAGAGGCTTGAGATAAAGGCCAGAATGAATACAGTCTTGTACAGGAAGTTCAGACTCCACAGCAAAACCCCACATCAGCAATGGAAGCACCTGGGGATGGGGAAGGGTCAGAGCATGGAAACACACCCAGAGCCTGTATTTCATACAATCACAGGATCATTAGAATCATTAAGGCTGGGACAGATCTGCAATATCATCAAATCCAACCTTCGACCAAGTACCACCATGGCCACCAAACCACAGCACAGAGTGCCATGTCCCTTTGAGCTTTGAACACTTCCAGGGATGGTGGCTCCACCACTTCCCTGGGGAGCCAGTCTCAATGGGCTCTTTCCATATCAGGGGGCATGGAAAATTCAGTCCCAGGATTTTCTGCAAAATATGGCACAAAGCTTCTGGTTGCCTTGTCATGCCACCCCGTATCTCCCCAAAACCGCCCCTGCAGCAGCAACACATTGCCAGTGCACAGGGAAGCAGAACCAGGGCAGCAGGGCCTGACGGCAGGAGACAACCTGCCAGGAGTGCTGCTCCTGGGGACATCAAAGTCCGGCCTGGGATGTGCTGGGTTCCTTCTGGAGGCACAGGATCACACAGCTGCCTCTACCTGAGCCTTCCCACAGAGCTAGGAGGGAAAAGCGGCGGAGAGAGAATGAATTTAAAAGTAGGGATAGGAAGGCAAGCCTGGAGCTGAAAGATATGGGATAAGAAAGATCCTCTCAGAGCACATCTGAAAAGATTGAAGGCCAGGGAAGAAAGAAACAGAGAATCTCAAGGAAACAGTGATAAAGCAGCCTGGTGAGAAGGATGTGAATAAGAGAAGGTTACAGGAGCAGGAGGTTGCTGAAAGGCAAAGAGAGGTGCCAAGAGGAAAGATACCCAGTCCTGACAAAGTGAGGACAGACAGAAGAAATGTTATCTGGGGCAGAGTAACTCCCAAAATAGAATATGATCTTCTCCCCTATTTGGGGTAGGAAATGACAATTCCTATCTATAGACACGTTCTAACAACTTCCACTTTTTTTTTCCCTTTTTTCCCCCTGCTGCCTTCACCAAAGCCTTCAAATGTCTGAAGTCACATGAAGCAAGTTGTAATATTCTCATGGAAAATTCATCATGTGTGTGTGGGGTAATGCACATTTGTGACATTGCCTTCACCTGCACGCTGGTGTGAGAGACACTTGTGTGGGATGAGATATGTCCTCTGAGCTGAAGTGCTTGTGGGGGTCATCAAAGCTCAAGGAGCAATATAGTCATTGGAAAGGCCTGGTTTGGAAGAGTTCTGGCTGCTTTATTAAGACAGATGATTTGTCTGAACTGATTTCTGAAAGGAATAAGCCTTTGAGAAAATCATTAACTCCATCCTGAATACAATGAACAATACAGGGAAGAAAGAAAAAGCAGCTTCCTGCTGAGTTCTCTGAAAAGGTACACATCTCATTTTTCTTAAAAGATACTATCAGCAGCATTACTGAGCAATTTTTCCCAGTTCTGTTGATTTTTACTGGTGTCTAAATTTGGATGCAATCTAGTCAATAAATAAGCAGGATGATTAAAAAGAGTTTCCTTATTGGATTTCCCAGCCTGTTTGTTTCTTTGAAGATGTTTCTGATCTGTTACTACTGGAATTAAGTGAACAAGTACAAGATTTTGGGAGCCTCTTGTGTGTCTACTTGAGAGAAAGTTGAAGTGGTATCACCAATCCAGGCAACCTTTAGTGAGAAAGAGGATCCTAAGAGAGATCAGTTTTGTCACTGGAAACTCCATCCCACGTTGCCCTCTCCTCACAAGCAACGAGTTTTGGAACGGCTCGAAAAAACGTGGGACATCTGTGCTTTGTTTAAGCCTCTAATTTATAATGCATGCAAACTATTGATAAGAAAATATGTGCTTTTTAGGTGTGGCTGCATCCATCAGACCCCAGTGAGGACCCTGTGGCTGTCCTCACACCTAAAGTGTTTTTCCTAGCCTTTGAGAAGAAAATTAAACTTTTCACTAAAATGGGCTGATGAAGAAAATTTTGAAAATAAGGACAGTCAAGAGGAAAATCAGGCCAAAAATATTCACGTTTCTTCAGAAGAACTGTGCTAACACAACACTTCCAGTAAAATTAAAAGAAGGGAAAATATGACAGAGCAGCAAAACTTGATGAGTTGGTATTAATGGCCCTACCTCTTGTAATGATCAGAGGGAACTGTCTAGACCAGGAGACCTATTAAGTCTTTGAGAATAAGCAATACTTCCTTGTGAGAGGTTCAATTAAATAATCTGAGCAAGTTTTTGGAAGTTTGGCCAAGGCAGCTTATCTATGGGAGACTGCCTCTGAAATGAGCCTCGAGGCCCCAGTGGAATATGCTTGGCTAAAAGGTAGCAAATTCCATCAAAACCATTAATGATGTTACTTTCTGAATTCTGGAGTGCAGGGGATAGCCCTGGGCTCAGGAGGGCCAGCAGTGAGATTAGCTGAAATAAAGTACCGAGCCTGTCAGGACTCAGTCAAGCTTCTAAAAATAGCGCTCAATGTTTTATTCATATGGGTAAATTACCTAATTTCAAGTACTTAATTTCATGGTGTTCGGCTGCTGGGATTGGCCTTCTGCCATACAAATGACCCTTGTCTTGACTCAGGCACATCAGCCTCAGGAAGAAACCAGTGAGAAGCAGCACTGAAGGGAAACTGAGGCACAGGGGACTGCAGATGGAGTGACAGCAGAGAGTGCAGTAACCGTTTGCTGCCCTTTCAACAGTGATTCTTCAAGAACACTTATTTATTCTAAAAATGGCTAATTTTTTTTTTTTAATTCCAGATCAACCCTTTCTTTTTTTTTTTTTTTTCCCCTAATGTTCAGGTGTTCATTTCCTGTGCATACTTGATACATGAGTTAGATACATTTAGTAAGTGATTTTTTTTTAATCTACTTTTGAAGGTACGTACACACATCTCCTGTCAACCTCTGTACATATACCCAGGACTCCCTTACTGTCAGTTACATATTTCACCTGACCACTCAATAAAGTCAAATGCCATAAATTGATTCACACAATGGCAAATCATTCCAGACTATGAAAGATTCTTACAAGTTTGATCTGAGGGAAGAATGCGAGAGCTCATTACACATGCCAGGCTATAATCTATGGGTTACACTTTAATATTAGCTATAGTTCCTTGTGTTAATATTTATCCTTTGTAGTGCAATTTTTATAAAGTCTTTCCAATATTATTCACTAGGCCTGGACAGCCTAAAGATGCTAGGGGGACTCTTTTTTAAAAAAAAAAAATTGACTTTTTGCTTTAAACTACTACATTTTGCCCTAGGAATGCCATTGTCATTAGGATGCTATTAAAGTAGAGGCACTAGGGAATCTCTTTGAGTATGAAGTTTCAAAGGGCACCAGCTCTACTGTGCTTATTTTTTGCCTTTTTTCACTAATAATTGCACAAGTGTGCTATAGATTCGATGACAAAAATGCACATTCTCCTATTTTCTTCAATATCAGAGAAGCAATAATATGAGTTGGTAAAAACGAATCCCTCTTAATATATGTTTAAGTCTTGGAAAAGACTGAATACTCAGAAGAAGAATGGTTAATAAAACCATTTTAAATTAAGAGAAGCACCAAAAAAAAAAAAAAAAAAAAAAAAAAAAAAAAAAAAAAAAAAAAAAAAAAATCAACCAGCAGAAATGGGATGGAAGTAACCCTGGACCTCAACTCTCCAGAGGCAAAAACATTTCCGTGGTAAGAATAACCAATATTTCAGCCTGCAGAATAACCTTCCAGTGCATTTCACAGAAAACAACAGTTCAAGATATTTACAGCAGAACTGGACAAGACATTGCACAGCAGGGGATATACAAGCTGGATAATCTAATAGATATTTTCCAATTCCAATGCCTGATGATTTTGGAAAAGGAAAAAACCAATTGTTACACCAAATACAATAAATCTTTTACAATAACAAGCAATTAAGCAGCAATTACTAAAGGTCATGACTGTAATTAAACAGCATTATTTATTTTATTGCCAGTGCCTCATTTTCTATTAAGTTAGATGCTAACTCCGTTAAGGTAACAGCCACACTTACCTCTAATTTTTTTTTTTAATCTTTGAGAAACTTTATTGCTGGAGATTTGAGTCTCTTGCTTATGCAATGGTTAGGATTTGCACCTTTTCATACAAATAAACCAATACATAATAGCTAACATTTTCTTCAGTCTCAAGGTTAAAATTAATTTTTAATGCTTGCCTTGTATTTCTAGCTGTATTCATTCATTTTTTCAGTGTAGGCAAACTCATCTGAGTCCTATTTGCTTGCCAAGTCCTCTAAGTCATATTTTGTTAATGCATCTCATCTACTACTGAAAGTAGAGAACGACATCATGATGCTATTTTCTTCTGTTTAAATTCCTTCATTTTAAAAATTGGGATGGGGACAGTTTTCCACTTGATGATGTTTGAATACTCACTAGGAGACTTTACTGTAATATTGTGTCAAATATAACTTCTGCCAATCACATTTGTGCTATTATCCTTCAGCATCTTGATTTCCAACTCCATACTGGTTTTTTAATCCTTTGTTTCCCTAAGGTTTACTTGCAGATGTACCTGGAGTTTTGCCCTAGTGCTCCAAAGGTAATTTCTGGATATGAAATTCACATCCTCGGCTTCCCATTAAAGGTTGATGAAAAGTCATTAAAAATTCCCGGTGTGGAAAAGCCTGAGCTAGCACGGAAAATAAGAAGAAAAGGAGTGGAATGGCTGGAGGCCACGAGTCCTCCTCGTAAAGGACACAGCTCCACACTGCCAAAGCACCCATCCCTCTGCTCCTGCCCAGCAGCAGGGCTTTGACGAGGCATCAGAGGGCCTTTCCTGCCCTACACTGGGACCTGGGACCTTACTCATTCTTCCTTGTGAATGTAGCCCAGAGTTGGTTACAGGTGGAGCTGATCCAAAGTGAGGATCACCAAGTTCTTCACTCAGTTTAACATCCAGCAGTTTGGGCACTGAATGAGCACAGAGATTTCCTACAAACATTATGGATCAAATTCCTCCCAGAACTGCAGTCCTGAGCCAGCCTGTGAGGCACAGCATGACCCTGTGGTGCTTTCCATGAAATACATATTTTAACTCTCCTGACAATCATCCCATTCAAAATGTTTTCTAAGCAGTCTCCAGCCACAGGGGATTTTAGGTTTATAATCTCCATGTGTTAAAAAATATAATTCAGTACACTGAAACACTGGATTCTCAGGGACTTGGCTGCAGGGGCAGAAAGTTGTCACAGAGGAAGAGCTCCAAAAATGTCAAAGGCGATAAGGAGAGAGATGGGGCTGGAGAGATGGCAGAAATACACTCGGGCAGTGCAGCCTTGGAGCCAGACAGAGCTGGGGATGGTTACAGTTCTACTACAGCCTATCAGGGTGTCCTTAGGCAATTTTTCTATTTATTTTATGAAAAAGGACAAAATCCTGCACTGCCATGGGTTTGGGGGGGATAAGGCACTGTGACACTCAGTTGAGCAGCACCCCAGCCACGGAATTGGGAATTCCTGGTAGCTGTGAGCTGGGCTCCTTGTGGGCCAGCCAGGTGAACTCCTCACTTCCCAGCACAGCAGAGATTGTAGCATTACACAGCTTTTAGTTACATCAAGAACTGCAAATATGATGACTATTATTCTAAGCTATAGGAAAGCCTCCCCTATTTCAAATGTTTATCTCAGCTAAACAGAATGCTTTGAAGTCTTTGAATCCCCATCTCTCAGCTAAACTATGCAGACTTTCAAAGACATCCATGGACTCAGGAAAGGGGAGAAGATGACAGGTCTGAGCCCCCTCTCTGCTTTTCAACATTCACCCTGTGCAATAGATTTAAACAAGTTGCAGGATCCACGACAGCTCAAGAGTTCAAGTTTTGCAACTTGAAATTCCAGTGCATTGCCCTATCTCCTATCTGCATTTCAAATTGTATTTACCAAGTACTTCAAATTTTTCTTTGTAACAGGTTATTAATCTGACTCATGATTTTGCAATACTTGTGCATTCAAATTCCTGCATAGTTTAGCAGATACATCTGACCTTGCTATTATCCTTCCTTTAAGAGATTTATACAGCATTCCTGCTTTGGAAAGATCATTAATTAGCATGCCAACAGAAAAAATGAAATTGCCTGCCATCTCCTATGTAAATGCTTTCCCATCTGTTCCTTTCTCATTTCCTCTGCACAGACTCTACCAAAGGTAGCTTTAGGTTTTATACTGCTCTTAGAAAATAGTGCATCCATTGTTTTGCAATTTAAATCTGTTAAATTGTGTTGCCTTGTGAAGTGTGGCTCTATTAAAGTAATATATAGATTCATGCAGTCTCTCGGAATCTGAGCAAACTTCCAGCAAATTTGGTGGATGTCCTTTCCTTAATACCTTTTAATTCAGCTTACGGTCTAAAGAATCAGGGTTTTCCATTTTTGCATCCAAGACTGCTAATAATAATAATAATTGTTTTTAAAAGTCTATTTATTAATTAACAACAACTTATGGCAGTATTCCTGTGAACTCTGCTGGGTTTCTGATTTGGAAGCTCAAAGTTTTATCTGACTGCTCGTCACTTCCCACGTGGGCAATGAAGCCCTGCATGATCACCACTGCAGGTTGCAGTGTGATTGTGGGCTGTGTCTTTGCTTTATGTTTCCTCTTTATTGCAGGTTGAAAACAGTTTCCAGCTTGCTTGTGTTCAACAAAGTTTTGCACCACATTTCCAATGAATTTTCTGGACATGGAATTTTAAAAAGTAATTAGCCAAATATATTACTAAGTTGTCTTACTCATAAATATCAAATAGCAACATAAAAGAAGCATATGCTGTTGTGGTTCTCCAACTGGGTGCCAGATGGCAATACTAAGATTCAGACAGAATCTCTGTCAGAGTCAGTTGGGAATAAACCACCACTCTGATAACTTTTTCTTTGCAGTAGGAAACACAATTTCCAGAAAAATCAACATTTCCCATGTGTCGTTTGGCTCATATGTTTCAGTTTTTCATAAGTGCACTGCTGAAAGAGTGGTATCCCAGTCTTGTCTGGGGTTGGTCTGACAGAACACTCAGCTGGCACAACTCCCGTGTGTATGTTCTGGATGCACCAAGGATTTGTCTGGGAGTGGGATTGAGCACACGGCCCCTGTACAACAACACCTTTGAATGAAATCAGTGCATGCATACTTCACTCAAGCACCTGGAACATGAATGCATAGTTCACTCAAGCACCTGAACCAAAGCTGGTTTAAGGGCACTGAGATATTTCCCTTCAGCCACACAATCTTGCTTTGTCAAATCAGAGATATCAGAGATTCCGATTTTCCAACCAGGTGCACACCACTGCCGAGGGAATGGGAAGAGTCTCTGGTGTTTATACCTCCAGATAAGACAGGATGTCTTCTTGGATGACAAATTGCAAGAATTGCAGGGTTTGACGCAGAGACAGGAGAAATAAAAGAGGAAAAGAAAGTCACATGATCTCATGGTCTTTTGTGAATTTAAATCTTATAAAATATAGGAACTTGTAAAGCACTACACCTCAAAATAGGTTAAAAACAGGAACCACAAATAGCCTGCAAGGAAAACAATGTTTATTTAATAAAGTTTATTGAGCTTATTCTAGGGTGACATGCAGAAAACGCAGTGACAAGACTCCCAAGCTTTGATCACAAATGTGACACGTCCCGGCCAGACAGCTTATCTTGTCTGGTAGCTGGCTCATTAGGCTACTCACTATCACACTGTCTGAAACCAGATTTAAATTCTTAAAATTATTGGGCAAAGTGATGGAATTGGACTATTTTGTAACTTCAGCACGGCATGATCTCTTCATGTGTTAACAGCAGTTCAAAGATTTTGAATTTCCTGCCATTTAGAACTTGCTGCAGAGCTTGTGCTCCTCTTTGTTTGCATTTCCCTGTGCAATGTCTGCCTTTTCTTGCACGTATCATCTTCCTAAAAGTTTAATATCTCATTCAAGTTCATTTTTAACTTCTTTAAAGCCCTGCTTTTCCAGACTGAAGAGGGGAGCTCTGCCAGCTCCACACACAAACAATGTCACACCAGGTTTCTCCTCTTTCTTATCAGTGTTACAAGGAAGGTACTTTCTGCTGCTATTCATTGTCATTGCTTTCCTTGAGTGTTTAACTACTTCCATTTCCTTTTCTCCCCTGCATAGCCACAATGTTTTGTTTTGAATAAGAAAGCCCAGCAGAGAACCTTTGTTAATTCAAACACATTTCAAAAAAGGGCCTTTTATTTTAACTTCAGTCACTCCAGCAAAGGGCAACACTGGGAACTTCAAGGAAGAAATACCCATTTAAGTTCTTAAGAATAACCTTCATCTAATATTACATCCCATTTCTTCGTATCAAAGCAAAGAAGAAAACATTTTCGTTTTGCAGGGAACAGATTATGTTTTTATGATAAGCTCATTAGAAAACGAGTCTGCACTTCTAGAATAGTTTTATTCTGCATATCCTTGATTTCCTAAAGTTCTTTACTTGGAGAATAGAGAAAAACTGACGTGCCAAACCTTCTGAGCTGGCTGCAGCCATGACTTTCCACTGAATGTCTGCACCATGCACACCATGGCTGTACATTCGTTCTGCCTTCAGAGGTGCAAATGAGTTGGGACATCACTCTTTAACATACCAATATAAATCTTCGTCCTCCTTTTCACCCCAAAATACATGGGACTTCAGTAGCATTGGAAGTCCTCTGTAGCACAAAGCACCCTACTTTCAACACCCAGCTCTCAACAAAAAAAACAAAGAGGGATGGATTTATTGAACTTTCAGTATTCCAAGTAGGAAACTGATTGTGACAAAGAACAGGAAGCACGAAGTAATCTCAGCTGGTTTCAACAGAGCCTCCAGAATATCTCCGGAAACACGGCAGTGGTGATCACAACACATCATGTCTCACCGTGAGCCCATCCGTTCAGCTCTCAGAAGACACCAGAGCAGCCTGGAGGGAGACACAGGATCTGTAACACTGCTACAGCAGAACAAGGATGTGTTTACGTGGTGTTTTGGGCCATCTGCTCCCCTAGGTTGTTCTCTGCATGTCTTATGAAGACACAAAAAAGCATGCAGAGTTACCAGAGTAGCAGAGCATCGCCTTTCCTTCAGAACTGCACAGTGATTTTACAGAAGTCGGGAGTAAAAATGAGTTCTCCTGGATATTTTTGATCCATATAAAAATAGCATTGTAGAGTGCCTCATACAAATAAACTGCATATTTTATATCTTATAGTTACATTTTATAGTTGATTTCTTTCTTCTCTTAGCAAGTGTTTGCATTTGAAGCAAAAGATTCCATTTCCAGAGCAGCACAGCACAAGCACCAGCCTGACTTTTCAGCTGAATGTGACTTCAGCACATACACACAAGAAAGCCGAGACAATTCGGGCTGACACCAGAGACTGAACTGCAGCATCCAGGACCTGAAAACTTCCCTGGAGCTGACACATGCTCTCCACATAATAGAGCATCCTTCAACACACTCGTGGTGTGGCTGGAGCACAGAGGAGAACACATTATCATCTCTGACTCATCCATTACAGCAACAGACACCAAAACGTTTTCCTTCTGCATAGAAAGTTCAGGAGGGACTTATGTGTCTCTGATAAAATTCTCCACACTGAAGTACACTGAGGAAAGAGTAGGGATCATCTCTACTTTTATTTAATGGTCTGGGGATGCAGCCACAGTGGCCAAAACATCAGTTTTAAGCTACACCTGAAAGCCATAGCTGAGAGAGGACACTGCAAGGGGCATTCACTGCAGATGCCTCAGGAGAGTCTGTAAAATTCAGCATCACGCAGTGGGGACACCTGGCAATCCTGTAGATACCTGGCAGGCATGCAGAGGGAATGCAGGAAGGAAAGGCAGGTTTCCCTCCCTAAATGCCGGTGGTCCCAGACCCTGGGTGCATCAACAGATTCTGCAAAACCTCATCCTCACTCAGAGTGTTTGGCTGTGTGAGACATTCTGGGAGAGGCTCCATCAGGGGCTGACCCCTTCCCTGGAGCCTGTGCTCCAGCCCTCGCCCCGGGGCCTTGCCTGAGGGATGCTCTATTTATGCCTGAGCCCAGCCATGGGCCCCGTTGGTCCCTACCTGCTGATTTGAGCTCTGGCTTGACTGTGGACCTGTCTTATCCTGTAGATATGACTGGAGACCTGTCCTGTTGGCAGGGCCTGGCTGCCATCCCTGGGCTCTGCTTGCCTTGCTCTGCCCTACCAATCCCATGGACTCCCCAGCTCCTGGATGACTTTCCCTTGCTGAGCAAACCCACTTTGGCTTCTTCCCAACAAATCCTCTCTAACAGAATCCCACAGCCACCCCCTGCTCCAAACAAGGGATGTATCACTTCAGGATGGATTCAGAAATTATCTAATAATGCATAAAAATAGCTTCTGTATCTCAAAAGTGCATTTCTAGAATTCCCAAGCACCTACCAGTTCAAATGACCATTTACATAAGTACCATGGGGTAGTGAGACATAAAACCACTTGCAATTTTTTCCTGCATTCAGAACTACCTCAGAGGCTTTAGAAATTCACCTGCTACCTCACATTCAAAGAAAATAATCTCATAGGTTTAAAAATTGTATTTAAACTGAGCACTCAGTTTTATTTCCCCTTTGAATGGAAACAATAGATGCCAGAGGAAGGAGCATGTGAATGTCATAATCACAAACCCTCGTCCTGCCTGCATTTCAAGGACAACCAGAAACAGCTTGGTCCCTTGCTGACCTCAATACTCACAGTCTGAAAAGAACAATCACAGCCCTCAAAGAAGACCAAACAGCTGAACAACAAAGAACCTCAAAAGTATAAAATCAAACTCTTTTTCATAATGGCCACATGCAAATCAAAAGTCTTTGATACTCACAGTGATGTTTAAATTCACTTAAGCATTGTGGAAATCAAATTTCAAGTTCCCTGAGTGGGAAATACTAAAAAAGCGTTCAACATCGCCTCATTATCCCTGGACCCTGACATCTCACAAGACTCATTGTCCACTTCATTGCAGAGCTGCAATGAGTATGGGATGAGGGGGCTCAGTCCACCTTAAGTCCACCATCAGAAAAGCTGCTGGTTTTAAACTGAACTGACTTCAGGAAATAGTTTCCCTTGAATCAACAGTGCCAAAGAAAAGTAAAGAAAGCAATACAGAATTGGTAGGGTCCTACATTAACCACTGTATCCTTCAGATGCTCCAGGGCAGCACTTTTCTTGTTCTTTACGGTTTTTAATATGCAAATGTGCTATTATTTAGCAGACTGATAGTTCTGCAAACAAGCTACTCATCCAAAAAAATGCAATTACTTACAGAAAGGATAATTAATGATCGTTATAATTTTGTCCACAGCCCTTTCTGAAATTAGAGCCTGTGGACTAGTTGTCATGTAAATATCTACCAGGAGGCACTACTTGCCATTAAGTCCCACCATTAAAATAAAATTTAAAAATCAGACAGAGGACTCGAGAAGAACAAAGGGACATGCACAAAAGTGACTTCCCAAGGATAGCTGCAGAGCACATACCTCCTGCAACATAAACCTTCAACTTCGCTGCACCCTTCCCTCATATTGTGTGTAAACACAGGCTCTGCATTTTGAGCAGTTGTTCCATTCTAACGTCGTTATTGGTAACTGTTGAGAAGCCCAGAGCACAATCTGTTCCTACTGAACTTTCCTGAATTATCACTAGATGTAGTCTTAATGGATTGCCTGGAAGTGTCAGTAAAAATGAGAGAAAGGACTGTGGTTCAATGAGGTTAAATTAAAATCAGGGCCTTTATAAAGAATCTGAGAAAGACAGAAAGGTTCATTTTTGCCTGGTTTTATACTTTTTTCATTAAACATTAAATATGGCTTGAAAAGCATCTTGCACCACCTTTGAGTTCCTCACTCACTCACTCTTCAGGCTGAACTGAACTTGTGAAGAGGCAGTCAACACAACAGAAAGCCAGTCACCACTTACCAGGGCAATTTAAGCATGAGCAGGAGTTTCCACTCTCTCCAAAAGCCTGCCAAGCCTCACAATATAAAGTCTGAGAGGCAGCCACAATGCTGCATGCATGGAGCAGCAGGATGGCAGTGCCTGCTTGNAGGATTTCTGAGGAGAAGAAGAACTGTGACTAATGGAGGCTAAGAGATCCAAAAGTGTGGAGTCGTGCTGTGGAGTCAGTAATTCTCAATCATCTGCAGACATTTTTATAGCTAGAAAAATACATCCTAAACAGGTTAAACTACCCACTGCGACAAAAGCAGGCACTGCTTGAAACAGGGATGGCTCATTTTCTCTGTTATACCTGTTACTTTCACTGGAGTCTAATCAGTGTTTAATACTCTACCGAACAGGGCAGAAATAATGCTTTCCTGTTCCATGTCCCTAGGCAGAGCTGTGATTAGTGACGTTTTCAGGTTGTTGTCACGTTTATTTCATTAGCATGAAATAGTGTTGCAATTCTCATTTGGAGGTGCTGCAAGGGCTGTAAAAAAACCCTAAAATGTGTCAGCTAAGCAAAACCACTGAATTCACCCTCAATGTGAAGATGTCTGTGAGACAACAGAGTGGGGGGAAGAGCAATATCTCTTTTGGTCCCCTCAATAGATTCTCAGCCACAAAATTGAAATAAATGCTGAACTGGGACAAGGGCTTCATTAACTGTTTCACTTTTGATGAATTTTACATGAAACCATCAAGTGTAATTATCATACAGTACCCAAATCCCTCACAGGCATTTTTCAGGCCAGATTCCCTATTTATTGCCACTTCCACTATGACAACTTCCACGAGGCTATAATAAACTGCATCTGCAGAGTCTCGTGAAATGCTAAAACCAAAAAAACGTAGAGAGGATTATGCAGCATTTAGGGTGGGATTGGCCTTGCAGACAAATACCTGAGTGTGACCACACAAACCAAATCTCCAAGTTCCCACTACAGACTGTGGAGAACCAGTCAATGCAGTTAATGAAGTTCCAGGCACAGTTCAATTGATGAGGCATAGATTTCTGTCTTAGGGTGATCTGAATTCTTCTGACTCCACTAATTTAATCAAAAACCTCCACTATCACAGGAACTTAGAGGGCTGGCTCAGGTTTTATATGCCTACAGTTTAGACTTCACCCTTAGAGTTTGTTTCAGTTGCCTAAGGGCAGATAATGACACTATCCAACAAGGTACCACCAGAGCTCCAGCTGCCTCCTTTGAAGGACTTCTTTTTGTGAAAGGTGGCCTTTATTATTCATTTGCACTGTTTAAGCATCCTATGACAATGCTAGTGCATTAGTATCAAACTATTCTCTTTGCTATTTAGTTTAAAAAAAAACAAAACAAAACCTTTTTCATCATTCTTGGAGCTGTAGTCAAATGTTCTCCACAGGGTGGAGTAAAACCAAAACTTGTGCCCTCAAATTTTCAGTGTAGTTTATCTGTGAGCACAAGCCAATGCCAGGAAGGTCGATGGCAGGACTCACTGACTGAGCCACCAAAAAAGGTTTGTAACAGAACTACTTTGTGTTGCACCAGTTTTGTATCATTTTGTATTGTACAAAACCAATTTTGTATCGTTTTATAATTTCTACCTCTCACCTTTGTGAGTGGGCTGTGCTGTTTTCTTTGTATGAGCAGAATTATGATTTATTATGCAAAGATCTGTGTAAGTGACTCAAACTACCATCTGAACTGTGCAAATGTTCTGACAGGTACTGCTGCATGCTTCACCATAAAATCTCAGAATCTGTCAGATTTAAGGTTGTTGATAGGCTTCTATTACAGAAGTATGGTTTGCCAGTGATCCCTAAGTTTGGAAAGTGCTGCTCTGTCTTAATTCTTATAGAAAAGAAAGAAAATTGGGGAAAACATCTGCTTTCTAGGTTTGCCCAGCCACTGAGGAAGAGAATTGGGCTTGTTTAAAGATCTGGATTTCTATGAATGCTGCTCTACATCAAGAAAAGAGTTAGGTAACATGGTAACCTCAGCGGTCAAGGAAAATGCATGGATAAAAGATCACTGATTACGAATGTTAGAAAAGGCAGGTTTATCAAAAGAATGCCTGTCAGGAATAGTACCCGCCAACAGAACGGTGACTTTTTCTGAGCTTTACTGTTTTAACTGTATTCTCTAGGTAGTGCTCTGGTCTGTTTTTCCTTGAAACCTCTGTAGATAAAACACATTTTATCTGGTTGCAACGACATTGTTGCTCTTTATCTCTGCGCTTTGTCTGGAGGTGTGCCAAAGAAATGTCACTACATCATTTGCAGTGATGCATGGTCACATAAACTCCAGTGTCCTCAAGCTTCTCCTTTACAACTGTATATGCAGACATTAAGGACTCCTGAAAGAAACAGCAGAGTCAGTGCCTACGTTTCTGAAAAACTGGCATCTTTTACTGGGTATTCCATTGCTTTATTTGAACTTGTTACTTCTGAAAAAAAACTGACCTTCTGTAGCTCCCATTGGGCCTGAGAATCAGAGGTTATTTTAAAATCTGCTTGTTGTTGTCTTGCCACAGAACAAGTAATGCTGTGCTTTCATTTGTTTGCTTAATTGAGGTGTGGAGATCAAATACACAAAGAATGGAAAGACACATTTCCTTTTTCTAACAAAACACATGGAGAAAAATTAAACTTCTGGAAAAAAATGAATAAAATTCAAATTTCTCAGCTAATCAGTTGATTTATGTTTACAGACCTACTGTCAAGGGTTGCTGCCTGTACATTATCTTTTTTCTCCTGAACAGTGTCTGATTTCTTCCGTGGGATTTCCAGGATCACAAGTTACCACCTGGGTGGAAACAGGTTGCAAACTCTGGTAGGGGCCAGATTAACTTCAGTGTGTTCTACATTGCTCTATTGCATTAGGAATACGGAAAATGTTAAACACCCATAAATCAGTATCTGTGTTAAGAAATGCCACCAAAATATGCTCCACCTCTAGCAGTGCAAAGAGTATAACCCACTTTTGGGTTTGTTAGAGTTATCACTTTGAAAAAGGAACGAGAGGAAGGTGCTACAGGAACAAATCACTTTGAGAGCAGCATTTTCTGTATCCTAACAATCCCATCAAGAGTCTGTCAAGAAGAAAGACATCACTTGAAAATAGATGAAAGCATGGTAAATAACTTTGACTTTCTCATAAATTTTTATGCCTAGTAAAGTACCAGAACTGTCACAAAAATATTTTGGAGAACCATTATGTCCATTCAATTTAATTAAGTGCCTAACGTAATTGAGAGAATTCACTGCCTAGATCCAGATGGCATGGGAAATGTATTGGCTTTTATATTAGAAAGAGAGACTGTTCAACTATACTGATTTTAATGAACCCTTCAGATATGTAAAATACTTTAAAATTAGTATTGCTACTAATTTTGGAACTTTTCTATAAAGATAATCCAATTCACATGAGACAAGAATAAAGTCAAAGTCTATCAGCCTAAAAATCCCCCAACTCAATCAAATGTAGTAAATACAAATAAAAAGCTTAAGCAGAGATTATTTTTGTTTGTAGTCTGAATTTAGGGGGTAACTCTTTAGAGAAAGCAACTGAAGCAACAGCTGCTTCCCCCCACCCTGAGCACTGATGGATGGTGATTTCAGAAGGCCTTTTCTGGCCATCAGTTTCTCCTGTGAGCAGAGGGGCTGGCTGAGGGCCAGGCTGAGGAGACACAGCTTGGACGAGCTGGTTCCCTGATCTTCAGCCACAGCGAAATGTTCTCTGAACAACCCCAGGGAAATGTTCTCTGATCTGACAAACTGTGTGTGCAGTGTTTAGTCAGGTTTACATGGGAAGACACTGGAAGAAGGCTGAGTATTTCACTGCTAGAAAATTCCTGGCACGCTCTGGGAAACTGCGAAATAACATTGAATTTGCTGCAAGGACAGTTTGATTCTTCATTTCCTTTCGTCTCCTCTGTGAAGAGGGAGTTGTTGTGTTACTTATATGATGCTGTCCTTGGTCTCCTGGCAATGTCACTTGTCCTGCTGCCCCTCTTCTAGGGTGGGGAGTAAAGTTCATCAGTTTAGGGGAACAGGCTGGAGGAAGTGGCCAGACTTGCCAGTGAGGGCGGAGGTAATCAGTGATCTGGGATATCAGAGACAGAAACAACTCCATGGCTGATGAAGGCAGAGCTTCAAAAGGAGAAAAGCTTGAGCTCTCCCCCTCCTCATCCCTGATGTGATTGGTAGGCTATTCCCAGAGTCACAGCTTCCCTGCAGCTCCCTAAATGTGGCACCTGACACAGGCAGGGCAAATGCCCAGACCCACATGCGGGTACAGTGGGGTGGAAAGAAGGCTAAAAATCCCACAGCTCCTCCTGGAAGTCCGTGCCTGGCTGTTAAGGACTGTCCTCAGATGGTGATGGGACACCAAGGGTGGGATCCTACTTGCAAATAAAAATACCTAAAATTTAGGACCTATATTAACCTGAAAATCATCTTTATTTCTCTAGGTACATTTGGCTGTATTGGCTAGATATTCACAGGATGGGAATGGGAGTTTAGACAGTTCTGCAGACACTGATATTTACGTGTATTAATCTGTGAATTTAATCCCCCTCTAGCACCTAATAATATTACCAAATAGGCTGACACATATGGCATGGAGTGGCTTTCAGAGCAGGCATCCAGGAAGACTGCAATGATCAGAGAACCACCCTATTTCCCAACTCCTGTTAAAATTCAGTAAGAAAATAATAATAATAATAAAAAATCATATTTGGAAGGACAGAACATTTTTTGTCCATCCACAATACCATGTTGGAAGGATACACAATCATACTTAGTCCAACTACAAACCAGAATTACCTACTTAGCATTTCTTTTTCTAAAATTTTAGCACTTAGGCTATTGCAAAGGAACTATGCTGTATCTGTACTTTGATTCCTTAGTTTTGCTTTCCTCAGTGTGTTTTAAAATCTGTTTTGGAAGTCATTAGGGTGAATACAAGGATATGAGGTGAAAGTTTAATGACCTTTGCATGCAGGAATTTAGATGGGGTAGTCCTTTCTTCCCCTAACATCTATAAATGTGGGTATATCCATGGTGAATTATATGGTCAGCTACAGCATGGAGAGGCCAAAAGTTGGCACACTCTTTGTGACTTACAAAATCACTTGACTTTGAGGTTGTTTCTTTTATATGTAATTGGATCTAAGGTGTTTCCTCTTATCTTCCCAAATCCCTCTGTTTACCTTCAGCACAATCTACATCTGCAAGCTGCAAAATGGATTTGATGCTGACGTACCGTTTTTGACAGAAAATCTCCTGTCCCACTTCCCAGACATCCTTACAGAAATGTAAAACCAATATTCAGAGGATGCCTTAAGTCAACAGGATTAAGGACTGTCAAGTGCACTGCTTAGTCCTATCTACGTGCTAAGGATTTTATTGTACTTTCATGAGAATATTTGCACTGGCAGTTAGGGATGTCTCTAGGGTTTAGCTTTTTTTTTTCCTCTTTAATAATAGCTAGGGAGGTAAAAGAACTGCCAGTTGGGATAAGAAATTGAACTCCTGCCTCCCCAGCTCTCTGCTGTCAGTTTAGTCGAGTTCACTGCATAACCTTTAATCTGACATCCTTTACACTCAGCAGTGCATTATTTTACAAACCCTTTACTTATCAGCGTGTACAAGAGCTGCTGACTTGGACACCATGACCAGGCACCACTCTGCTCCCTGGGAAAAGCACCACAGTGCAGGGAGATCTGTGACTTGGAGAGGCTGCAAGGGAAGGCGGGAAGGTGAAGCAGGAAAAGAACTTGACTTCTGGCAGTAGATGAGCCAAAGGAGGCGGTGAGACCAAAGGAGACCAAGGATTGGGAGACCAAAACATGTGGCAGCCACCAAGGAAGAATAAGCACTCAAAAACTGGGCAGCATTGGAGAAACAGGCAGAAAATATGGAAAGATAGAGAAGACATAGAAATTAAGAGTAACAAGCTGATTAAAAAAAAAAAAAAGCCTGAGTATGGAAAGAACTTTCTGCACACTGGTACTCTACAGCCTAAGAGTGAGTAGGAAACTAGGATTCAGAGTGGTGTCTGCTGGAAAGACACATAACATGCTAATCTTGAAACACATCAGAAGATAAAAAATAGAAAGAAAATCAAAGAAAAAAAATCCACAAGAGAGCTTAAAAAATTCCACTAAAACATTTCCAATATAAGTAGTGGGGATTTTAAAAAAAGATAATGTCTGTCTTAATATTTCAGATAAAAATCAAGATTTTAGAAAAAATCATAGTGAATCAGAAAGTTTACCTTTTTTCTACCCTCTTCCTTATCTTCCTCTTTATTCTATCTTCCCTCTTTCCTTTCTTTCCTTCTTTTCCAATAAATGTGAAAAAAGAGAAAAAGGCACAAACCAACCTTTTCTCAACTCTAGAGAGGTGATGGTGGAGAGAAAGGAAAGAAAACCAGAACAGTGGAACAAAAATGCTGTGGCAAGTTTGGAAAAGACATAACAATCTATGGCCAACTCAAGCAAAAAAGACGCAAAACAGAGGGAGAGACAGGGAATTTCTTCTCCACGGCAAAGTGCAAGTCACTTCCTTTATGTTTCCAGCCCACACAAACAATGAGTCTATTTAGAGACAAAAATAAGGCCTAATTCATTAATAAAAGATAGCAAGTCTGCTAATATTATATCTGTGTTTTATTAACATGAAGCAGTACAGTTGCAGATCTTACAATTTATTTGACATCAAAGAGTAATTTTGAAAAGTGGATTATGTATTGAATGTTTCTACCTCCATCCAAAGGACCAGTTTGTTCAAGGATGAGGAATAACACACCAGAAAATTGATAGAGCCCTTATGGGATGCAGTAACAAGGAAGGATTGCATTGACTTGGCCCCATTCAGAGTCTGAGTTTATAAGGCAGTACTGCGCTGTGAAAGAACAGGACAAAAAAAATTCAAAAGTCTGAATCTCTGCTGAATGTTTCATACATATGGAGGAACCTGGGGGAAGGAGGATCTAACAAGATCTCCTGGCCTGCCAGTGCTTATGTTCTAATCAGAGAAAACACAGAAAGTCACCAGGAGAAATGCAAGGTCTCAGAGTCCAGCTCTCCAGGGCAGGGACCATCTGTCTGCTCTATGTTTGTACAGAACCAAGCCCGGTGGGGTCTTTCTTAAAAAAACTTTAAAAATTATATTGGCTTTTACCTGAAGGTAATTTAAAGGCTCTATTTTGGGAATACCCATGGGTGAACAATGACCTTGGCTGCTTTATTAAGATACCATGCCCATGGACTAATGATTCTGGCAGCCAAGATTTTTCTGTTCTGGAAACATTTGCATTTAACCAAAGGACATGCAGTTTCCTGAGACTTTAATGTTCTGTAAGAATACAACCCAAAGCACAATGGTGTTATTGTCTTTTCTAATTAAACTACCACTGTTTTGCTTGACCATGAACAAATTGCAGATTTCATCCTTCTCAGCTGTTACTACCAGAGATTGAGAGAACTAGAAGAAAATCATCAAAGAAACAAGATCTGACATCTATAAACCAGAGAAGAAAAACTGAAGTGTTGTATAGTGTGAGATGCCTTTATGTAGCTGCCAGCTTCTTTGATGAGTTCACTCAGAGCATTTACACTGAACTGGGGCTGAAGGTTTTGTTTCTTAAACATCCCCTTCACTCAAGTCAGATGGTCTCAGTGCAGTTCCCACTTGGGCCCTGTTCATCACCAGAGGAGGGAGGAAGGAGGGAAGGAGGGAGGGAGGAAGAGAGGGACGGAGGGAGGGAGAAAGGAAGGCATGGAAGGCGCGGAAGGCAGGCAGGCAGGCAGGCAGGCAGGCAGGCAGGCAGGCAGGCAGGCAGGCAGGAAGGAAGGAAGGAAGGAAGGAAAGAAGGAAGGAAGGAAGGAAGGAAGGAAGGAAGGAAGGAAGGAAGGAGAAAACCTCACACTGTCCCAATTTGGATTTATGATCCATTTCTCTTCTTCTGCAGGCAGAAATGCTGTAAGGTTTATTTCAATCTCCTCCCATGGAGACAGATGCTGATCCTCACTTTACCCATTCAAAGACACTAAAAACAATGGGCACTATAGTAGTTGGAATATAATTAAAGTCCCAAAAAAAGGGATGGTTCCTCCTTCTATGGTAAATTGCCATCTTTTTAATGTTGTTTTTAAAGATGATCAGGTATCTTCAAGGCTTTGGAAAGTCACAAAGTGGAAAATGTTTTACCACCAATATAACATGGGTTACAAACACCTTTAGCAGAAGACACAAGGGTGAATTTGTCTCACCACAATTCTTGGCTTAAACATAGTAATTATGCTGAAAGATACAAAGTGCTCTCATGAAATTTACTTTTTAAAATAGTTTATGTGTTTTAGGGTAAACAAGTACAACAGAAAGGGCCAGCTCATGCAAATGGAGTAAATCCAGTCTGGTAAACAAGCCAGCTTAAGGCACTAGGCAGCGGATCTGCCTAGGTGAAGCAGATACAAATGTTGAAAAGTCCCAAATTTGACAAATCTGCCACGAGACCAGGTGTGGAGCAAGAGGAGTCAGATCCTTCTCTGAGCAGCTGTCCAGGGACAGCCCAGGCTCCTCTGACACACACAGACCAAAGCATTTCACAGCTTAGATGAGGACTCTGCACATGGCAAAATTTGGGGTTCCCTTTTTGCTTCCAAGACACACTTAGCTCTTCCCCTTCAGCTATTCCAGTCAGGTTGTTGGAGAAAATCCGGTAGGTCAGACTTTCTTCCAGAGGGACCAGAGCTTTGTGCACACTGGTTGCACATTCTTTGCACCTTTTAAAGTCACAGTAGACAAAATAATAAGCCATCAGCAATGGCAGGCTTAAAACAGCCCATCATCATGCTCTCAGTGTGATTATTTCATCAGAGAGAGGCCAACTGAACTGACAGGTATGCAGTGCATGAAGATGAGCCTATGACACAGTGTCTCGATCACATTTTACCCTAAAGTGCCTGCCATATGAATTTCAGAAGCTTTTCAAATGCCTGTTTCTCCAAAGTGGAACCTTCTGTCGTTTGTTCTGGTTTTTCTTGTGGTTTTTTCCTTTCAGAAGGAATTCTTCATTCTTGATTGAATAAGACTACACTGAGATTTTTAGAAAAAATACTTCCTTACCATCAAACTACGAGGCACGAAGCATGGCTTTCCAAATTAAGTATCTGCCCTAACCTGTCCTGTAGTTACGTTTGATTTTTTTATTGGGCTTATGCTCTGAATGCAAACATCAAAACTGAGATCCATGTGTTGTTAACAGTGCTGCAACCACTCCTGTACCCTGACCATGAAGCGTTATGCAAAAATGTCTAAGAATGCTCTCCACAGTAAGAGTGACAAATCTCAAGAGATAAAAGAGATTGCAAACAGAAATAAAGAAATTCGTTCCTATTTTCGAGGAGGCACAAAGTACTCATCTTGTTCAGACCACAATGAGAATTTTGTGTTCTCAGTAAGAACTTCCAAGTCTGAACCAGGAAAATACTCTTCCTCATTCACTTTTTCTTAAGCTTTCTCCACTTTGATTCTGCAGAAAAATATGAGGTGCAACAGTCAAACCTGAGTGGAAATAAATACATCACTATGGCAAAAGTGCTTCCAATTTGATGTGTGTGTGTTTTTCTGACTAGTGGCAGATGGGGAAAAAAAATGTCCATGCCTGCATTTATTTTGATCAATAGCACTGAAAAACCTTATAAAATCCCTCTTTCATCTGAACATGCCCTTGAATGAAGAAAATACAATAAAAGAGGAATCAAGTTCCTTCTGTGACAAAGCTATGAAATAACATTTTTTATTACTTGTTCTGCCAAAGGAGATTGCAACCTCTGTATTTCAGAGATTTGGATGTTTCAGACCACATATGTGTTTAAATATCTGTCAGGCTTCAAATATTATTATTATTGTTGTTGTTGTTGTTATTATACTACAATGAACAAAAGCATCTTTTTTATATATATACTAGAACAAAACCATGAAACCAGTGGTGGCTTGCAGGTGAATTAAAGCACAAATTAACAGAATTAAGCATGAGCTTAAATATTTCGGATTACAAAGGGACAGAAGCCCATCTTCAGAAATGAGTATTTTCCTTTGCTGGGCTTATGATCAGAAATGCATGTTACAATTCCTTGATTTATCAAGCTCAAACTACATTTGGGAAAGGCACAACTGTGTGCATTTCAGTATATTTGATTTCATAAATACCAGCTTCTCTTGATGTGTGTGGAATATATTTAGCAGACTGAGAGCTTCATGATCAGTGATGAGGATGCAGTAAATCAGCAACTCAATCAATGATACCAACACAAGTCCCTTCTATAATGAGGCTTTACAGAGATTTCTGTTTAGTGATTTATATCTCAATATCAAGTTGTGACAAAAGTAAGGAGTTTAGATCCAGGCTTTAATGTATAAAGAACCAAGGGTGTTTCTCATATCTATGCTTAAGTTTAGAAGAAATGATTGAGTGCATGACCCAAATCCACAGAGGCTTTCTGCTTCCAGTGTTCTGAATCATTTGTCCTTCAAGGGTATTAAATTTTATTTTTTAAAGTTTACTAGTAAGGGAATGAAAAGGCCTAATTTATTTCCACATTTTCAAGTTCATATTTAAATTTCAGGACATTATACCGTTTCTGAAAAGGAATACATTTCAATTTCAAACAGAATTCCCACCATACAAAGATCTATGCTGTGTTATGCTTTTGTTTACTCATAAACAGGAATGTTAAGAAAGGGACAGTCAACAAATGGAATTAGTTTTGTTTCTTTAAAATGTCATAAACTCCATCACTTTCTCAAATTGTAGCCAATATTGCAGCCTGAAGCCAGGACCAAAAGAATGACAGAACTGATTGTCATCTTTTTTCATTTACAGATTAAATGAAATACTTTAGATTCAAACCAATTTTGGATCAGAACAGCTTTCTTTATTTTTCCCCACAAAAAAATGCATGTGTTTTAGTGTTTGCTGAACTCACCAGGGACAAGTGATGCACCTTCCACAGAAAACCCCTCTTTATAAGACAGCTGTAAGACACAAATTGTAGTTATCCCTGATAATTACCATCAGTATATTCCCTAATAAGAGCATAGAGCTATTATAAAGTTCTTTAAACCTGCCCTCATACCTTCCTTGTACACAGAGGGGAAATAAAAACACTTCTGTCCCCGTGAGGGGTTGAAGGTTAGATCTTCAGCCTCACTGAAATATTGACTGTGACCTCTACACATTTCAGCAGGAAGACTGCGAGTGCTGATCATTCTCCAACAGCCTTCACACGTCCTGCTGTGAAGGGCATTAACTCCTCCTGCCAGTGCCTGGGAAAACAGACCTGTATTGGCCCATCCCAGTGCATCCCTGCATCCCCAGGCTTTGCAAACATGGATGTTTATATTGAGTATCTATTTGGGGGACTTCAGGCATAGCTGCTGTGGCTTCCTGTTATTTCCAAGTTTCAAACTGGCTGCATTTAATTTCTTTTCTCTACTCCTTTTTGTACAATTTTCCCTTCAAAGAAGGCACCGGGACTGTGATCACTGACACCAGCAGGACCAGGTTTTCATTCACCACCTTTGGCACCACACAGTTCCACTCACATCCACCCAGAGGCTTGCAGGGAAATGGCACAGAACAGAGCTAACTGTCATCTGGAAAACTGTGGTGCAAACTGCACTTGTTAAATTATTTCAAGTCGGGTTTCATGTAGGGCATAATATTTTTATTATGCAATAGTAGTACACAAAGGTACATGCACTATGATATGTATATTTGCATTGTGTTTTGATTTTTTTAGTTATCTGTCATTAAACAATCATTGAGCATCAGGAATCAACAACTGTAAGTTTTTTTCAAGCTTGTCCCAAAACTTAATTATTCTTAGAATCATATTTTTTTTTGCTGCTAATAAAGTTATCTGTTTCTTACTGAAAATAAAGTACATTCACTCTTATTCTGTTTCTGACTTACTGCTCTCCATTTTCTAAGAAGTTCTTCTGGACTGGAGATGCCTTGAAATCCTCTCATTTTAAATCAAACAAATCCAGCCTTCAAACAAGCTTAGTTTAGTTGAGTTGAGTTTTTAAATCTTGTCACTCTTGCTTTCCTCTGGATTCCTTTTGATTTGTACTTATAATTCTGAAACTGGGACTCAAATCACAAAAAAAAAAAAAAAAAATATTTATAGTAGGATAACTATTTCCCACATCCTATTAATGCAACTCTTATTAACACTTCCCTCAAGAAATTCCTTACATTTTTACAACAGCCATTAACAGCATCTATCTTTTTATTTACGATCTAACACCAGTGCTTTCTGTGCTGCCCTGTGAAATATATCTCTGCATTTGATTCCCTTCGGCCCTGTAGATAGTATTTTTGTTTGTTTACCTTTATTTTAATGATTTTAGGCTATTTGACAAGCAGGTCCATGTCACTCTGTATTCTAATCCTGTACTCTGCCGTGTCCATAACCCATCCCAGGCTGGCATCAACAGGAAATGTCAGAAGGGCAGATTTTCCTCCATCATCCAAATCAGTGAAAATATTGACAACAAGGCCCAACATTTTATGCCTGGGTACATTCCAGTGAAATGCTCCCCCAGCTCAACAGCAGACCATCAGTAGGTTACTCTACTGCTTTTCAGGCATCTCTACACCCATTTTGAGACGATTGTACCCGAACGCATTTTCCTCTACACCTTTTGGGAAATGTCATTTGGAATGGTGTCGGAAGCCTTGCTGAATTCAAGGTAAGTCATGCCTACCACTTTTTATCCACTTGGCACATCTTATCCTTTCACAAGGATGACACAATTTGTACCTGACAAAACCACAAGGTCTATTTTTATCTCCTTATTATGCTCCACGGGGTTATTAATGAATAGATCCATTCTCCTTTGGGCTACTGGAGTCAGCTTGACTGCTTGACCATTCTCTCAGGTTTCTTCTTCCTTCCTTGTGTTTCATTCCCCAAGTGTGGCTCATTCTCACAGTAATTTTTAGCCAGACACTCCTAAACTAAATGCATTTGACTCATCTACATATTTTGTAGCATTTTCTCCTCCCCTGTTTTCTGCAGGTCATCTGTCTCCTTATTAAATTTAATTTCTTTAATTAAAGGGTTACAAATTTCTTTTAGAAGATTGATATAGAGAACACTAAAAATTTCAACCTTTTCTCAGCCATCTTGTTTTGGTTTCTTTACATGTTAAATAACTGTTTTCACTTTCTTTTTGCCTTTCACATGTATTTCTGATGCAGTTATAGTACCTTTCCTTGTTGTCTTTTAGGTGACTTGCTTGCTGCAAGTTGTTTTGTGCCTCAGCTCAGCTTCCTCTCTTTCCAAATTCTTGTGCTATTCCTTCATGTTATGTTCTGAAATAGTGTAATCTCTGAGAGCTGAACCTTGTGTAAATTTTTGCCCACACTAGAAAATACCAGAAAACCATCATGTTACAGAGCTTCCCCCCCAGCAAGTTCCAAGCAATCTGCTCAGATGCACAAATTTTTATGATCATAGAAATGTCCCACCTGGGAACCCACCCTACCAGACCACACAATTCCACTGCAAAGAAAATTCAACTAATTTAAAAAGCTGCTCCAAAAGTGTGTTGCGGTTTTTTTCCCCCCTCACTGTGCCCAGCTGTGCAATTGCCAAGTCTTTTTTGAGTCAAAAAACATGATGAGCCAAAGCCACAAGGAAAGCACTAAATGAGCTATCATTTGCAGCTTTCACATACCATTCTTTATCTCGATAATACAATTTAAAATTATAGTGGTGAACATGCGTAAATGTCAAGTATAATAGCATTTGGTGGTGAAATAAAACAGAAACTGGCAATCGAACTATTGGGCTCTGCACTGGAGTCCTGCGCTACCTCTTCCTATTCAGCTTTTACAGCTGTGGGAACGGCTGCCTGTCAATAGAGCCGTGTGTTGTTGTCAACCTATCTGTCCTTGCGATCAAACCCACAGCAATTTGGGCTGATTGCTATGCAGCCCGAGTAATTTGGGCCCTGCTCCCCCAGACACTCCGGTGGCAGCTGCATTTCCATGGCTTCCTGCAGCACACCTGCAGAGGGGCTGCGGTCCGATGGCTGCAGTGCTACAAAATACCATAATTAGACCATGTTTATGGCTGAAATGGAACAGCTTAATTACAAGAGAGCTGGGATTGGGCATTCATGGAGAGCTGGGATGTTACCTGGTGCAAAAAGGTGAGTGCTGCTACTTCACATGCAAAGCAATCACTCCAACTGCTTAAATCAAAAACCCCAGCCTGGAACAGGAACAGAAATCCAAAGCCCTCTCCCAGCATCCATGTGCTCCGCTGCACCTGCACATATCCATTAGAGCCAGTCAGAAAGGGTTTGATTGCAAGGGGAAATCCTGTGCTTGTCTGTTATTTCCCACCCTTTGGTATCAGAGCAGCAGCACCCAGCAGTGCTGTGAATCAGAGCCTCATTTACCACCCACCGCTTAATGGCAGCTGTTGCCTGGGATTGCTTTCAAGAGGAGGTATTTGCTTTTAAACTGGGCTCTCAAACAACCCGGGGTGGTCAGACAAGGGCACTGGCAAGTTGCAGGGGGAAGGGCATCTCTTGCCTTTAAAACTGCTCCTGGGTTCCATCAGTTTTGAAAAATAATAAGGAAAATTAACCACATAACCTGGACCTTCATTCACAAGCAGAGGGGTGAAAGTCTACTCATTGAGAAGTCTGGAAAGCAGCATGAAGAAGTAAAAGAGGGTTCCAAGAGATTACGAAAAACCCCACTGGTTTCACAGGAATACCTCGCTGACTGATAATTCATCACTGGGAGATAAAAAACTTTGTTTCCAATAAATATCCCTTCCCGATGCAAAATGAAAGATGAGTCTCAAAATGGCTGAAAGAAATATTTTTTAAAACCTGTGACACCAAAAATTGATTTATTCCACTAATCCAAACTGCAGGAAACATCCTGACTTCATACTATTGTTCATCTAATTCACATATCACTATACTTTTAAGACTACTACTGCTTCATGGGGTTTTACTGTGAGCAGTGATAAAACCCTAAATGCAGTAGAGGTAAAGGAAGAAACAGTTCAAGGACTAAAAAACTAAGCTTGATTTTCCAAGCAAATATTCCTAGGTAACAAGTTAGGGGGAAAAAAATTTTAAAAGAGACCTGTAATTATTTGATATGGTGCACACATAATAGACTTTGAGGCAATTATTAAAGAAAATTTGGATGGCCAGAGTTCATTTCCTGTGCAAAGTTCCCCATCCCCTGAGGTTGCAGGCAATTGGGCTACGTAGCCCTGAGCACAAACCTCAATAACTTCATCTTTGGGGATTTCAACCCATTTGATCACTTTAATAGAAAAAGTGATGTGACACCTGTTTGTAGTCACAGGGGTTTCCTGATGTACGTCAGTGCCGTGTGAGAGATGTGACCCCACGCCCCGTTCCAGTTTGTGGCACAAACTAGGCCCCCATCATTTGAGAAACTTTGCATCTTTGCCTCTCAATATATCCCCTGGAAATAAATAATAAAATTCTCAGCACTTCTCAGGAGAAATCCTCTGATGTGAAAATTCAGACCGTACAGCTTCTGCTCCCCTATTTCTCTCCAGTGCCTAAAAGCTGGGCAGAGATCTGAGAGAGCAGCTGGAGCCCAGTTTAGTATGAAAACTGAGTATTTGCAATGCTAATCCAGTGGATTCTGCATCTTTTGCACCCTCTCCAATTGGCACTGGCTTCTGGAAGGAGGCTAAAGGAAAGGTAGGTATGGGCATGGCAGAATGAAAATTATCAAATAACAAGGGCTTGTTTAAAACAGAAACTACTCTAGAAGCAGTTGTTCAAGAGAAGCTATTCCAAATAACTCACTATGTGCACAGTCTTATAAATATACAGAGCGTGTTGCAAGGACCCACTTGTGTGGATCACAGAGGTGTGACAACACAGGACACATCCGTGTATCCTGTACCAAGGACACAATTGTGTGTTCCTGGACCCACACTGAAAGTGAGCAGGACCTAACCCTACAATAAGCAGAAAAAATATCTTGCTGATGTCTTTTTTTTTTTTTTTAATTTTTAATTTTTAGTATATAAACAGAACTTGGACTGTGGCCTGAGGTCCAAGAGAAGCCAGTGTCACAATGTGCAAATTGAACAGCACTAGACATACCAGCTACTGCGTAGCACAAGAAACCTGAAGCTCCAGCATGGCAATGGCATCCGTGTGTCTTGCCAGGAGCCTGGCAGTTCCCCACCGTTCTCATGAGCAGCTGTAGGATGAGCAGCTTGAGCTCAGCCTACCTGAAAAGACAAGGGGGGTGGAAACCAGCAGAGAAAGTCACTGCTGGGATAAGAGTACTGAGACCCAGGAACAGAACTCCAGCCATGGGCCACTCCTATCTGAGCACCTTCTCCTTGATGTCAGAGTGCCTACCCAGATTACAATGAAGAAGGAGAAGAGAGAGAAACAAAACCTAGAAGAAAAAAATGATGCATAATACAGTCACTCACCACCTGCTGACCAGTGCCAATCTATCCCTGAACCATGATCGGTCCTCCCCTGGGTAACTCACCCAGTTTATACACTGGGCATGGGGTTCTCGGGTATGGAATATCCCTCTGGCCACTTGGGGTCACAGCTGTTCTGGCCATGCTCCCTCCCAGCTTTTTCTGAACCTCCTCCATGGCAGAGCATGAGACACTGAAAATTCCTTGGCTTACAGTAAGCACTACTTGGCAACCCAAAACATCAGTGTGTTATCAACATTATACTGAATCCAAAACACAGCCCTGCACCAGCTACTGAGAGAAAATGAACTCCCATCACAGCTGAAACCAGGACACGCTGACAAGAGCTTGCTTGTGTATCATATTTGTGTAAGGCTGTCTGCACCTCATAGCTGACAGGAAACTAAACTGCTTCTGTCGTTTCTTTATTTCTTTTTCCAGCAATTCTGCACCAGTGTATGTGGGAATTTAAAAGAGTGACAAACTCATTTTGGGTTTGTGCTGCAAACCCGATCAGCCGAGGTTTTGCTCACATACCACAACTGTCTGAAGAGATTTGGCAGAAACTCAAATCCAGCTGGTGCTGGATGGGGCTTGGGTGAGTGATGCACTTTCCGATGGACCTGATAAACTGGCAATCTTGGATGGCTGCATTTTGTCTAATTTGCAAGAACTGCTATACAAAGTTTATTGGAATCACAAATTCTGGCTTTCTGGAGTCTTTGTTTCTACAATTACCTGATTTTGCATTTGGATTCTCATCAATGAAATGTCTTGTTTCCCTAATCCAAAAGACAGTATGATTACAAACTAAGGGCTAGGAACCATTTGAGACTAGATTCCATAACAGAATACAGGAAACAACTGTGTATATAACAAGCACTTTTCTTCCATCCTGTATTTCCCCTTCTGAACAGTGTCACAAGGACAGGACTCTTCCTTTTCCCAGCACATTTTTAGAAAACATGAATAACATGGATCAATATTCATAAAGAGTTTATCTCTAAATATTTCTACACTTCATGTTATTTTTCTGCCCGCTACAGATATATAATTTTCTATCTATTTTTTACAGCTCTTTTATCCTTCCTCATGCCCACTGACTTGGTTGCTACCTGCATCTCTACCCTGTCTATATTTCTTTATTGCTTTAATTCTTTAGATGTAACCTTTAAAACTGAGCTCTTTGTATTTCTTAACTTTTTAGAGTGATATAGAGAGCAGTAGAAGTGGTAAAAGTTTATTTTAGAGTTTCAGTAGAACTATTTGGAAATTTCAGATTTTTTTCCCCAAGAAAATTCTAATATATTGTTGTCCTGCACTTCACATATTGACAGACAATATCCAGTGACATCTGCTCAAGGGAAGTCTTAGAAATAAATTTCTGTTTTAAGAACAATGAAAAACCTGGAGGCAAGGGCAATTCTCCAGGTCACAACTTGTCTCCCAGTAGCTATTTTTCCACGGTAAAACTTCACTGCCCGGTCTGCTGGGATGACCCAGCCATGCTCAAACAGGAGAGGCTGACATTATATAACACAAGACAACTCCCAGAGTGCAAGATGGAAGCCAAATCACCTCTAAGGTGAGCTCAGTGTGATGCACTCTCCAGGAGGCCTCACCTTGCACCTGCTCATGGGTGATGCAATGAACATCAAGCATTTCATGGGGAGCATGAGTGATGAGCTGAAGGTCCCTGTGAACAGGCCTTTGCGTTGATTGTAACACGCAGGTCGTGATCTAATATATCCTGTAATTTAAGGAATTCTTTGGCTCTGGTTCTCTGGTACTTGACTGCCTCACTATTTGCAACATACTCTCTCCAAGAAGGAACGAACTGATATTTACACTTTGAAGGGTGAAAAACAACGAACTGAGAAACTGAGTGCACTGATCAACACTGCAAATACCCTGAAATGGAGCACAAGGACTAATTTATTCACAACTAGATGTTTCCTGGCCTGCAGGAGCACCTCTATCCATTTGCATGTGAGCTGTAAGCCCCTTCTTGCAGGACCTGAGCAGACCATTCCTTTGAGTCTTGGCACTTGCTCCCTCTCCTTGTTCATCTCAATGATGCCCTTTCAACACACATTCTGGAAAAGCCTTTAACGTGCACAATTATTGGAAAGAAAGCAGAAATCTCAGAGAAGAAAAGACGTGCAGAAAAGTGAGTAATGATTTTGTGTAGCTTTGATTTATTGACTATGGAAGTTATGTATGTATGGTTATTCCATGCCTGTGGCTGGCTGAGCAAATTTGTTACCTAATTCAGAGTGCTTATTGCTGAATGGCCATTATGTTGCTGTAGGCTTAATTAAATGGTGGGTGGACTATGAGTTTTAATATAGATGGAGGGGCTTTTTTTGGTTTTAAGAAGCAAATGTTTTCTTAATTTGCCTTTTTTTTTTTTTTGCATACTCAGTACTGACTATGAAAAATGTCAGAACACATTAAAGTCTTCCTGTCATGCCCTTTTTCATTAATAGTCATATTTTCTAACACTATTCAGAAAAATCCTCTCAGAATCCCTATCCAGGCATAGTTTAAAAAAAAAAAGAAAAGTATTTTTGAATGCACTTATGTCATCAGGGCCTTTCACATTTATATTTAGTCAGTACCTTTCAAGATTTGCACTGAGCTGATTTGATGGGGGAGAGTCAGCGCAGCCAACAGACACTGCTCTGGGTCTTAGGGCATGTTCAATACAAGCAAGATGATGAGCTTGATGAGTTGACAGCCCCCTTTGCTTTCTGATTACCATGTTTCTATTTAAATGTGCGACTCAAACCTGCATTTTTTCCACAGTGACCCATGTACCCATGACATTTAAGGGACAGTCACTCAGACTGCAGGTGGTTTGTGATTTATGTCTGAACAAATGGAGCTATTCAATTTATCCTGCACCCAGGACTTCATTACATAAATCCTGAACTAATCTCTTCTTTGTCAGAAATTAGACCCTGAGCTGCCTATCTGGAGAACATTTACCTTTGCAGCAGTAGGAAACAGCAACTTGGAACAAAATTTTAAGCTGCTGAGGTATTTGGAATGGTCTAGAAAACAGCTCAAAAAATCTTTCTCCCTCACAAAGGAAGGCACAAACGCATCTGATTCAGTGTCCCCACAGGTCATGACCACGGGTCCCCCATTTCTCAGGAACACCCCTAGCTGGCTCACAGGAGCCATATAAGGCCCATGGATAAATTTGTGCTTTATTCATCAGAAACGTTGCCCTTCCGTAATCCAGTGACTTCCCTCATCATAACCCTGATGATGAAAAGATCTCACTTAAAATTCTAAAATCCGTCTGCATCCCCTCACCACAGCACTCAGGACAGCATTGTGTCTCCTCATCAGCTCTCTCCAAGGAAGAACAAAAGCAGAGGGAATGTCACCATCTCCCCCAAGGCTGGCCTGTGGTGGGCAGCAGGGAGGAGCAGGACACGCACTCCGGAGGTACAGCAGAAAGATGTGAGGAGACCAGTTCCTCCATGAAATCAGCCTCTTCACAAGCACCTCTGGACTGGCTCCACACCAGTCCTCATTGCTGGGCTTTGCTTCAGTGGGTCTCAGTTCCATGTGTGGCTCCCAACTGGCTAAGTGAGCACTGAAATATCATCAAAAGATTGGAAAAAATGCTGCTCCTTTTAATCCTGTGTCACTTCATTTATTTCTATGTATCATTTAGCATTATGAATTTGCCACTAGTGCATCTGGTAGCAATTACTTTGCTACTGTAGACATTTCCTATTACCTGATGTAGACATTTTCTATTACCAGCTCCTCAGTGTAAGCCACTCCTAACAGTGCAAAAGGTGTCAAGGAAGCTGAGTTCTGACCCATGGGGTTTCTTGGAAAGCACTGAGGTGGTTAATTTATACAGCTCCACTAAGAATCAAAGTACTTTGCAACAAGAATATCATATAAACTCTCCTCAGCACGGGTATTTAATTGAGTCTTGCAAATTTTACTTGCCTGCTCAGCCAGGATGAGTAATTATTTTTGATGGACGAGTAAATTGCCATTAGTATTTCCATTCTGCTAAAGCTGGAAGATTAGTCCTTGTGGCCGAGCTGATAAATTTCCATTACAGTTTTGCAAGACTGAATGAATGGATGTAGCTGTACTTTCAAAACCAGACACAAAGTCTGTCCTGACAGGTACAGCCTCAACCCTTAAACACAGAGCTTCTTCACTAGGCAGCAGGAGTGAATCCTACAGAAACACTGACACATACCCAGCCCAAGGTCTTATTGGTCTCTGCTGTTTAATAAGGAACAGCCATTATCTGAAATGCTACACAAGCTGAGTAACATACCATGATGAGTACACACACCAGGACAGGATTTGCTGAGCTCCTAAAGCTCCTGTTTGCCTCGATCCCATATGAGGCTGATCTCATGAATCACATCATCTCCTCAAGCTGCTCTGAGCTGTCTCCTGAAACACCCCTCAAACCACTGCTGCTCTTTCCCCTGATTTCAGTGTTAATGATTCCAGGCACCCAATACCCCGCTGAAAACCTGGCACTGGGTGGATATGGGATACAGCTGGCACCACGTGTCACAGAGTCTGTGCAAGGCTGATGGAGGACACCAGCCTTTGTACAGAACAGGCAGGAGAGGTCATGGCCGAGGAGCTGATTGCAGGAGAAAGCCTTGAAGACTGCATTTTCTTCACAACTTTTTAAGAAAAAATCTTTTCAAAGGAAACTTTTGGCTTGAGAAATACTAATAAGGACCAGTTCTTAGGATTAAAGAGAGACTTGGAAGGGAAGGGGTGTCACAGCAGGGACAGCATGAAATAGCTGTGAGAACTATTAGGTGTCTGAATTTGATTGCAGAAGGTGTACATGCCCTCACTGAGACACATTCTCCAGCAGCCTCCCATCATGCGGAAATCCACCCTGAGTTTCCAATGTTCCCACCAGCACTCACGAGCACGGAAGAAAGCTTTAAATAAACTACAGAGTCACATCAGAGGGCACACCACAATCCCTCGCTAAGGCAAAGCCACACTCTGGAAAGGGTTTGCACAACCAGGTGAGGGGAGGGGCACAACACCTTCCCCCCTTGCGGAGTTTCTCACCCCTCCTTGTGACATTCCTACACCAACAGCCCCATGTGCCTTCTGTAAGGACACTCTGTGTCCTCTGCTAAAGGAAGGTCAGCTGGCTGCACTGACAAAAAGCTCTCGCTGAATTTTAAGCTGCTCTTATTCTGGAGGACTCTTCCAGGAGACCTTTGTTATACAGTCCTTACAGCCCTTGTGTTCCCTAAGATGCTTTTCATGCACTCCCTGTTTCTCTGTTCTTCTTTGTTAATAAGGACTCAGGAAGTCACCGCCAGGTTTCTCATACCCTTATTAACAAGTGGATGCTGCGACACTGTTTAATTATTAAACAAACCTGCAGTCTGAAAGTAGCTGGAGACAGAGAAGGACAAAAAAATTGTGCAGCACTTTTATCAGATGCACTGAAAAATGACAAGAAAATCTGCCTAGCAAAAAGCTTGATCAGGATATGATACAAAGATGCAGACATTACCTAGATTTTTTAAACTTATTTCACTGACATTTATAGATGCAGTAGAATGTATGTGAGAAAGGATTCTCTGGAAAGTATTTAAAACATAAATTGTAAAGCATTTCATTTGGGGAGAAAATTAACAGTAATTTTTAGCAGCTCCAACCCCTGTCTACAGTAAAAATAACTAAAATAAAACAAAAAATAAAACAAAATAAAAGAAAACAAAACAGAATAAACATCCC
This sequence comes from Dasyornis broadbenti, assembly GCA_013397935.1. Taxonomy (NCBI): domain Eukaryota; kingdom Metazoa; phylum Chordata; class Aves; order Passeriformes; family Dasyornithidae; genus Dasyornis; species Dasyornis broadbenti. The sequence continues at coordinate 413,666 of VZRN01001723.1, forward strand.
CTGGCCACTAATAACATGCTCTCTTCCCTTTCTGTAGTTTTATTTAATTGTGGTTTATACCAACTGCAATTCTATCCTACTAACTTAGAAAGAAGTAGGCTTACAATGATTACATATCAATGTCCTGGCAGATAAAGCACAATGTGGGGCACTAATGCCCAAAGGAGGAAATGAACCTTTCATTTGAAGCCAAAATGAATTTGTTTTCACGTGTCACCGTAGAGTGATGCTGTGCTACTCCCAAAGCATGAGAGTGCAAGCCCAGAAATGGGCACAGCACTATAGGTTTTCTTGATTACATGGGACAAAAATGATGACTGTTTCTGCTACATTTCAAAGAGCATTAGGCACACCTGGCTGCTGTGCTTCTGAAAAGCCTCCCTTCAAGTATATCTAAATCATAGTAAGGAATTCCTGTGAGGAGTGGCTGCGGGATCTGGAGTGTTTAGCCTGGAGAAAAGGAGACTTGGGGGACTTTATCACTCTCTGCAACCACCTAAAAGGAGGTTGTGGCGAGGCCAGGGTCAGTCTCTTTTCCCATGTAACAAGCATCAGGACAAGGGGAAATGGCCTCAAGTTGTGCCAGGGGAGGTTTAGGGTGGATATTAGCAAAAAATTCTTTACCGAAAAGGTCAAGCATTGGAAAAAGCTCCCCAGAGAAGTGCTGGTCACAAGTCCTGGAGGCCTGTAGATGTGACACTCCAAGACATGGTTTAGTGGTGGACTTGGCAGTGCTGGGTTGGACTTGGTGATCATAGAGATCTTTTCCAACTTAAAAGAGTCTACGATTCCACAACAATACATTATTTATTAACTGCAAGATGTAGCGAGTGATAGTGTTGATGAAATATCCATCAAATACATAGAAAAGGGGACACTGATATTCCCTGAAGTTACTGGCTTACTGTTTTAAACAAAGGACCTTTCTTGGATTCTTCTTACCACAAACTGAATCTGCATTCTCATCACATCACAGATGTAACCCAAACAAGTGAGAGCAGTCCCAGGCTTTGAAGAATATGCACTCTCCCACCTTCACTGCATTTCCTAAAGCCACTGACTTTCATCTTTCTTTCACCTTGTGAATTCTCCAAACAACAACTCACACATCTTTATTTTGACTTATCAAGGTAAAAACCTGTTCAGCCATACATGACTGAGGGAATTTATCATCTGGCTTAAGGCTGCAATTCAAGACACTCTCAGAACATAAAAACACAGCAATATTTTATCTAACACCTTTTCCAGCAATCTATGCAAATATATACATTGCTCCTTGGTTGGTTTTTTTTGGTTTTTTGTTGTTTTTTTTTTTTTTTTTTTTTTTTTTTTTTTCCCAGTGTATTGCAACCAAGCACAGGAAACTATCACAGTGGCATCAGTGGCATGAAGAGATACAATCTAATAAATGTGCTGGATCACAATTGTTCTGACAAGGTTCCGTGTAATAAATAAATGATGAAAACAACACCTTGTTAATCACCAAAACACATTCCCTCATAGACACCAAGGCTTAGCCTGGCTTATGGGCAGCATAAGCCCAGCAGGATTTGACAAAGCATTGAGAAAAGAGATCATTCGTTTTTCAGAACCATAAATCTCACATATCCAATTTTTAAACCACTGACAAAGGATCTCCATAGAGTGACTAAATTTTTCAGATGGCATAATCTCCCAAGGTCTAGTGGCAAAACTTCAGGAATCATAAAAAGTACCCCAAAATGCCAATTTATTTTATAATTTATTATTTAACTTGTAACAAAATTATCTTTGTGAACTCAATGACTGCACCTCTGGTCATACTGGCAGGTAGAAAATGAATACTATCAACTATTAAATCAAACCAACAGGTTAGAGACCACCTGGAAAGGGAATTTAACATGTCATGTGAAGGACACCCATCTATCCCCGTGAATGTATCCACCAGCTACAGTGGAGCTAAAATTAACGGCAGTAACCAGCTCCAACAACAAGTAAAGACAGGAGAGCCTCATGTCACAGACAGTGTGTGGCATAGGAAAGGAATGACACTGGGATTTGCTCAAGTGGCTGTTAAGTGTCTTGAGACTAAACCCTCATGGATGAGGGAACCATGAAACGGTCCCACAAGAGCCCAGTGTGTACACATGGAAAGTGATGCACAAAGAAGAAACGACCCTGAAGTTTACCTAGAGAGTGATGGGTTTTGATGAATTAGCACGCAGGGGGGAGAGCTTGGGTTAAAACAAACAGATCTATGAAAATGTCAGCTGGTGATCAGAGTCAGTCAAGGATGCAAGTTAAACGCTGCAAATCGTTAAGCAAGAAATAGGGAACAGACCAGAAAAAACATACAGGATAAGGGTCGAAATATGGAGGTGTGGGATGCAGAAGGTGAGCAGGGAATGCTTGTTTATTTTATCTTCCAGTATGATAATTATGCAACGTTGCATACAGTGTCCTAAAAAGTGATATGGATTCAAAATCTAATGGACAAATTAATAAAAGAAAAAAATTAATTTAGGACTACTAAATGGATGGAGAGCTCTGGCTTATGAAATTGCTGGAGGCTAGAAAGATGTACTTGAAAATAGCTAAGAGCATGTCCGGGAAATCTGAAAATCTATGAATTTCAAGACAGTTAGTTAATATCTAAACAACCAAACCATTAAAGACTGTGCTGTGTTTACAGCATTCTTTTTAGACTTTATTAATCAGCCACTGAGAAGGAAAAACAGTGCAATCATAACTTGCAGAGGACCTAAATACAGAAATGTGTTTTGTACTCAATGGCAAAGACAAATACACAGGAGACAAGGCTGGTCTGAAAGCAGCTTGAGAATAGAAAAAAGGACCAAGTTAATTGGATAAATTTATTTTAATTGCTCATTGATCCAACTCTAGCAATACCACAGTACAGCTATTCTCTTATTTCCTCTTACTTTATTGTGGAAACTCAAGCAGTCTGATGTACAGTCATGCTCATCAAGGGAATAAGTTGTTGGTTAGGCTGTTTTATTCCTTCAGGGAAAAAAATTGTTAGTTAGCTATACTCTAACAGCTTTAGCCCTTTTCATAATTTATACTTGAGTTCTGGATTGTCACAGCAACAGATAACCCACAAGAACTCCATCAAAGTGATCAAAATGAATGACATAGCAATGTGATTCTTAAAATGTCAGTTTGCTCTGTTAAATCATCCTTAAGCTCTAACAACCTCTCTTCTCAGCAGAAAGCTCCAAGAGTTGTTCATGTTTTGCACTATAACCTTGCCAAATATCACCAGGCTTAGAAATCCAAGAATATCAAGCTACCAGTAGCAACCTCATTTATGTATCATAGAAAGAGAATGGTTTGGGTTGGAAGAGTTATTAAAAATCATCTGGTCCCTCCTGCCATGTGCAGGGACACCTTCCACTATCCCAAGTTGCTCTAAGCCCCATCCAACCTGGCCTTCAACACCTCCAGGGATGGGGCATTCACAGCTTCTCTGGGCAACCTGTGTCAGGGCCTCACCACCTTCTAAGTAAAGAATTTCTTCCTAATATCTAATCTAAATATAACATCTTTCCCTTTAAATCCTTTACTCCTTGTCCAATCACTACACGCTCTTGCAAAAATTTCCTCTCCAGCTCTCTCATAATCACAGCAGTTACCCTCAAAGCTTTCTCTGACTCACCCTCAAAGTCCCCCAACTCAACATATAATATAGTGAAATATCCTCTTTTCAGTTAAAAGGTGGGATAATTCTAAAACAATGATTGCAAATATCTTGAAAGGTAACTCTGTGGTAGGGACAGGTTACCTGATGTTAGAGGATGATGTCGAGCAATGTAGGATCACTTGTTTCATTTAAAGAATTCTTCCAAAAATGGGTATTTATACCCTCCTGTTTCATTAGCCATTCATCTGCAGGTGTATAGGAATGCCTCACTGGCACTTTAGCCATAGGACGGAAACAGCATCCCTCCTCTCTTGTGAGAGCCCTGGCATCCGCGCCCCTTCCCAGCTCCTCAGGACCACAGCCACAGCTCTTGTTTCTGCATCTCTCTTCTATGTCACCACAAAATTCCTCTGAAGCACACAACAAAAATCCTCTTCCTTTTTTTTGGGTATAGCTTGTACTTTCCATAGCAATGGAATCTACAGAAAGGCTCTGCTGAAGAAAGCCCAGGAGAATTTCCAGTCCCTTACAACACAGTTTCCCAACTACCACTGACAGATGTTTGTCTTCTCTGTTCTGAATCATTCTCTTCACAAAAAGTACTCCATATTCTTTCCTAAAGCCATGTATAATTATAAAGTTTTTTTCTAAAATTTAACCAACATATTATTGTTGCAAATTAAGATTTCACAGTAGAAAATTCTATTACAAAAAAAGCCATTTCATAGCTAAGGCACTTAAATTTTTTCTCTTCAGTTTTTTTTTTTTCAAGTAAACAAATACAGTTTTTCAAATTTCTTTCATGTTTCTCAACCCTTCTGAGTTCATCTGGACTCCTTCCAGCTTCCCTAATTTCTCTCCAAGCATTAGGCCTACCACTCAATTTCAGACTTCCCCGGTAGCAAATAGAACTGAATAATTACTTCCCAAAACTTAAATACAACCATCAATATACCCTGGAATGAACACTACCATTTCTGCAATTGCACACCTTTTGGATCTATATTTAGCTTGTTAGCAACTATCTGTAAAAGCCACAAACTCCCTTTTCTGCAGGGAGCTTCTTAGCCAGTTATTCCCCATTTTGTCCTGATGTCAAATGGCTTTTCTTCCTTACTACAATACTCAGCATTTATTTTTCTTGACTTTTATCTTATTGATTTCACACTGTCACTCACATTTATCATGATGATCTGAAATTCTATGCCCATCCTCTTTGAGAGTGCTTGCAATTACCAATTTTGCAGACTTTAATTGTACTCCTTATTCCGTTATCCAAAATGCTCACAGAACAAATATGCAGGTCTAGTGCACACTCTCTCCCACTCATACTAAAATATTAGCCTTTGAAAAATGACTTGCAAGCATGTGGAAATCTACAGAAAGATATAATCATTGTACTAAAAGAAAAACACACCAAAAAATTCATCAGTTCAGAATTTCACCAATTCAAAGCCACTTTTCCCCAGTACCCACTTCCAGGAGTTCTTGTAGAAGAAAAAGCTGAATGCAACCCTTTGTAGGGGTCCTACAGTGCTCCTTCCATGCTGACACACCACCCCCAAGGGAAAGTGGCAATTAAACAGGGCACCTGCAAAGTCATAAATTCCAGACAGACACTAAATTCAAGTCCTGTTCTACTTGGCAGCCAAACACCTGCATCAATACAGAGGAAAACAAGTTACCCAGCACAAGCAAATTGCCCATACAGAATGAGCTATAAGCTTATGTCTAAATTACTCAAATGTGCTTTAAGAAGTGGTAGCCTGTTACTGACGTGCTTACTTCATTATTTGACACAGGAATATAACTCCTCACTCTTCTCACCGGTGCTGTCCATTAAGAAAAATTGCCAAGCTCAGTGTACACTCACTTGCAAAATTGGTTTAGAAACAGTGGGGTTTGTTATAGTTTCTTTTCCACTTTCTCGAGCCACACGTTGGGACGCCAATTATGTCAAGGTTTGAGCCCGGTCATCAGAC
>VZRN01001723.1:419601-444600 GCA_013397935.1 Dasyornis broadbenti
CTCAGAGCTGGACATGGTGAAGGCTTCGAGAAGCTTCACCAAGGAGCCATCTTTGTGGCCCCCCCCCCACTAGAAAAACCTGGGCCAAGCTAAACCACGACAGGTTTCACTTCAAAGAAAAGTTGGGAAACATGACGTGACTTTGAAAAACCTTAATCTTCTGCTTCCAAATATTATCATCAGATGAAAGTCCTGAGTTTCTTCAGATTCACTGAGCAGGCTCAAATTCTTCTACAACTTCTCTAATCAGAGACACAGATCTCCCCATAATGCTCAAAATACCATTTCAGACATGATGTGAACATAGTCTACCCATTTAGGGCACCCTAACGTAGCTACAGTCCCACAGCATCAGGCAGACTCTTGCAGTGTTTATCCTCACCACCTCCCCAGAAGGTAGGGAATGCTATTATCCCGCTGTAACAGTGAAGGACTGGAAGCCCAACGGATGAATAACTGCCCATCCTGCCGCAGCGCTCAGGATAGTGAGTCCCTAAGTTGCTGCACCCTGACTCTGTGCACGAGTCCACTGAGAAATGTATTTTTGGGTGAACCATCACTCAAAGTCCTGCTTTGGTGACCAGGCTTTGCACCACCGTGGCAGCCACGTGCACCATCGGATCCACGGCTCCCAGTGGCTGTAGATTTCCGCTGCACTCGCAGGTTTACCTGTCAGTATCGTGTATGTACGGTGTGTTCTCAGATATTATCTGGGTTAGGGTCACTGCAAAAGTGTGGCAGATTCTGATGCTGCTAATGCTGCAGATGTTTTCAGGAGTTACTCAAAGAGCAGCAAAACTCAGCCTACATCCCCTGTGTGGTCAAAAGAGAATAGCTCATTTCAAAACATGCCCATCAGTTAAAAAGCCGGTTCAAATAATTAGCTTTTATTTAACATTATTTTCCACCCTGAACATCGCCGTTTGTGCAGTTACATCTTAGAAAACCCAGCCCAATGCTAATGTACAATGCTCAATGCTCTTCAAACACTGCAGCATCTGTTTGATGGAATGAGAGAAGTGTAATGGGCAACTTCTGCAGCTGTCATTTTTCCTAAGAAGAAAACACTCCCCAAATCAGGTTTGGCCTAAAGTACTTGCAACAATAGCAAGTCACCTGCTGCACTGCATCCTTTTAGTCAAGCCCCATGGCATTAACCAGCTTCATATTTCTACCCCATGCACTGATTGCTATAAATCACTTTGTTGAAAGGTACCACTCCCACAGAAATATATCTGTCTAGGGCAGGGCTGAAGCAACAAGAGGATTGGCAGAGGTGTGAATGAAGCTAAAGAGTAACCAATTCACAGAAAAACTACCAACCAACCAACCAACCAACCAAACAAACAAACAAACAAACAAAAACAAGCAAAAAAAAAAGGAATCACAAAGGGAGAAAACATTCCATGTCAATATAAGGCCAACAGGGCAAATCCAGTCCTGATGTAACCCATGCTGCAACAGTGCCCTGAGTTATCTGCGTCCAACACATCGTGAAATGGAAAAGTCAGAGAAACGGTGTCAATAGACCCATCTGAGGACAGACCAGAGAAACACTCATCACACCCAGGCCTGTACAGGAAAACTTGAACTTGCTCCTCTCCTTCCCTGCTCCCGCAAGACTTCAGAACTTCTCTGCTCAGCTTCATTCCTGCTGAATTCCCTCCTCCCTGGGACCCAGAGGTCTACTTACAGCAACACCCACCCACGAGCAAAACACAAAGGTTTCTAGTCATACAAGAAACCTTTTAGCCTTCTCCTGATGGACACCAGGACACCTTCCTCCAGAATTCCAGGCTGCTCTCGGCCACACCTGATGTGTCTCTGAGAGATCCTATCATCCCTGCTCCCTCACAGGTAGCAGGAGTCTGTAAGCTGGTTGGAGGCTGGGTCTGTTGGGTTTAAATATTGCCAGCCACCACAGCACGCTCAGGGCACGGGGTGCCCACCCCAGCCTGCCTACCTGTTTCACTGGAGCTGCCTCCTCTACAAAGAAGTCTTCCATGGCTGCAGCTGCTCACGTCTGTGCGAGGAACCGGGGCGAGGGGCGGGGATGGGGGTGGAGGGGAATCCTGGAAACTGGCACAACCTAGATACACAGAGTGGCAGAGCAACCAACGTTTAAAAAAAATCTTAATTAATTACACAGAACCCAGCAAAATTCTGAACAACTGAGCTGACTCTGGGGTTGGTATGGGTTTTTTTTAAGCACTCATTACTCCTATGAGGCAGAAAGTACTTTCAAAGGCTCTTTGCTCTCTGCAGAGAAGTAAGCAAGGATGCCAGCCATCCTTTGAAGAAGACACACCACCAGCAGCCAGCAGCGTGCCTTGGCATGAAGCTGAAACAAGACCAGAAGGTGCTTTTTATCAGTAGTGCTACCTAAAAAGGGGCAGTTGTTTAACCATTCCAGTCCTACAGTGAGGTTTGAAAGAGATATTGGGAGTGCAAATCTGGAGCAAAGGCAGGTGGGAAAAGCGAGACTTGCATCCTGCAAGGGCACCCTGAAGGTGGACTGGCTTTGCAAAGGCTGATCTTGGGTCACCAGTTATGGCTTCCCATGGGTCAATGGCTTTGAGTGACTCCAAAGGGAAGAAATTCCTACCAGGACAGCAGCTCAGGCACTGCCTTTTCCCCTGCAAAAACACTGCAGGCTGTACCCCTGTGGCTGGGATAAATCTCCATGGCACTGGTGAAATTCCCTACTGATCCCTAGGGGTCAGAATCAGGCCTGCAAGCACAGGAAGAAACAACTCTGATGAACACCAGGTCTTGCCATGGTAGCTAGAGGTTTTCATAATTCACAAGGAAAGTATTTAAAATAATCTGAACAGTTGTAAAAAGCAGCAGAGGATTCCTGAAGTAATAAAAATCTGTTCCCCAAAGAGCATGGATTTGGAAAAAAAGTTATTAATTGAAAAGTAAGTGATGTAGGAGGGAGAGTCATATAACTGATGAAGGGGAAATGCACTTCAGATCTTCACAGAAACAAAACGAGTTGGAATCTCTCAGCTTTTAACATCACAGCTTTCTTCCTAGCAATCACTTTTTTTTTTTTCCTGATGTATGTGGAGAAAATAGACTTTGAAAGTACAAGAAACTCCAAGAAATTCTGTAGAAAAATAAAATTACTCAGAAACATATTTTTCAAACTACTACAGCACAATCAGACACCAAAAGTAAACACTATTGGGTTCATTGCTAATAAAATGCCCTTAAAAATCTACATTTCATTAAATGCTGTACACAATAAAATGCCACAGGGGAAACATTATTTTATTTAGTAATATCAAAAACTGTCATTTTCTGCAACAACCTGGGGCTACAGGAAAGCATATTCCCATGAATAATTAGCATTTGGCATTAAAAAGTACTTTATCAAAAGACCTGCCTTAGCTCTAAGTAGCCCAAGTAGAAATACTGGAGAGTATTAATGAAATGTTGTGATTGTTGGTCATGTCTATTAAGTTGCCTTTGTAGAGTTAAAACCAGAACATTTTCATTATAGTCAAAATTTGTTTTAATATTAACGAAACTAAAGCTATATGAAAAGTTCTGTACAAGGAAGAAAAAAGATAGAAAATGCCATCAAGAAAAACAATTATTTGCAACATTCTGACCTGAAGATGGCACTTTCCCATGTTAATAAATAGCCCAGTTCAGTAAATCACATAAGCAAATTCTTAATTTTAAGAACACAAGCTTTTTAAACCACATTTGATGCTTCAAAATCGAATCTGCTCTCTATATTTTAAAGGGCAGACTTCACCACATTATACTATGTGTAAGAACTTTTGCTGCAAAAGCAAAATTTCGTGATCTTTACAGCCTTTTTCACCTGTTTGCAATTAATAGTTCCTTTCTATTTCTGAGAGCTAGGGCCAGAAAAAAAGAATACAGCTTATGGCACATCACCTGCTGGCATTTCTAAAGGACTTAGCACAGGAAATTACTAGATATCAGTTTCTCTGCAATAACTGTGCGCAATTTCACTTTTATGACCTGGCACTCAGAGGTAAATGTAAGGTAAGCTGAGTTAATCAAGCCTGGACTGATTGAGTGATACCTGGAGCAAAAGGGGAACAAGCTGCCTCACAGAGCTGATGGTGGAGCCAGACAGGTTCATATCAACAATCCTGAATCAGCTGCCCTGAGGCAAATCCTGCAGTGCAGTAAAGGGTTCACACCGCAAAGCTTTCACAAATCAGAAAGGTTAATACATTCATCAACTATAAAGAATGTTTAAAGTGATTTATCCAGAAATCCTGACGGTTGCAGGTCCTCTCTGAATTTGAATTCTGTTTGAATTACACAATCCGTTAGTCCTGACCAAAAAAAAAAAAAATCCCAGGATGGAGTTCATTACAGATAATTCTTGGCAATTTTTTCAGCTAGCAGGCTACACCTACCTGCCTCATTTGGAAATCTTTTCCTACTTTTAGTTGTCTTTACTTTGCTCTATTTACCTATTTTTCAAGCAGAGCATGGGGACAATGCAATAGAGCCCTGAACTTCCACTTCAACAAACAAATATTTCAAACACACTCAACTCAGAGAGACATATTTTTCCTTCTCTTATGCAACATCAGAAAATCTCTTGATCCTCTCCATTGTGCTCAACGCTTTTTGAAGTGGCACATGGGCACTTGTCACTCATATGACTTTTAATTAACAATCCCAACAGGGTCAGTCAAAATCTGCTGCAATTTCCCTCTTAGTGAAGGGTCAAAGACGTGTCAACATTTTTGGACACACTAATGTACAGGGAGCTTGTCCTTCACTTGATATTCCTCAATGATACCAAGTCTTTTTTTCACAGACACTACTTCCCTCACCTTTCAGACATGACCTGTATTTTTTGGTGTCATACGTGGCTGAGTTGAAATGGACGGGGTTTGTGTTCTTTCAACAGATCCCAGCTGTCGTGCATCTGTCACGTTATCTCTAGCATTGACACAAAGGTCAGTGTAACATAATTAGATAACTCGGTCTGCCGTTGCTTCTTGCATTCTTATATGTGAGTTGCACAAGCTTTGAGAGGGTGGATCAAGAACGAGCTCATGCAGGACTGAGCAGCACATCTACTCTGTGATCTTTCTCCATGTACAATTACACTGTTATACAGTCATTGGCCAGATTTCAGCCTAACACATCTGCACAGGTTGAAATGTTGATATCTTTGGGATGTCATCAACTCTGTCTCTTCTCACTCTAGAAATTCAATCTTCTAATTTATTATAATGATTACTACTAATGATTTTTTCTTTACTTGCATCCTGACTTAGTGGTTTTGTATTTATAATCCCTTCTCTGTTTGCATTTAAAAATCTCCTTGCACCTTTTCTCAAGAAGATAGGTTAGAAAACAGTAATTTTTCTTTCTAGACTGAGTAGCCAGGTCACTTAGAGGACTATTCCTGAGCAGAACAAAGAGAGAGAGAGATGCTCTTGTCAAAGTTAGTGCATCTGAAACTTTCCTGAGCTACAGTTCCCTGAAGTTCATGGCCCTCAGCACTTGTTGTAAATTCTGGGCCCAAACTGACATGAAAAAACCACAGCAAACCTCTGTGAGAGTTGTTGGCTGTTGGTTGGCCTTTCTCTTTCGAGATTGAGTCATTTCTACTTGATTTCTCCATGAACCTATTAAGGAATCCAGCCTTGTTTGAAGAAATCTGAGCCCTTAGTCAGCTTTCAGAGGAACTTAACCTGAATTTTGAGAACTTAGAGCCAGGAGTGCTGGACTTTTGCTGGTCTTTTCTCACAAATATTCTGTGCAAGTCAAATGTTGAGTAACTTGAGAGTAACACATACGATCACACGCCTTTCCTGCATGCAGGAAATAACAGCAGCAGCCTCCCAATCCAACTAAGCTCACCCAGGGATATGGGGCCATGACGATGCTGATAACTTGAAATGCTCTTGGCTTTGTTCCATCTACAGTATAGCCTGGAAAGAACCATAATATTTCCCAGTTCTCTTTTCAGAAATATTTATCACTTCACTTCCTTTTACCAAGTGTTAGGATGAAAGTTATAACAATTACAATCTCTGAAAAAAAAACTTTCTCTGATTTACTGATCTCTGCATTGTAAACAGAGAGTTCAGGGCAGAGGGATATTTTTAAAAACTCAAATAGCACAGCTCAGTTTTATTCCTTCTTTGATACTGTTCTTTTTTATGTTGCTACGGTATGTCTGCTCCATGTGAAAGTGAGGTTGCTATGGAAACTACTCATTATTTTTCAATAGTAGGCTAGCTACTTAATAAAAATCCTACATCTTTTTAATCCCTAGAGAGTCCTAATTTATCCCATACACAGACTTTCCTTCTTGACAGTTCCTTTAATATTCACTGCACTGCAGTGCACATTAATCTGAACATGTCCAACAAAACCACAACTTACTTCTGAAATCAACTTTCAAAAAAAGTTTGAGTTTGAAAAAAATATATATTTTTTTAGCTTGTCTTTTACCTGCTTATATTTCTGTGAGAGATTGTAGACATGAACAGCAAAGCCAAGAAGCCAAGAGATGGGTTGTGTAAGAGTCAGACATGGAAAGAAAAAAAAGAAAAAACCCTTTATCTATATTAAATGATAAAAGCTGCCGGAAGGGAGGATGGACCGTGGTCAGAAGTGTTAGCCTGGAACTGGAGTTAATTCCTTACGGTGCCACAGTCTGCCCTGGCCAGCACAGGCAACATTCTTGGTCTCTTCTTTCCTCAATTCACCACCTATAAAATAGGTGGTGCCTATTTGGAAAATTGGAGCCAATTTCCAATAGGAAATTTCCTACCTGGAAATTGAAGGCCTCCTTGCTTGACCAACTAAATTCACCAGTGGTTGTCTCAAGCACAAAGGCAACAAATCCCATCAGGGCAGCCAGAGGCGGGGGAGCTGTGGGGGCTCCACACTCTCACCATGTGTTACAACTTTCCACTTCTCTGCTTAGACTTCAGACTGTCCCTCCTTTTATTTACCTTTTTCCAAAGCAGCAAATTAATTAAGTATTTATGATGAATCAATTAATTCCTTCCTGCCCAAATCCTTTTATATTGGGTTCAGTATTCTACAATGGGCTAAGTGAATTCTGTCAGTTAAAGATCCTAAATTCAGAACCTCAGCTAGTGTTTAAAAGAGGCTCCTCTCTTAGACCAAATATTCATTCCCCCCCGAGGATGTGACTATTCTGAAACATTCATTCCCCTCCAAGGATCTGACTATTCACATTTCTTACTATTTAATTGAGGAAGATCCATGGCATTTCAGTGGAGCAGCTCTCATCAGAACAAGAAAGAAAACTAAAAGAGTTGCGGTAGCCAATTCGTCTCTCCTGTATTAGGCATGTCTGAGGCACTTCCTCAGATTCCTATGGAATTTAACTGCTTTTCCAAATAACAAAACTCATCCAATGATACACACTGAAAAAGCAACAGGAACTACAGAATTTAGGGAAAGCAAAATTAGGCTAACACAAAATTAAACCAACTCAAGTATTAGAGATCACAAACAACAGTTTCATGGTTGTTGCTGTGACTCTTCTTTTTTCCTCTGCATTTTCCTCCAAACAACCTTGCATGCATTTCATATGGGCAATCACAAGTAAACCTGATTAAAATTCAGCCACAGGAGAGAGCAGCTAAAGGGAAACTTCTAAAGCTAACAGGTCCAGTTTTAAGTCTTCCTACATATAATCAGCTTTTCTTTATGGGATTTCTAAGAGGAATCAGCTTTCTTATTCACTATCTATGAGTCTTTGCACGGTGCCATTTAATCTAATTTTTAACAAAGAAAGGAATACATTCAGGCTTTTATGTAGTTCAAGAAACTTCCCTACTAGCAGACTGCTTACAGCTATTTCATATCAACATCAGATAACACAAATTGATCAATAATTTGCCATACTCAGTCTGAAAGGTTTAAAGCCTCAAATGCCTTTACCACCAATTCAGATAAAAGACTGCCAACATACTTAATATTCTCCCCAGACTTTTTGTCAGGTACTTTTTACCATCCTAGGACAAGAAACACCAGATTTATTCTTGTTCACTGTAATTGAAACTCCTTCCTGCAAGAGTTTTTGACTTTTTCCTGACCTCAGCTCAGAAAAAATTTCCCCATTACTCCTTCTGTATTGTAATTTTACTTTGTTGAACTCTGTCATTGTTTTAACATTTCCCAAAAGACAGAATATGACCCACAATGATTTTCAAAGTTATATAGTCCCTGAACCTACGAAGCTCATAAATATAGCCTAAACAGCTTAACTGAACCAAAGAATTAGTGGCACAAGGTAGGTGGACACAGAAAGAATTATAAATTTTATTCAAGGAGATTTAAATAAGAAAGCTGAAACTGAGAACAGATTAATTAAACCGGGGGGTAGGCAACAGAGTGCTGGAAGGGCATTAAAGCACCGAGAGTGGGGCTCTGGAGCTCTTTCCTGAGCCTTATTTCTCGTAGCAGAAAGAATTTCTGCTCAGCAAACCCTGCCCTCTGGTGACTAAATGCCATTAGTGCCATGCATACATAACCATTGAGGGGGTTGCCTCTTTGCACATACATTGCCATGAAAAATGCCAGCAAACATCCATTCAGGGGCATGATTTGGATTTCATTTATTCCTTCTTCAGATATTAATGAAAAATATTGATTTTTTTTTTCTTTTGTTTCAGAGAAATGTTCATGCTGCCTATCCTGTACATTAAGTAAATAAACATTTAGTATTGTATTCACCCCTGTTCTTTGGAAACAACCAGACTGATCACACAGTGCTACAGATTTATTGTCCAGCCTCATCCTTCTGCCACTGCAAGAGCAGAGGCCTCAGCCAGTCTGGTGCTGTACAGAGGAACATCCTCTGACCCCACACCTGCAGAGCTCAGATACACATTTCACACCCTGGGTATTGCTCCTTAGAGATCACCTTGACACCAGGCAATTTGGGTAAAAAAATGATGGACACCATAAATGATTGGCAGAATCAGGGTCCTAAACTTACCATATTTGCAGAATCAGAAATTAAAGCCTTCTACAGACAATAAGAAAATTGTGAAATCCAGATATGTACATGGTCTTTGGCAAAAGCCTTTTTTTAGACTTCCTATTCAACAGTTTTATTTAAAGTCATTTTCAAAACTATTTTCCCAAAGAGGTATCAGCTCAGCACACAACTGTGCTTCTTTGTGAGCCATACAAACAGTGTATGCCCCCCTCCCATCATGCAGAATCTTGTGTAATTGCAGCAAAGACACATTTACGATTGCTATAAACCAAAATCCAAGCAGTCATCAAAACCAAAATAGCAGTTGAGGGGCAAGAGATCAGCAGGTCACTGGATTTTTGGAGTAGTTGCCAGAGTTCATATATTCACTGGCAACTCTGCTGAGAGCTGCCAGGTGCATACACTGTGCTTCTTTCAAAACTGAGGAGTTACCAGAATTTTCAGTGGATTTTTTTTTCCCCTGCAGATTGTCAGACAGCATCAAAGGCCTGGCACAAAACTTGTCGTGCTGAGGCACACCTGGCCAGGCAGGTAGAAATGTAGGGGAGAGACCCATAAATCACAACCTCTTCCCTGTCCAATGGCTCCACATCACAAAATATTGGGGGTTTTGCCAGTCCCAGGCTGGGAGCTGCACCATGGAGGAAGAGTTGGGTGCCAAGTTGAAGAGAAGTCCTGCAAACAGGCTCCAAGTGACCCACAGAGCACTTAGCTGGGACTGGAGCATAGCTGAAAGATGAAACAGCTGGGAAACCTGGTTAACTGAGAGCATTTCTATTGCTCTCACTACAGCAGGACCCATTTGCTCCATGGTGTTAAACACTACAGCTCCTACAAAGATGGCTTGAGAAGGCTTTAAGCTGACACCACAGACAGAAATCTTCCTGCCCTCTCCATCCCCTGCCAGGAACACAAATGTCTGGGGCCACAGGATGCCACACTGTGGGGAAGCTGGAAACAGCCCCAGCAAAGGGATGAAAGACAAGTTTTACCCTGCCCCAGAACTCACCCTTGGCTCCCAGCACTGGAGCTGGCAGTTAATTAATTTCTGTTCCCCATCATTGCTATGAGAGACCCAAAAATTGCTCTTGCTCAGCCATGGAAGATTCCTGCTCATTTCCCAGCCCTATCATGCAAGTCACCAAGGCTGCTGCCTTGTCCTCAGGTGATTCACTGGGTAAGGAAGAAACCTGCAGAGACCAAACTCTGCAAGAGTACTGTGAGTCCTCCTGCTGCTGCTCTGGGGAAGGGCCTTCCTGCACAGCCTAAGGCAAGGAGAGTGCCACAGGCAAGAGCAAAGCCACCAAATGGCCTGGAGTTGCACCAGGGGAGGTTTCGACTGGATACCAGGAAAGATGTCTTCACTGAAAGGTGTTCAAGCATTGGAACAGGCTGCCCAGGAAGTGGTGGAATTGCCATCTCTAGAAGGGTTATAAAAACATGTGGATACAGCACCTGGGGACATGGCTTTATGGTGAACATGGTTAATAGTTGGATTCAATGATCTTGGAGGTCTTTTCCAACCTTAATGTTTCTTGGATTCTAGGATTCTTGCTAATGCACGAGGCGAAGGCAAAGCAGGCATGAAAAAACAAATAAAGCAGTAAGAACAACAGAGCTCAAAGCACAATCAAGAGAACAATTATCAGCCTGAGAGGAGAGACATTTTATGCCTTGCTACTTTCCCTCAGTCACAGCGCTGCCGCTAATTAGAACAGATACAATTTTCAGGCAGAGTGGGATTTTCAAGTTAATAGTGCCCTTAAAATTTTTTTTCTGGCTTTCATTGCTACTCATGGCACAGGAGTTTGCTGTCACTTACCTTGACTCAGCAAAGGTCTTACATGTGCACAGGTTCAAGTACATGCCTAAACCAGCGTGTAGTGAGATCATGGATCTTCTGCTGAGCCAAGAGCCCCATGAGGAGTGCCTGGAGCTCCTGATCTCAAGCCAGGGAGGCAGCATGTGCAAGCTGACCTCAGGAGCCGAAACGGAGCACATGAGGGTCAGGTGTGGCTCTGGGGTCAGGGCACAACTGACTCATGCTAAAGGGACACGTGGGCATGGACTCAAAACAAGTCCATGTGACTCAAAAGAGGTTCAGATCTGCTGTGGAGCTCAAGAGGTGTCATCATCAGCAGGTGCCAGAGAAGTAGCAAATGTGGGGCACAACCAGCACTCAGAGCAGTGGGAGAAGCCAGAGCACCCTGCTGTCTAACTGGCCATTACTGCAAGCTTGGGCAATTGAGCTCAATACAGTTTTCAACAGAAAGACTCCATAACAGGAGGATAAGCCATCCTACTAGCCAGAGCTGTGCCACAATCCGGTGCCTTGAGGCTGATGGAACATCACAAGACAACTCAAAAAAGAGGAATCTTCCAAAATCTTTTATGTGTGGCACCAGTCTCCCAATAAATAGAACTGAAATTGCACAGTGAAAGAGCCAGTGGCTTAGCCCTGGGTTTGCAGTCCCACACCGTGTGGCTCCATCAGCTCATGTCATCCACACTGCAGTGCCAACACAAAGGAGGGTTTCTGCTGTTGCAGTGATTGTCAAATTGCTGATTTACTGAAGACATGCTGAATGGCTTGGAGACAGAGAACATTTCTTTATTGCTGACAATGCTGAGCCTGTTCTTAGTACTAAAGTGCTGGAAAAGGAGGGAGAGAAGAGGCAATTTACTTGTAATTGTCTTGTCTCCAGTTCTGTCACTTGCTTTATATTCTTGTTTCTGTCTCCTCATCTGCTCCTGCTGTAAATTTCTGGCTGTGATTGTAAAGCCTTTTACCTGCACCTCAGAGCCCAAGGGATGCAAGCCGTACACCGGGCTCACCTTCTGTCGCAGGGCCTCCGGAGGGCACAACCAGAGGGTTGGAGGGAACACTGTGATGATCATTTCAGTGACACATCCTGTTCATGCTATTTTAATTGTGGTTTAGTGGCTCAGAGCCAAGGCAAGGAGTGAATTTCAGGGCAGAAGGCAGACAGCTTTATACTTGCACTCCCGTCTCTGATACCAGACATGGCTTCAAACCACCCTATAACTTGAAAAGTGCATTATAATGCATGAGCGTGCCAGCCTGGTGGCAAAGCCACTCAGATGAAAAGCAATGACACACATCTCTTCTTTCCTCCTTTTTGTGTGCATTGTCCCTTACTCTCTTTCTCAGTTTGTCTTCCCATCCTTTTATCTTCACCTCTCTTCCTGGAAATTTGGAGAACTTCTACAGCAGTTTGAAACTCATGAGTTTTATGCAATTCTCACCTGGATGCTGAAAATCAAAGTGAAGTCTAAGTCACATTGCTTAGGAGAGACTGGAGTCTTCTCTCTCCACTCCAGCATAAATTCACAGGACAAGGCCAAGAGCACAGAAAGTCTGGGGTCTCACACATTTTCTTGGGAAGCAGCACGTGAATTACACAGGAATCTCATCTGCTCTCCCCATCTCTCTTCCCCACACTATGTATTCCAAACATTCTGCTAATGAAATCCAGAGACCTCCAGAACATCCAGATTTTCACTGGTCACCCTCACTTGGGGAAACCAAATGGGTTTTTCACCATAATATATTTCTCACTTAAAGTAGTTGGGCAAATTTATTGCATTGCACCCAGGGATTGCTCTGACTAGACACAAGGTCAGCCTCTGTGCCAACTTCTCTGTTTTCTAGGCAGTAATTTAGACTGCAGAGGGGAGCCCTGTTGCTTGATATACTGAGTTAGGACATGAGGGAAACTATTCCACTGTGTACCCCAAAAAAGGATTACCTTAATGATTCTCAGGAAGGGGATAGGGTCTGGCCAGGTCCTGTGTGGAAACACAGAACTGAAGGCTTCACTGCAGGCGTAGAGAAGTGAAGGGGCACAGCAGGGCTCAAGTGTGCAGGAACAGCAATGCTTCTTTTACTTTATCCTCTTCTTGCAAAAGACCTTTCTTTCTTTCTTTCCTGCCTTTGCCTTTCCAAGAGCAGAGAGTTAATCTTTGAAGCTCATGGCCCCAGGATTCTGTGAATGCCAGAAGTTTATAAGTGTTTGTGTGAAAAATCCAGTGACATGGCCTTGGGCACAGAAATGTCCTCAGCCAGAGGTGGCAGGGAGGACACGCCAGGGGAGCTGTACAGTCTGTTCATACTTGTCTAATATTCTTTCTCCAGGCAATTGCTATTGACAATTGGCAAGGAGATGAAAAAAGAAACTGTTTTGACCTTTGGAGGGATCCAGTGTGCACTCTGCTGTGTTTTAGTACTGGAATTAACTTGGTGACTTCAGCTTTCTTTTAGAAGCTCAACACCTGAAATTATAGAGGCAAATCATAAAAGGCCTTAAGGGACTTAGAATTGTTTAATCTCCTGATTAACTTAATCAAATTTTAAATCGTGGAGGCTTGAGTTTACAGATGCTAGGAATTGGCAATATTAATGCTACACACCTTTCATTTCAAGGTGTAGCCTCTGTTTCTCCATGACAGTGCACTGACCAACTCATAAAGATCTTTTCTCCTGCTGTGCCAGGATAAACCTGGGAGGCACCGGGAACAGAGGAGATAGGCTATGCCTTGCTCTGGATGCTCCTCTCAGGCTCTGTGATTGTCATATGTATAACAAAAAGGCACACACATGTCCTGCCAGGTGACACACAGGCAGCACACCTGGTCCTGTGATGGAACAGGGGTCATGATGTGAATCCTTCGAGAGCCTCCATATCCTATGCACCTTCCCAGAAGGAACAAGGGAGCAGAAAAATATGATGTTCCCTCCCAGGAGGGAAAGGAATCTGTGCAGAACTGTTCCAGATGGCAAAACAGACATGCGGAGCTGAAGCTGGAAAACAAGGCCTGCTGACTTGCTGCCACCAACTGATCAATGTGGAGCCCAATGCTTCCTTGGGGATTTCCACTGACTTTGCTTCTGAAAAGTAAGGAGTTCACTACTCTCTGCATTGATCTGGAAGCTGGCAGTCGAGAGGAATGGCAGAGACAGAGTAATGCCAAATCCCAGACCATGTGTCATCCCATTAATGGTGTCCCCACAGAGCAGCTATAACCCAGGCTCCACTGAAACTGAGACCCCCTCATGGCCCTCACAGGATGGCACTTCAAAATGCCTACAGAGAGAGGTTAATGCACACACGCTCAGCTGGTTTGCTCTAAGCTGAGATCCACAGCTTGGATCACAGGGTCATTCTCAAGCCCTGAGGCTGGCCATGAACAATTTATATGCCATGGCCCATATCCCATCCCAAATCAGCACATGCAGCTCTCCAGAGGCATGCAGAGGGGTTTGTTCTGTGAGTTGAGGGGCTCATTGAGATTCTAGTTATGAAACAGGTTACTTCAGGGATGCCCACAGTTTGAATAATTTAAAGTCAAACTGGACAAACACAAGAATATATTATGCAAAAAAAGCCCATTCTGGAAGGATAGGAGATAACCTTCTTGGTCTCATTTCTCTCCTCATCACTTCAACTGTTTTAGGAACTTCAGCTGGAAAATGTTTTTCCCAGTGGAGTAACATTAGGGCCATCCTGTGAAGCGCCTGTTTAAAACTCAGACCTAAGCATACCAGGAAAACCAGCGTCAGCTACAATGCTGAGGACTTGGAAATATATCTGGTGAATCATCAAATCTCTGCAAATCAGCTTCTCCAGCAACTTCAATTTCAATTTCAAAATACCCAGAGTTATCCAGGTCAATTTACCATCTACTCTCTTACCCCCTCAACAGGAAAGAGAAATTAATCCCTCTCTCTGCATCAGTAGTGGCTTCTGTCAGAATGATTTTCTGTACATATTCCCAGACTCTTCTCTTGGTCCTTTTGAGACCATTATTGTATTTTTTATTTCTGCTTCTTCTCTCAATAGGCTGTTGTGTTTCATCATACAGCTATAGTACAGTTTGTGCAAGAGGACTGGCTGTTCCCCTCCTTATTTATTTTTCTCCTCCATTTTCTTTCTTTTATCCTTGAATTTCATCTGGGGTTGCATACTGAAGCCACAAATCCACCATTTATATGGCCAAGGTGCAAGATTCTAGGCCAGCTCCATGAGACACTTGAATTCCAAAGCCCAGCAGAGCTCAGGTCTTTCCCATAACCAGACTCCAATGTCCAAGCTGATTATTCTTACTATTTGTAATATATTTTATCAGTAAAGATCGGTACATTCTAAGTCTTCATTTTCTGTTAAAAATACAACAGACAAACACTACTAGAAGTGAACTTGTTCACTCAAAATTCAGCAATATCATTCCACAGAATTTCCATTCTGATCAGTCCCAGAGACAATAAACAGGAAATTTTCCAACTCCTAAGTGGCAAGAATTAATTTGAGTTTCACAACAAGAGATAGGGATCAGGGAGAAATAAATTAAGAAACAGAGTATATCTTCATACCCGGTGGCAAGAGACTGCAGCCCACATTGGCTTTGTTTTAGCAGGTTCAGGTCCCTGGAGCAGTTCAATCCCAGCAGCAAGTTCAGCAAGGCTGGCCATGCAAACACGAACTTCCTGTCTCTGGCAGCCATGAGGAGCCCACAGTGAGATTTGTGCTGCCAGGACTAAACTCCTAATGGCACCCAGTCAAAATACCCTTTTATCAGACATGGCTACACCTACAGGAGTTGCAGCCCTACCTCCACTCTTGCAGTAATTCCTTTCCAAACACTCACAGACGCAAAAGAAGGGGGTTTTTAAATGACATTAAATGTCATATGTAGGAAAAGAAGTCAAAAAAAGGTGACATTAGCACAGGCCCACATTTATAAAGCACTAGCTTCTTCCCTTACGAAATATATTGAATGATAGAAAGGTTTTCAGCCTCCCAGCAGAGATCAACACTTGAAATCTGAAGCCAGACAAATTCAGACAAAAGCAGGTGAAAAATGAGGCACATAGTTGAGAGCAAAGTCATTAATGGCTGCGTGACTTAAACACCTTGATGGATTCTCTGTCACTGGGGCATGGTCAGATCATGATTCCACTCAAAAAGTTCCCCAGCTCAAAGCTGGCGTAGCTCCCGGAAGCTCATGACCCGCAGAAGGAAGGTGTCAGTCCAACAGCTTCAGAACCATTCAACCTCACGCAGCACTGCAGTTTTGAGGAAGCCTTCCAGCCATGCTCGGCACCAACATTCCCTGCATTGATGGACCGTGCCTGGATGTGATGAGGCACAACTCTGGTTCCATCAGTGTCTGCCACACAACCCTGGCAGCAGCAGCTCTAAAAATTCAAGTGAAGATCATAAGTTTAGTCTGAGATTTGCAGCAGCACAGCAGATTGTTCTCACCCACACTGACCAATCCATCACTGTGCTGTCTAAGTGCCACTCACAGACGAAGACTCCTCTGGGAGAGGCACAAACAGGCTAAAGGATGGATTGTTCCCTGGGTCTCAGGATCTCTGAAGGATGGAGTGCTCCTTGGGGCTCAGGTGCAAACAGACAAGCTGTAGCAAGCAACAAAACTCCCACTTGGTTGCTATGTGCAATAACTTTCTTTACACATACTCTTAGTCCATGGAAATGTGAGGTAATTTGGATTAGTTTAGCCTTTAAAGGGCACTTACCGCCTGAGAACTGCCACTTAACAGCTCCCGTGCCTAAACTCCATGATTTCTGCTTCACCAGGCAGATGCAAGATCATGGCAAACATCAGGTATGCAAGCTGCCCTTGTTAAGGTGTGCCCTAGCTCTTGCAATAAATATACTAGCACTTTTCCAGCAATGCAGCAAACTCCTTTCCAACAGAGGAGCTCAGAGTGACTGGGGAATATTGAATATTGCCTGGTTCTCTCAGAACTACAAACTCTTTATTGGTTTATTATCTGAACCTGAAACCACAGTTCTAATCCAGCAGATTCTTGTGATCAGGGGGCCAGACGAACTGAACATAATAATGGAAAACAGTGTTCTGTGGTATCTCTCCAAGTAGTCCAGAACTACTCCTTTTAGCATTGGACATAGCACTAAATATGGCCCTGTTTGATTTAAATCCATAATTTATTGTTCCTGAATGCAAATCGCTAAATATTTACAGGCCACAAACTGAAATTGAACTTCTTTTACAGAAAGAATTCTTAACAGTCTCGTGAATCTCACCCTTACTAACCCTGCTCCCAAAGAGACCACACTTCAAGCTTGCTGTCCTCTTTGTGGCCAATTCTATGCAAATCTTCTTCCCAAAATACATTTATGTCCTCAGAGAACAAGAATAATTTTTTCTGCATTCATTCATAAACCTGTTTCTTTTAATTTTCCTCCTCAAATTTAGTCCTTTGAGCCACTCAAGACAAGGAAATTTTCTGTTTTCCAAGTGCCTGAAGTTTTTCCAGCCTCAGAATTTGGAAGCGGATCTTTTGTAATATAAAGCAATAAAATAAAAAATCCTGTGGTGCCGCATTTCTCTCTTAGCAGGAGGACTCCTCTTTTCCATTAAGCAACGATGAACATTTCTTCCTATTGACTCCTCCGGGAACTCTTCTAAAACCCTAAGGATGTTCTGTCTTATTAAAAGTAGGAAAATCTTCTAAGTCTGTTACATCAGCTGTGAAGTTCTGCCTAAACTCAACACAGATACAGTATCACACAGAGCAGAAAGATGAATGGGAGACAAAATTTCAATTATTCTTTCCCAGGAATAAAAACACTGAAGATGCAAAAGGATAAACACCTTTTGAATTGCTTCAGTAGAGGAAAACTGGGTGAAGTAACACAACAACAAACAATCAGAATAATACAATATTCCAGAATAGTATCCATGAGAACAAGAAGGAACATGAGAAAAATAGCTGTGCTTTATGTTTTTGTGGATATTTTTTCTTTCAGCTTAGTTGCTTTTTGTTCTACTGCTGGACCTCCTGGAATTTCATCCTTGTATATCCCAGGCCAAAGATTTTGGAAATACGCTTGGAGGGGATACTGTCATTCTTTTCCATGTGAGTTGATCCACTTTGCATGGATCAGCTTAAACGATTATGTAGGTCAGGGAATTCTCAACCATGGGGGTCTAGCACATTCTTGGAAAGTCAGATACCCGGGTTTAAAACTTTGCTGCTAGGACTGTTTAATTATCTATACAAGGCGGTAGGACTTCCATAAGGCAGATCCATAAAATCCTGTGTATTTGTGATTAGGAAACTTTCTGAAAGATGATTTCAGCCATCTAAACAGATTGCTACAACTCCCTTCTTCTATTTTGATTTAGTCTAAATAAATTGTCATTGTCAAAACTATCCCTAAAGTCAGGACAACCTTGTCAGTTTCATGTAAACTGAAATTAGAGAATTTAGAAAGAAATCAGTTTATTTGGAAAACAGCGTAACTAAGTTTACCTAATTACCCCATCATAAACCACATCCCCTCTGTGCCAGGAACTGTATGAATACCAACAGAAAGGTAAGTGCTACCAAAATAATTTATTGTTAATGCATGTTGTAGAAGAGAGTCAGATGCATACGAAAGGGGAACAGACAGCAGAAAGGTGTCAAAGCTGTTGATCTAATTTCCCAATGATTCAGGTAGAAACTACTAACATACGCCCTTTGCTATCAGAAAAGAATTCAGCATTCCCAGTTCATCACCTATTGTCTGCATTCTGACAGCTGTGACACTAGAGAGAAAAGTGAGCCATTTCCCCATTCTTAGAGATGATGAGAACAAAATTATTTTCAGTTACTCCATTAACTCAAAGGCCTGTGGTCACTCTTCTGCATTTAATCTACTAATGAACCACTAGGGACTCCATTTGCTGGCATGTAATGCCACCTCTTGTTTTCCTGCTCACTTTTGTTAGATGGGGCTGTTTCTGTAGACTCAGTGGTCTGAGGACACAAAAGAGGTGTAGTTTTCAGGAGGAAGTCAGCTCATGTAAGAGGAATATGAAGAGTTTGTGCACTTGAAAATTTTTCTACCCACAAAACCAGTTACCCTAATGAAAGATATAACTTCTCCCTACAAGACTTGCTTTTACACCAAGCACAGCACAATACTGGGGATCTTTATAGAACTGATACAGTCCAATGCAACTTTAACTTAGCCTTATCCTCAAGCACACATGGATTTCAAATGCAAAGGCCTCATGAGGGAATTAGTGGGGCCCATGGTGACATGCATGACTGGAAAGCAGCAGCATGCAGTAAATGAAGTACTGAACTGGAAGGATGGAGCAGGGACAATTTCATGACTAAGCAAGACATGCTGAAGACACAGATGATTTCCCTGTCTCTCATACAGCCAGATTTTGTGATGCTGGGCAAAACACTTCAGCTGAATTTTGCTAAGTGAGCACTACAGTGTTACTTACTTCACAAATGTTCACCACTGGGACTTCTGATACTGTTTGAGAAATGCTGAGGGTCAGCACTGCCTCTGAGGTCACAGATCTGTGTTTTAGACTCTCACAAAAACAGTCTTTACATCTCAGTGTTCAGGATACGTTAAGAATTGTTCCTCAGCTTAGGGGAATAAACTCTTCATGTTCAGCAGCTGTCCCAGGAAAACAAATTCATTAGGTTTTGAGAAGCATTCAAATATTGTGGCAATAAAAGCTAGAAAAGAGCTCTAGAGAAAATTAAACAGCATCTGAAGAGAGTGAAGACTAAGGCCTAGGGCCATACATTAAACAGTGGGCAGAAAATGAAACATTGAAGAGCTTTTCATTAAATGACTGTGAGCATAGGAAGAGGGGTTCTTTGTAAAAAAACCCAAACACAACCACAGTGACACTCAATCACTTAATTAAAGACACAAGGCACACAAGGAAATTAGAGTAATGAATACAAGAAAAAATGAATGAAGTGATTGACTAGCAATGATAAGTCCAGCACTGTTGATATTTTTGAGTGCCTGACATCGTGGTGATTTCTCTGATGTATATTGTAATACCATGCAGAGGTTTGTAAAGGAGCCCTGAAAAACCTCTATCAGCAACTGAAGGTTTACAGCAGGGTGAGTAATCAGCAGATAAATTAGTTCTGACTAATATGAATGATCAGCAGCTGAAAGCTTGCACTGCAACAGCGCAACGAAGTGTTTGTGGTACCCTCAGTTCTTCCACAAGAGCATTGCACTGAGCCCTGCACATGCGGCTCTAGCACAAGGGACCCTCATCCCTTGGGCAGACACGGCCCTCGGGAGGCACCGATTTCGATTGACTGTGTGTTTGGTGGCATGTGAAATTCCAGCTCAAATAACCATGAAAATCCTGAGTCTTCAACACATATCAGCACTTTCAAGCAGTCTAAGCTCTACTGCTTGATCTTTGCTGTCTTGAGAAGTAGGAAAAAATGGAAAGAGTTTTAGTGCTTCACAGTTCGGACATTTTGTTGGGTGAATAATTTCTATCACAATGCCTTGTAGCCCGGGGCTTAGAAAAACCATCAAGAACAGAAAGCTCAAGTAAGATTACAGGATATAACAAGAACACTTCATCTTAACAGCAGTGTAGAAACAATATCAGATGGCTTTTATTGCATAACCAAAATCTTCTGGAAAATCTGCCCAATACAACCCAGGGATTTAAATGTTCCCCCAAAATTAAATGTCACATGGGAAGAGAAACCAGCTTTCTAACTCCCAGTCACGTGTCACAGCCATGGGTTTCACTGACTTACTGCTCACATGCAGCTTGCCTTCCCTCTGCTGCTGGGATGAGATACCTGGAGATTCCTTTGGCAATTTCCACCCCATCAACACCACTGCTGTTCTGTGCAGCCAACCCACTTCTCTGCACTGGTGCAAAGCTGTCACCTGCATCCTCTGCCTCTAACCACACTGAGATAGCACCACCACCACTGCTTTCCCTCAGCACCCACCAGAAAGCACCACTTCTGCTGTTCTCCTCCTGCACTGTTCAAAAGGGGAGAAGATCCTTCTCCTCTCCCAGTGCTGGAATAATTGGCAAGAAATTCACTGCCTCAGAGCAGTCTTGCTACATTAAACATCTTCACACATATGCGTGCCATCACTTGATTTGAAGAAGTGGCTGCATTAAATCAGTTTGTGCCGTGGGTCAAGTTCTCACAAGTGCTCAGGGCCAGACACAGCGAAGGGCACAGCTGCTCACAAGCCATTCTTACATTTAGAGCCCACTGTAAGCTTGAAAAACCAGCACTAAAAAATCAGCACTAAAAAAATCAGAGGGGAAGAAGGTAACAGGAGTTGCCTGGCATTGCCTGTGGTAGCCCTTCTTGGGTAATTTTTATACTCACCATCTGCTGAGGAGCAGAGCCCTAAATCCCACCTCCACCACCCAGCCAGGTTCACTTTTCCTCAGTTTTCTTTTCCAACTCTCCCGTGTTTCCTGTGTTCAGAAAGGACAAGAGAGAGGAGAGCTCTCCTGAGCCTGCAGCAACAGCCAAGAGCTCATCCTGGGAGATGGGGTTTGGAACAAGGCTGAGAGCCAATCCCAGACTTCTCACCAGACAAATGCCACACAGTAATGGGCAGTTTTGCTCCTCCAGGTGTGATCTCTAAAACGATTTGTGTTTTATTATTCAAACCTTCCATGGCACGTTAAACCCACTCTGAACGCACACGGTGCGACGAGCCATTGAAGGGCATGGGTGTGTTCCTACATGAAGTGAACTCTTGCTCTGCCCGTTTCTGAGTCACAGAGAGACTTTATGAACGTGGTTGCTTACCGCTGGGCAATTCTGTCACATGAGCAGATCTGCTCCCGTGGCCTGGGGGTGATTTGTATTAAAAAAAGAAAATAGTAAGTAAGGCTGTTCAAACTCAGCTCAGTGTTCCCGATCATTTGAATGTATTGCGCTACTAAATTCTCTTCAAATACCAAAATCTGCAACTCACATAGTCTGGAGATAATGTTCATACACTACAGTGGTCCTATAACAAAACACAAACTGTCTGATAGTCTTCCAAGAGTTTCTCATCCATAGGCTTTCCTTTGCAAACTGTCTTTGTTATGGAGATAGGCAAAGCTACTGTCTATAAAGGACTCTAGAACTCTGTGTGAAAACACTAAAGCAAAGCATAAAAAGAACATACAATTCTACAATAAGAGAAAAAGAGCTGCTCTGAATTGGACTTTCCCACACAGAACATTTGCAGCGTAAATGTCTTCAGATGCTGCTGCCCTCCTAGTGACAGACCTCTTGACATCTTGCCTCTGGAAGTGGAAGAGCGTTTGGCCTACAGGGGAGGCAGCTAGAAATGCTTAGAGAAATATCATATACATCTGACACAACTTGTTTGAAATGCAGCAATCAAGGGACCTCAAGTAAACCTGACTGAACTATCTTAAAAATATGTGCAAAGAATGCATTCAGCCCTGAATAACCCATCTTACTACAATTATTTTTTGTTTTTTTACAAACACTGATTCTAATGACCTTTACCTCTTCAGGAGATTCTTTGAATAGATGTTTAGCCTGCATAATCAAAACTGAGTTCCTGTTCCCTAGCTGGAGGCAGACACCTCTTCACTGGCTCATGCAAAATTTCAATAGATTATTTGCAAAAGTGAACTTTATGTTTTCTCTGCTTCCAAGAGCAAGTATATAATTCCATAAAAGTAGGGTTTCTGAGATCTAGCTTAAAGCTAGATATAACTTCTGTCTTCACCCAGTCTTTCTGGAAGACTATTTCAATACTTTAACAGTCAAGAAGTAAAAAATCTTGTTATTTCCTGCCTAAAACAATTTATGACCAGATTAGAGCCATCAATTCTTATTCCAACAATATCCTTCATTTAAAAAAACTTTATTGTCTCCAGAGAAGGGCCCATTGACCTGAATAAATGAGAATCAGTGATTATTGAAGCTGACCAAGAAAAATGCTGGAAATGCCTCAGTCTGACAATGAAACTTTCTGCTAGATAAATATCCTGAGGATGGACAGATTCTCCATTTCAGCCATTATCAGCAAAAGGGAGAAACCAAGTCAGGGAAAAATTCTAATCTGCTGCTTTGATAAGAGATAAGACCTATTAAGTATAAAAACCCTCTTTGCCTTTTAGTAAGCACCCAAATTTACATTTGGAAACTCTGAAGATTATGTCACCGTGATGTAAAGAACATCTTTTGGTGCTGTACCTTGCTGGAGAGCTCCAGAGCAAAAAAAGAGAAGTAAGCACTAACTATGAGATATATTCTAAGTTTTCATCAGAAAGTTCAGCGATGTCAATAGACAAACTCTCAAATAACCTGTTTGATTACAAGCAGCCCCCAGATTTCTTCACCCAATCTTAGAAATTTGGAGTATCTAAACTGATGTTAAGAGGCTCAGTTTCCAAATATCTGGTTGCCCATTTACCCTTAACTAGCCTCTGCTTGGCATCCATGAAAACCAATGGAATAGAGAAATAAAACAGTCACATTTTGTTGCTTGTTTGGAAAGTCACAGCCAGCCTGTATGAAAGGGGGGAGAGGGAGAGAGGAAAGGCAGTCCCTAATGCCCAACATGTATTTCACAATCAGTCAATAAATCATCTTTCTTCTGTTTGTAGAAATGCCTTGAGCAGAACAGAGCAGTCCTGAAACGGTTCATTACTTACAAATGATGAAAGTGGATTCAGTTTTTGGTTTATGATCCAACATGCTGGAGGAAGATGAGTTTTCTGCATGAGACAGGCAGTACACACAAAACCAAACTGCCTCTTTCTGCTTTTTAGTGCTGTCCAAGGTGCTGGATTAAAGAAAAACACAAGAATGGGCTGCTGCCAAAAGGAGCCCCACAGTTATCACTTATCCCTGCTAGAGACATTGATCCTTGTACAATTCATCTTCACAGCATTGAGGTAAACAGGAAGAAACCTCTGTCACACACATCCACTATCATTTTTTCTCTAAGTTACTTTAAGTCTTGCAATTTATTAGTCTTTCCCTCAATTATTACCTATCTCAGCAATCTGCCATTCAAGCAATGCTCACCAAACCTTCCACAAAGGCCCCTGAAGCCTGCTGATTGAGTTGTTTCACAGAAGCCTTGCTGCTAGTATACATTTGGAGTGCTTTTAATCATTTTATGAAGTTAGGAAATTCTCATCTATTAAACTCCAGCGGACCACAGAGAAATTTTATGGCTTATCACCAATGGAGATCGGGTGAAAGGAGTGCAGAACGGTGCTTTCAAATTAAATTACAGTTTTTCAGGTTGGACTGGCACAATCTGTCTTCAACAAAAGAGGAGCCTTTTGTGGAACTTTCAGAGCAAATTCAATCTTCCGATTCACACTGCTGCTCCCTACATTTTACACTAAGCTGCACCGTTAAAAAGCTGACTGTGGCATTCTCACACATCCTCCCAGCCCAACGGCCACGTGCTATCTGCCAAAAACCCCCTTCCAGAAGAGCTCCAGCTTAGCACAGACAGGGAGAGACAGAGAAGGAACACAGTTATAATTTGAGGGATTTCACATGCAGATTTACAGAGTGTGATTAAACTGGCTTTAACCTTGCTCTTAACCTTCACCTTCTCTGCCCAGTGTCATGAGGCACTTCTTTGTAGCTCATCCAGAAAGGAGAGAGCCACGACAGAGCTGCGCAGTTGTTATGGGCAGCCTTGTGTCTGTGGGAGAAAGGAAGTATTCTCTCATAACCCAACATGAGAGGAGACAGTGGATTTCCTCTCTTTTTCCCTCTCCTCTAAGATGAAGTTTGCCCAACACCTGGAGAAGAACAACTTATTGAGGAGCATTTGACCTGCTGTTGACCAAATAGTAAAAATAAAACAGAACAAAACAACAACAAAAGTAACCATTTTGGCCATGTTTATATGTGCTCCAAATTTGCAGCCCACGAATGTGCTGTTACATTCTCTGAACATTCATGGGAAGGGAATTTCAACCCTCCCTGAGTTTAAATGCTCACAGAGAGTGAAGGTGTCCCTGCCCGTGGGAAAGGTGATCTTTAAGGTTCCTCCCAACTCAAAACATTTTGAAATTCTATGATTCTCCTAGAGACCTCTCCAAATACACGTTTCTATACAACCCTGTAAAACAAACACAGTTAATCTAGGCTGAAAGTACACAAAAAAAAAAAAAAA
>VZRN01001723.1:444665-457370 GCA_013397935.1 Dasyornis broadbenti
AAATTTAAAGAGACAATGTTTTCTGAGCAAATATACCTTGGATTTGTTATTCACAATTCAAATATTTCATAAGGATAACAATATATTTTTCCTAAGAGTGCAGGTGCAACACTAGTCACAAATTAAGTATCTATAGAACATCTTCTTAAAGACATAACAGAAGAGGAGAGGATGAGAACCATACAGATTTTCTGTCAGGTATTTTATAAAGATATTAAATACTTGCTGAATTCTAAACAGAAAAAAAAAAAAACCCATTGGTAAACTTGGTGAATTCTAAAAAGGAAAAAAAGAAAAAAAATGGTAAAAGTTATCACAGAACCAAAACACAGGAGAAATGGCTTTCAATCTCTTCCCTCTGGATGCATCAGAACACTTCAAGAGAGGAGGAATAAGCATAGAAGAGACATTTCAGGAAAAAAACATGAGACTAAAATGCGTATTCTTCCAGATTACAAAGAACCTGCCCTCCTGTCAAGAACTAGCTCCTAGATTAGGCTGAGTAGGAGGAAAAGGAAAATATGGAATAGTCTGTCTCAACCACAAGAAATATTTTGCCCTACAGCAAAAAAACCCCTTAGAAGCAAAATTCCTTCTCTTCTAGCGAGCTGACATCCAGTTCTGTGCTTCATGGCTTTCATCTTTCTTCTTTCTCTTCATTGTCCCTTGTCTGTTTCTCATCCTCTTGTTTTTAATTGTGCTCCCAGAGTCGGCCTCATTCTTTCCCCCAGAGGCAAATTAAACTGAGGACACTGATTGAAAATTCACCCCCAGCCTCTTAATGAGTGTATCATGGCTATATCTCCTTTTGGGCAAAGAAGTTGTCTCAGAAAGGTTTTAGCACACTAAAGCTGCCAGAACAGCCCAGACACCACACACACAAAGCAGAGAATCTTTGAAGAAAGGGAAAAAATAAACCTTAGAGATAGAAACCACAAATTACTCCATTCTGCCCTTCTTCCTTTCCATATTTGCCTCCTTTTTTTCCTCAGTGGCCTTCCCCCCTCCCAAGTACACAACTTTTAACCCAGACAACCCTTCCATCCATCAAAAGCCCAACATCCATGTTTATACTCCCCCAGGACCAACCTTGTCACTTTATCCCATTAGCTCACGTTTCCATTTCTGACAACTCTTGGCATGTTTTCCCTCAACCAACCACCACTTCCTTTTAGACGACACGTAGCACTTTAGCAGCCAAAGCACAACAGTCTGATAACTGCTCATCCAGTATCATGTATCTTCTTATTATCTGCTACATTATCCTTATCTAATTGCATGCACTTTGGCTCAATCTGACATTTTCAAAACTACAGATGCTTATTAGCTTTTCTTAGCTAAAAGAAAAAATGTGCATTATAGTGATTATCAGTTCCTGGCACTGCGTGTGAAACATGGTAATGAGAGAGACCTTTAGCCCACCATAAACAAGCACAATCAGGGTCTGTTTGTGTTATTAGCAATGCTCCCACAAATGTTGCCACTGTCAGAATTAATGACTGCACTACTAATTATTAATAATCTCATGTTTCTATCTATGGGTTGTTTTTAGCCCAAAGCTTTAGGCCAAAAGCAGAAATTATTTAATTCTGCACCACCACAGTGAAGCCAGAAATGAAGTTACGGCCTTGATTCCTTTATGGAGCCCAACAGATGCAGGTCCTGCCTCACAGGGGTAAATAAGTGGCTGGAGGTCATGCAGCAGGTCGGTGGCAGACCCAGGAACTGCAAGACTTCCCTAATAGTTATTCCAATGCTTTATCGCTGATCCATGCCCTTCAAACAGAAGGCATACAAACATGCCCAGAAACCAGTGAGAATTACCCACTCCTTGACGAAGCCTCTTCCAACCACACTGCCCACAAACACAGAGAGCATAAACAAGGCAAGTACAATAGATGGGGTTACTGTGATCCTAAACCTTGGCTATGTCAGTTTTAATTAATTACTCTTGTTTGCAATGACTCACTGTATGTGTTCTGACAAGTGTTTGTGCTGCACTTCATAACAGAACAAAGAAGCTGCTTCAATAGCACCCACTTTATCGCAGACACCATTGTGAAGCACTGTAATAGCTTCAGTGTTTTCTCCGTGTGTCTCCTCTTCTATCTGGGATTACACCCAAAGAAAAAAAAACATATAAAAGAAGAAAAAGAAAAGAAAAGGAAAAAAATGAAAAAGAAGTTAATATAGAGCAGGCAGAGGAACTGTACCAATAAAGTGCTTGTATTCAATATGCCTAGCAGTAAGAGTAGTAAAAGTGGAAATCTTTGGTTCACTATAAAACATTTATGTGTCTATGGCAACATGGTTGTTGATTTCAGCTTCCCTAAGAACAAAGTAATAGATGTTCAGTCTTTTAAATATTGCTTTTCTTTTCTGGCACCTAAAGGAAATTGAAAAACAAAACTAAAACCAAATCATATTTAATACAGGTTATTCAGAAACATGAGGAAAGATTTAGCGATAAATTACAAACAAATAAAGATAGGATTCTACAGTCACATGAAACATAATCCCACAAGCAATCTGTGCAAATCTCAGAGCTGTGTATGCAATAAACTTATCTTGGGACAATCAGTCTCTTATGCAAGAGGTCAAACACTATTTAAAGCAGATCCCAGCATCCTCTTTCCTCTCTGCTCAAGTCTCCTTGTGCTCCCCTGAAACACAAGATAACCCAACCTGCCTGCCCTGAGAGGAGGGCAGGGGACACAGGCTGAATTTGAACTTTGCAATGCTAGAGGGAATATCACTGGGAGGTGGCTGGAGTGGAGCCATCTGGGGTTTTGCTGGAATATCATCCCTGGGTGCCAGGGCACAGAGAGATAAGGTTGTCAGCAGCCACCTGTTAGACAGGGAGGAAGAACTGACTCATGACTTCCCAGCAGTGCAAACAACCACAGAATTCTTCTCCTATGAGGCAGGGCTGAGGGATGGGAGAGAGGAAGAGATGAGCTATGCTTTGGGCCCTATGGCTTATAAGGGATTCAGAAGTCTTGGGAGCAAACGGGAAGAGCCATCCACCCCAGAGCCACCTCCAATACCACCCTACCAGCCAGCAGCAGCAGCTGCCACCAGATTATTTTTCTGTGACCCTGGTACAAGCATAAATGTCTGTTTTGTTACAGTTAGCAGTTCATACTTTTTCTTTTGCCAAGGGCTGGCCTTATAAATAAAACTCTTTTTTAGTCCCCTTAGCCAGAGGAGCTGCAGGACACTGGAATTCATCTTCACAGACACAAACTGTACAGAGTGGGCTCTGCAAACCACTGCTTCTGCCCTTGAGACCGGACAGCAGGCAGTAACAAGCCCCCTGCTGCTGCCCAGATGCTGGACTTCTCCCTCTGCCTCTGCCAGAACAGGAGGCAAGCAGCAGGCACAGGGATCCTGTGTAAACCTCCTGCGGGTTCTGCTCACCAAGAGTCTTCAGATCTAGGGCTTGGAGACTGCAGCAACATCTGTAATTGCTCAGACTGCATGGGTTTCATTTCTCCTCTGACCAAAATACCACTGCTACATTCTTTTGTAGAGAGTTTGAGCTTATTTTAATGGAAAATAAGGAACACGTACATACTTTTGTCATAAACACTTTAAAATTAATGACTGTGGTATAGCTGGAACTGAGGTTACCAGGCATTTCCCACTGCTGCATTTCCATTTCATGTAGCTCTGTACATCCAAGAGCGAAAGCCTGGCGAGAAATTTGCATTTGCTTTTGAGGTCTGCCTAGACTGAAATCTGCTTGAAATGCTGGAGCAGATGCTATTGACAAATACAAGAAAGAAATATAAAAAGACCCAAACCACCCCCTCCCTGAAATATTATAATGACAGCATTAAGATACTCCTATCCTTCCTTTTGGATGCTTTAAATCTCCTTTTGCTCAAAGCAAACTCCAAGGCCTTGAAGAGCTAGAGGGAAACATCAGACATTTGAAGTGTCACAGGAAAACCATCAGAAATGAGCTCTAGATACAGCAATGACTTCAATGTGCCAGACTTCACAATTAGTTTTACACCTGTAAGAATATCCATGGTGATAACTGGAACAAGTTTTAGTCTTAAAGCCCCTGGGGCCCAAAACCAGAAATTGCAATAGCTCACAAGGCTGAGCCACAGCAGACCTTCGCTGCCATAGAGCTGAGATGAACTTGTCCATGTTGGCACCTCAGCCTCCAATTTTCCATCTGCAAAGTGAAGATAATAATAAGTGCGGTTTTAAAGGGCACAGAGACCGCAGCTCATGGAAGAATCTATGTGATAGCTGAACTCTACTATCAAGACTCTTGTTTAGAGTAAAATAATTTACACTATGTAAGCGATAAACAATTAAAAACCATGTTCAGTTTTCATCAGCAGAGCTTCACAATACCAGCCTTTTTCAAATTACCTCAAACACTTCCGTACCTTTGTGTAAACTTAAATACTTGCAGAGTGAACTAGTACCAGACCCCTCTCTACGTCTCCCCCTGGCTTCACATTGCAAGTTCCCTGAGGCTTAATAACTGCATTAATCTTTGCTGTAGTCTTTGGGAAGACTTTCAAGTGCTATTTTAACAAAATAAACTATGAAAGATTTCTAAATTAATATTTTTTAAAAATTAAAGATGTAATTAAAATTCTGGTTGCATGTGGGAAATTAAGGTTCCCTAACATCTTACAGATGGAAATGTTGTGAAGGACTTGTCTTTCCCCTACAGAGAAACCTCTGCCCATTCACCCTTCAGAATGGTTTGCTGGATTGTACCACTTCATTCTCCCTCTCTTCCCTCCTGCACTGCTCTGTGCTGCAAAACATCCATGAGCTCAATGCTCATTCTGACTCTCTTTTACAGTTATATTTTGGCAGTAAAGATTATGGCACAGTGATCTATTCCCACAGACGAATGCACACACTCAAAATATGTTTTAACTCAGTTAACTTACCCACACTGAATCTTACCAGTACCAAACACCCACAGTTTAATGAATACACATAATATTTTCAAAGGTACATACATGAGCAAAAAAACTGATCCAAAATAAGTATTTGTGCATCTAACCAGAAAATATATTCCAGTATGTAATTTTGTATTTGACCACAAATCTTTTGAAACACTTTGAAACTACAAAGCTAAATCATCTGTGTGTACTTTTCAAAAAATACACTGTATCACAACCCACAATGAGTGAAAGAAGCTTTTGGGAAAACACTGGCTTTTTTTGCTTTCCTTTGGGAGAAGAGGAAAAAAACATTCCCCGAGAAGAAAGATTTGTTCCTTCCCTCCTTCCTCCATGTCTAAACAAGGGGGCACTTAAAACTATTTTGAACCATTTTGTATAAGCTCTGAAAACAAATATTTCTCCCTGAAGGTGAAAAAGAGAGTCACAAATTGCCATCAGTTTCATCAGACCTGGAGAAAGCAGTAAGGAATTGAAGAACCCCCACGTGTAGGTGTGAGTATGTAAACAAGGGGGTGGCTGGTGCTTTCCTACAAAAGCAGAGAAAAGCCAAGCGCTCCATAGGAACAGCGTGATCACGACACGCTGCCACCCCTCGGTCATGGGATGAAAATGTTCCCACCTCACGGACACGTGCTGGGAATCATCCAGCACAGCAGGCAAAAATCCCGGAAAAATCAACCTGCGCTTAAGGAACCACAATGGGAGATTTTGTTGCACCAACACAAGCATAAGTATATTAGCCCAAAGTAATGTAAAGGTTTTTATTCCAAGAGATAAAAATTTTTTGACTCCCAAAGAGCATTTTGCGAGCTGTGATACACACCCTGAGAACTGCCTTCAGTCTGGCCTTTCCTGAAACACAAATACACAAATGGATGGAGAACAGCACATACTCACAGATTTTCTTTCCCTACCCACTGAGTCTTTTAAAGCCCCTCAGAAACCAAACTGAGCATCTCCAACCCTGGGCTGTCTCTTCTTCCTGCACTCGAGCTCCCAGCTCAGAAAGAGAAATAACATGAGCCGAGTACTCTGCGTGAGGTATCCCAACCCGTGGCACAGTTCACTACTATCAGAGAGATGATTCAGCCTCTTCACACAGTTATTCCTGAATATTTAAAAATACATTTTCACTGCCAGATTTTTTAGTGTGTGCATCATCACCATGGCTAGTGAAGACTGCAGAAGCTGAGGCTGATTTTAAACCTGCAGCAAATATCATATGTTGGTTTAATTATAAATATAGCTATAAAGCAAAGTATAAAAAGCATATCACCTGCAGATCAGAGTGTCCAGTATTGAGTAATCACAAAATATAAGATGGGCTTCTGTGCAAATGCAACCCATGATTTTTATAAGGTTTATAACTATTCTTTTTGAAGGAAGAAAGCTGCAGTTTTTATTCATTTCAAAAGGTGTTACAGAATGTCAGCAGGGCCTAACTATTTCTGCTGAAAGAACCATTCCAGGTCTCTATATCTTAACGGCTGTAGGATAACTTAGTTCAGCATCCAAAAACTCCCCAAGAAGATGCAGAACAGGAGATTCTAACAGACTTAAACAGTAGTTTTTGCTCCTAGACACAGCAGCACAAATCTATAGATAGACTTCTGGGTACAATTCAAATTATTGTACCTTACAACAAAGTTTGGATTTCTGCAGTGGTACCAACCCCTCTATACAATCAATTCACCTATCTCTTTGGGAAAAAAAACACCCCATTTTTGAAATGCCTGTTGCCTGCAGCTCAGGCCTCAACCCTTCTGAAACACTGTCCTTGACACACATTTCTAGGAGGCAGTATCTCTTCCCATTAGACAAATAATGAACTGAAAATTAACACTTTCAATTACATGCAACAGCAAGTCTGACACACAAAATTAATTTTTTTTTTACACTGATGGCTTTGATTCTGACTTTCTCAGACTCACTCTGTTAACAAAAGTTATTTTATTTACTAAATCCTTAATTTATTCAAGCACAAAACACAGTTTTACTGAGGCATCTCAAAATGATCTCTATTTATATCTGAATGAAAAACTTCTCAAAAGGTAAATCAATCTGAATAATCAGTTGCAGAACTAGTAAAGTATAATATATGGCCAAATGTAGTTCTAAACAAATGCAGAAAATAAAGAAATATTCAGAATTCAGTTTTTGAAAGACTCTTCATAGGAATGAAAGCTTTTGTACTTAGAACCGGCTTTTTTAAAATATGTTTAAGTCTTCTATTAAAGCCAAGAACAGTTTTGGTTAAGTAATAAACCTGTGAGAATGCAGCATGTGGCTTTTTATATTAAAAAGTGTTATGATATTTCAGTACAAGATTCCATATTTTTAACAGATAACTTATCATACAAAATTCAATTTAAAAAGGACTTGTGTGATCATTGTTTTACAGTCATTGCCTTATAAAATAGATCAATATTCCGCGTTAGAGAAAAGTGTTGAATTTTTAATGCACCTGATTAATGCATTGTTATCATCCCAGTAATTAAAAGGAGCAGCGTTACACACAATCAGCATGATACATCTTACTCAGCACCTCCTGGCAGTTGCCTGCAAAAATTAAACTCATTAATCACAGTGACGCCAAAGAAGCCTGGAAAAGATGAAGAAGCTCTATTTTATGGGGAAAAAGTTCTCAAGCCAGCGCATAGAAGAAAGTCCCTTCCACTGCACAATATGCAAAGCATTTATCTCATCAGTCTGAAAGGTAAACCAATCAAAATTACCATCTAAAAGGTAATCTCATCAAACTACAAAAGATATTTACGTTACCAAAATTCTTCATACATCACACTAAACTGAACAAAGAGTTATCACAGATGTTTGCTCATCTAAATAAATGTAGTGTAAAGCTAATCTTATAGCAAGGTAAATATGTCATCAGAATTTTGCTTAGAGCTGTTGCAATAATTAACTTTAATATGAGTAATGCCACAGAGTCAACTAGGAAGTGGTTGTCTGCGACCATTTATACTGGACTTAGTTTCCTTATTACTCCTCCCATAAATAACATGTTTGTCTCATCAGACTACCAACATGAAAAATTTGTGAGATTTAATCCAGGTTTAGTTCAGAAGTTAGGCTTACTATATATATTTTTTCTCACATACTTGTCATGAGTTGAAACATAGTAAAAACTCTTTAAAATTCAAAAGAATACTGTGACCTCTACTTTGCTATGCTTTCATATTATAAAAATAGTGTTCTCAAGTGTGTCTCAATGGTGTCTGTGAGTTAGCAGTTGTCATGTAACATCATTATTGGTTTTGGTTTGAATTTTACTAGGGAGTTATGACTTTCTCCTTAACTCTATATAGGTTTTTCACATAGTATTTTTCCACCAGTAGTACTTCCAGTGGACAGAATGCTTACTTACAATGCCGTGACCTTCAAAGGCAAGATCCTGTCTTTCCCTGTGTTTTGTACTGCATTGAGGTCTGTGCTGGTGCTTAAAAATACAGTGCTGAATGCAGTGCACATATTTCAATAGGAAAAGTCATCATCAGTAAGCCATAAAATACACTCAGTTCTCTCCCTATTATTAATCACGTGACAAAGTTGGGAACAGAACAGTCTCATTCTCAGGTTTGTTTTGATATTTCCAAGTGTGAGCAGGGAAAAAAAACCCCTTTGTTTCTCTAAGTTTTGGGTTTTCCTTCTACACTGATGTCAGAAGACAAAGGACAATGTGAATGTCCCACTGGCACAACACAGAAAACAGAAGTCTAATCTCAGAGAAGTGTTTGCAATGCTGTCTCCCTAAGCCCTTCCCCATGGTGGGCAATAGCACAGTCTCCTGCACAAACAGACCACTCTCCTTGTACTTTTCCCATCGTCTTTGCCTGCTCTCTGCCTCACTTTTCCCTTTTCCTCCGGGGTCTCATGCCCAGGGCTGCATTTGCTCGTCCTCAGTGAGCCTGACTGCTGCCATTGGGGATGGGAAAAGAGCCCTCTGTCTCTGCCGAGCTCACCACAGACAAGGGTGAGGGGTCACTGCCAGCTCGTCTCGGAACCAGTCCCGGGAGGGTTTGGCAGAGCAAACAGCTCCTTCTCCCCCGGCCAGGAGAGGTTCGGCACCTCGGAGAGCTCCCTGTGACCCAGGACAAGAAGAGCTCGGCACCGAGGACAGCTCCTTGTGACCCGGGACAGGAGAGGCTCGGCACCGAGGACAGCTCCTTGTGACCCGGGACAGGAGAGGCTCGGCACCGAGGACAGCTCCTTGTGACCCGGGACAGGAGAGGCTCGGCACCGAGGACAGCTCTCCCTGCCCCACTCCGCTCCGGTTCAGCACCGGGGACACCTCCAGGGCTCCCGCCCCCTCCTGCCAGCGCCTGTCCCCGCGGGTGGGATTCCCGCTCCCTGAAACACACGATTTCAAGGCCATTTCCACTGGTTCGTCATGACTTCATCCTCCCGACTGAACGACCTTCTGCCAGCGCAGGTTGCCCGGTCTCTGCTGGACGGGAGCACTGGGGAGCTGCCGGCCTGGTCCATGGAACTTTCTCAGACACACTGCCCCCTTTAAAAACAATTCACACAAAGTGCCCACGTGCATTTGGAAGTCACCCCAAATCCCTGTTTCTGGCCACACTTTTTGCACTTCATTGCAGAAGACATCTAGGGAGGTACAAACAACAGTGTCCCTCAACAGACAGCAGTGCCCAACAATACTTTTCACCCACACAACTCGGGGTGGGGAGGAAAAGAAAAAAAAGAAAAAAACCCTCTCCTTTTAGAAGTTAAAGAATATTCTTATTAATATTATTTTGGAGCCTGCCAGTAGAAATCACTCGCACATGCTAAACTGCAGGCTTTCTTTTGCTTCCGGACTCAGCGCTTCTGGTGACCAGAGAAGCGGCTCCAGACATCTGCTGTCTCCAAATCCAGGAAAGCGAAATTAAAACAATGAGGAAAATGTGCCTGAGCCCAGCCCTGGAGGTGGCACTCCGCTGGCTCGCAGCGACACCTAGAGCCCAGCACACCGCCGGGAAGGGCCCCGTGGCCCCAGCCACACCGGGGGAGAGTCACGAGTGGGTGTGGGTGACCGGGAAAGGGGCACAGTCCCTTCCCGCACTTGGCCAGGGCTCAGGAGCAGCAGCGCCGAGATTATTGCCACTGAGCGGGTCACAGGGAAGAGTCAATTCAGACCCCCTGTCACTGCTGTCCCCCGGGGCTGTCAGCATTCAGTCACTTCGGGGAGAGGTTTAGGTCGATTGGCCCCGTTGCTGACAGAAGTGCACTTGCTCTATGGACCACAAAAGTCTGTACAGAGGGATGGGAAAAAGGACGGGACTTAAAAGACGATCTGAGGACGTTTCCCTGCATGCACAACTCTCTCCTCTGAGCGAAGCAGCCCTGCTGTTGTGGCTTGAAGCTGTGCCTTGCTTGGGAAGGCTCCCAGAGCCAAAGCTAAGCCCTGCTGCAAAGCTAACGCGTCCCACTCGGGCAAGAAGTATTTTTAACAGGCACAAACATTATTCCCAACTGCAGCCATTTGCTTCCCCTTGTGTGTGCTTCCACAGAGGCAAAACACACTCAAATCCCTCTGCAAACCTAACACCAGCCAGCGATGGGGAGCCACATGTTTTGATCTATCACTGGCCCTTCTTCTCTTAATTTTTCTGCTTTCCAAATCCCCCGTCCCACTTCTCTCCACCCCGAAAGAACTAGGGGCGATCGACCCAGACTAGTTCAACTCCATCGGACACAGCAGGCAGCCAGCGGCCTGGATTAGTCACTCATTTCTAAGGCGATATGCAGATGCACCCTTTGAAGTCGCTGCTCTCGGAAGCAGCGTGGGAGCGGGGGGTGCGCGGCCGAAGTTTGTGCCTTCCCCGCGGGAGCTCGCCCCGGGGGCAGCAGGGAGGGAGAGAGAGAGGCCCAGAAGCGGCTGCTCAGGGGTTAAAAAGTTTCCCTGCTGCCAGCTTAGGGGGAGGCTGACAGCAAAGCGAGGAGGGAGGGACGAGGTGAAGACTTCTGCCCCGGCAGAGTGTTAAAGGGTAAAACGAGGAATAATAATAAAATAAAAATTTGAAAAAAAATTTTGCAGGTGGGGGCGGGGGAGCCTTGCCGCGTAGCTTGGGGGCAGCCGGACGGAGCTGGCACTTGGCGTTTCCTAACGTGATGACCCCGCCGCCCACAGCCCCGTTCCAGGGGAGCAGAGAGCCGCGCACGGAGCCTGGAACAGAGAGAGCTGCGGGAGCAGCGCGGGGGCGGGCGAGTCCTGGCTCGGCTCGACTCCCAGCGGGCTCCGTCCCGTACTATTCCCGGCACTTCAGAAGAAGATAGGAGCACAAAGATCCGC
Organism: Dasyornis broadbenti; assembly: GCA_013397935.1. Classification (NCBI taxonomy): domain Eukaryota; kingdom Metazoa; phylum Chordata; class Aves; order Passeriformes; family Dasyornithidae; genus Dasyornis; species Dasyornis broadbenti. Next base: position 455,925 of record VZRN01001723.1, read on the forward strand.
CTAGGAGAGCGGACAAACAGCAAGAAATCGCTGCCAGCCTAGAGGGGCACACAGCCATCCCGCAGGACAGGGGGCGGGGAGGGGGGGGCACCCAAAACCCAGCCCAAGCCCACGCGAACGACACAGGCGCTTACATCCTCCTCCTCGCAGTCACTTCGCGACTGGTACTGGAAGCGGGGCCGGCTGCTTTCCTGTTGCAATGGACGCGGGGTCTTGCCGGCAGCGCCGTCCTCCTCGCTGCTCTGGGCGCCCAGGAGGTGACTCGCTTCGGGGGGAACGGGGAACGAGCGGGAGGTGTTGATCTTCCCGCTGAACCGCTGGTACAGTGAAGCCATGAAGTCAATCCGCGGGAAACGAGGGAGAGGGAGGGAAAGAGAGCCGCTTCTTTTTTTTTCTTCTTCCCCTCCTCTCTTCTTTTTTGGCTACAGCATGCTACACGCGGGTGACGATCAGTCCCACATCAGTGGAAGGGAGAGCGAGGGATCCTGCTTCCCGGCCCTCTGCACCGGCACCCGGAGAGAAGCGGGGGGCGATCAAGAGAGCAGAGAAGGGGGAGTGATGAAAGGAAGAAGAGAGAAGATAGATATATAAATAATAAAACGCAATCGAACCGTAACACCACAGGCCCCGGGAACGCTGCACCATCCAGTGTTGGGAAGGAAAAAAAAAAAATAGAAGAGAAAAAAAAAAAAAAAACAAAACACTCCACGAAGACGTACCCCCGATAATGGCGCCTGAGTGGATCAGCATTAAATGTGCTTTGGGGGTGTGCGTGTGTGTTTGCAAAAGCAGGGAAGTAAAAAAAAAAAAAAAAAGGAAGGGGGGCTGGCTCAATCGCTGGCTGTCAGCGGCTCCCCAGGCAGAGGTGGCGGAGCAGTCGCCTCCGAGGTCGCATACCAACAGTGTGCACAAGCGAGAGGCAGAGTGACAGAGTGTGTGAGACGGAGTGGAAGAGCCTGGGAAGCCTCATTCAAAGCACGTTGCTTTTCTTGGGAAGGAGGGCTCTTCTACAATCATCTCCTTTTCGATACCTTCTGGGGTTTTTTCCTATTTTTTTTTTTTCCCCGGGAAACCAACTAAAGAAAAAAATAAAAAAGGCAACAGACACCTGACCGCCAGCCGAGAGAGAGAAAAAGAGGTGGGGAGGTGGAAGGCGAGGCGGGGAGGCGGGACCGGCAGCCGGAGGGGCTCTGGGAGGCCGCTGCGCGCGGAGTGGCTCAGCCCCGAGCAGGGGGCGAGGGGAGGGAGGGCGAAGCCTCCCCACTGCCCTGCCCTGCCCCAGCGGTCGCGGCCACGGCTCAGCCCGGCCAGTGGCCACTGGCCGCTTCCCGTCCCCTCCGCCCGTCCTCCTCCTTCCCCCGTCTCCCCACGGCCGGCGAGAGGAGGGAGAAGGTGGGGTTGCGGGTTTTTTGGAGGTGATTGTTGTCGTCGCCTTTTAAAATAATC
>VZRN01001723.1:457425-482350 GCA_013397935.1 Dasyornis broadbenti
CGGGGTGGGATCCGGGGCCGGGACCTCGCCGGAACCCCCCCGCCACGGGCTTTGCTCTGGGCTGCCGGGCCCCGCTCCCTCGGCCCGGGAACCGCGGCCGCCGATCCGCGCTCCGGGCGGGGACACCGCGCACGGCTCGGGCAGGCACCGCGGAGCTGCCCCGGGGTCCAGCCCCGCCAGCCCAGAACGGCTGTGTAGGGATAGGGGTGACAATTCCTGTTGCTCCAGCATCAGGCACCGGGGGTTTCCATAGCAACAGATGCTTAGGTTTAAAGGGAAGTGGCAGAGTTGCTGTCCCCTCTTCTGTTCTCCGAAATCCCCTCTTTGACCTCCAAATTTACCAGAGATAGTGGGATTACAACATACAAAGCAGAAACCAATGTTTGCCCATTCCCACTGAGAGACTTGCTGCTGAAGAGATCACAAACTTCATTATAATTTAACTTGTGGATTTTATGGGCTGAAATGTTTCTAAACACTGTACTTGCATAAAGTTTTGGCTGTTAAGATAACACCTTCTCTAATATATGTAATTTCATCAATCTTAAAAAAAAACCCACCTCAATAAATCATGTATACAATATTCTTAAGTGCAACTATCCCCCCTCCATGATTTCAACAACTGGCTGATCAAAAATCTTTTTACGTCTGAATGGTTTCATCCACTCCTTTTTATTTGTGTCTTCAAAGACAGAGATGAAAAGTCTCAACATTTAGATGAAAAGGGAACCTTATCTCATCAAGAAAGAAAACAAAAACAAACACTCTATTGCCTTCTGACGGAACTTGAAAGAAGGAATCATTTTGATCTTCACAACTGAGATCCTGACATTTAATTAAAAAACAAGACAAGCACACAATGCTCTGAAGCAAGGTCTGGCTTCCAAGTCGTAGTGACATAAATCATAACAGAGGTAACTTTCCAGAGGCCACTTGGCCCCTTTATAACTTCAGTTTCACACACAAATTGACTACCAAAAATCTGGACATATCACTCAGCTAAATTCCACCTTGAACTGCATTGAGAGTGACTTTATGATATTTGAAATTAGTGACAACTAGCACCGGAAAAAAGGAACAAGAGAATGAAATTAAAAGAAATAATACATTTTTAACTTCTAAGGAAAAACTAGGACACAAAGGAATAATCAAAGAAAGCCACAAAAAGGCAAGACGAAACCACTAGGCAGGAAAAAACACCAAAGATTAAATGTCTGAATCTAAAAGTCTCAAAGAAAGTACAGAAAAAAGAAAACATTCAGCATCACAGCCCAGTTCAAAACCAAAAGAGCCTCTAAGGACCAATTCTAAGATCCAAATACATTGTTTGTGGTTTTAATTCTTAAGAACTAAGATTTCACATAATTGAGTTTGCCTAGTCATGCATGCATATATTGTGCATGTATGTGTGTACACAATTCATGGAAAAATTATATTAAGGGAACACAAAATTGCAATGTCAAATACTTTAAAAGCTCAGTGAAAACAAACAGCCAAATGGTCCTCATCCACCAAAATACCCTGATCATGCAGCTTTGGGCTGTGATTCATTTGCCCGAAAATAAATAATTACAGCTATTTAAAGGCATCTCTGATTCCAGCTCTCCACTCCATGACAGACCAGGGAGCAGAGACAATTTAATGTCATGTTCTGGGTATCACGGTGGGTGAAGGAAGACTATTTGCACCAGTTGGGAACTGCAAGACACATTTCTGTCACCCTGCTACAGCGAGACTGACCTTGTGTGGAAGGGCTGGACAGGCAGCTGGAGGCAGAAATATCTTGAATAACCCCCTGCAATAAGATTCACCAGGATCAGTCTGTCGATGCCATTGCTGAAAGCAGGAGGATTTTTCTGAGTCATAGGGGACCCAGATGATTTCATTAAGCACTCTGGAGAGCACTCCAGCCTGCCTGTGCACGAGTTATCTCAGGATGTAGCTTGCCCCCTACGAACACAGGTTATGGTAGCCCTGCCTGCCTGCTAGGGAGGGACACAGCCCAGTGCTCCTGAGTCACTGCTCAGAGCTGGAAGCACCTCTACCCTCCACTTGCAAGTCCGTGGTTAAATTGCTGTTCATCTGTGCATGACTGGGAGCCCAGAGTCCTCTACAATGTCCTCGTTACACGACCAGATACTGTCACACAACCTGCACACCAACAGGGCATGGGAAACGTGGAGCCAAAGAAAAGAAATACAGGAAACATCGAGACATGGCAGCAAAATGGCACAAACAAACACCACATCAGCAACCGGGGTTACATTGCAGCGAAAGACCTTTTCAGCCTATGGCAAGATTTGAGGAGCAGCGAAAGGTTTGTGTTACGGAACATGTGTAAAGAGGCAAAATATTTCAGACGAACAAACGTAAGATTCTTGTCTTTAAACACAGATCTTATATGTAAGAGAAATCCTTTCCCTAAACCCTGCAATGAAATCCCAAGATAAAAATCAAGGCACTTCAAAACAAACAGTGTCCTCAAGCGTCTCTTAGTTGTATATTTAATTCAGTATCCAAAGTTTTGAAGGGAGGTTTGATTCCTAACTAGTGACATTTCCATCAAAATAAAATGTGTTAGTTAAGACATTTTCCCTGCAGCACCAAAGTATGTTTTACTGACGTTTTTAAAGCATTCCGATAAAAACGACACCTTTTTTTCACCCATGTTGTATAAATAAACAGTGTCCCCGTATTTCAGCACTATTAATGTAACACAATCTAAGGCAGGTCAAAACCAAGCCCTACTGCCTTTAAAACTTTACATAAAATATTTGTTTTCAGAAAAGTCAGCTCAGAATAACACTGGCAAAGAAACAATCCAGCAGTATTATTCTTGGATATTTTTTATTTAGATATTACTTCTATCTGTCAGGGAATTCAAGCATTGTTATTCACACTCCATTCTTCTGTTCTGACAAAGCAATTTATGAGCTTGCCATCTAAATAATATAGAGTTTGTTGCAGACAGAGCTGAACTTGTTTCTAGTTTTCAAGTGGCGATAGTTATTATGCAGTTGATTAGTGGGGTTTTTTTTTAAAAAGTGATTTTTCAATAGTTCAAGTACACTTTTTATTATTTAAACTATTATATTTTCTTTTTCCAATAAAATTTCAAAGAAATTTTAGAATTTCCTGGTTACTTTTTTTATATCACTCCCAAAAAGGCCAAGTTAGTATTTTTGCTTAAAATGACTGTATTTACTCATGTAAAATCTCTGGATTTTCTTATAATATCAACTGCAATTTTTATAATAGCAACTCTCTAGGCACTAGAGAGACAAAGATAAAATATTTTAACTCCCATTACCATGGTCAGCTGAGATAAAAACATCCAGCTCATGAATCTCTAATGTTCCCAGGCTCATACCTTCTACACATGTGTCAACTGAAAACCCAACCCAACCAAACCAGCAGAGAAAATCCCTTTCCTGGGTCAAATGCACCAATTCAGCAGTCCCTGAGGATACACTTGATCATTCATTTCGGGTGTACTGGGGAGAGCACTGCACTGTGTCAAGACAAGTGACACAGGGTCGTGGAGGCACAGTAAATATTGTGGAATTAGTATGCTGAGCTGTTCACTTTCTTAGCTCATTATTTGTGCTAGCAGCATCTCAGAGCAAGTGATGTAGAAATGCAGCATTGGACAGTGAGTGAGCTTAGAGAAGCATATTTCTCTCTGGAGTCACACACTATTCAGAAAAATAAACCTGCTGGCCTTATAATGATTAAAAAAAAAAATAAAACAAACATAAATCCCTAAACAAACAAGATAACTTTCCAGGATGGATTAAGAGAAATGTTGGCAAAATTAGTTTTCCGGGCACCACAAAAATAAATCAATCTTCCACAAGTGCTTGAAAGAAGGCTTTTGTGGGGATAACACTGATACTCAAGTATTGGGGAACAATAGACAATGGTGGCTTTACAGAATACAAGATTTTGGGGAAAAAAGAAAGCAGGCTGGAAGAAAAGGCTCTTCAGGAGAAGAGAACGGCCCAGAGGGAGCCATGAAGAAAAAAATCAAAAGCATATAGAAGAGGCAGGGACACAGTGAAGTACCAGGGGGGCTGAGAGAAAAAGGAGATGAAGACAAGTGAGGTCAAAGAGGCAGAGAAGAAATGGACCAAAACTGTCAGAGATGGAAAGCACCAACACGCCTGGGAGCGGGGAGACAGGCTGGGGTGGTACAGGGTTAATTGGAGCCACACAATGGGAGGACTTTCAAAACCACGGAGATCTGCTGCTCCAGAGGGTACTTCCAACACTTGGTGGATGGATAAATGTTCTCTCAGTGGTCAGTAGACAGGTGATTTTAACCACTGAGAGTCTTGATACACACCTAGGCCTAATTAAATGAAATCAAGAGCAAGTAGCTGAGTATCAGCAGGTTCTTCCCAGTAGTGTGAGCAGGACTGTTTCCAAAGGAAATGGTTGGAAGTCCTAATGCTGAGGGCATTTATGAATAGCCTGTGTGAGGCATTAGAAAATGTGCTGTAAGGCATAATCCTGCCAACTGGCAAAATGATAGATCACATGACCTAGAAGGTCTTTCCCATATGTTTTTTTATGATTTTGCAGTTGGTGCAGAGGTGCTGAAAGGCAGGAAAAAAACCAACAAAAAACCCAACAACACAGAAGAGAGGAGTCAGGAACAACGTCTGTGCAAGTCTGGTGCTAGAAAAGGTAATGCAAAGCCTAAGGAAAAGAAAGTACTGATGTACACGTTTGTACAGCTGTACACCATATCAGGGTCCTGGCCTACCCCAAACTTATTATTGCCATTCATATCAACAGAAATTTGTACTGCAGACTGTCTTTCTTGTCTTAATTAACATTCTGTCTTTGGAAGCTTTATCTGAGAGAAGTTGGGATGAGATCCTAATTCCACGTCTTCAAGAGAAGCCAGGAAGTCAAGCATTAGAGATAAATACATTTTCCTTTGGATGCCACGAGCTGTTGGCATCCACGTGAGACTTGGCTAACGCTCCTGAACTCCACTGCTCCCCACTGTGCACATTCCTCTCTGCTTTGTAACCTGCCAATGTTTGACACTCAAGTCAGACATGCCATGACAGCAACCAGGTTGCCTGATTAATCTGGTCCCTCAAGGGGGTTTCCAGCAAGAAAAGGGAATATATTTGTCTTCAGAAAGGCAAAGCAGGGTGCTGCAGATCTATCAGAAAAGCAACCATCTTGCAAAAGCATCCCTTGGCACCTCGGTCGGGTACTTCAGACAGACTCTGACTCAAGGTAAGAGATACACTCAGTTCTATATGTGAAAGGGATGCACAAGGTTCCTGCTCCATTTATGTGCATGAGACACATCTGCACATCCTTAATTGCCCAAGTTGGGAGAAGCTGATGCAATTCCTCTCTAATTCACCACTGTAAAACTGGCAGCACGCAGAAGCAAAATACCTTGGAGAAATTCTGAATTTCCACTTGCCAAAAAGAACTTATGCAGGCAGAATCTTGGAGAAACAGAAGGAATTTAATGAGTTAGCATTTCAAATGCATGCCACAGGATTCAGAGGGAGCAGAAAAGACAAAATAATTTCATTTAAAGACTTTTTTTCTAATAATAGGAAGATTTTCTTTAAACAGGTCTGACTCCTCAGACTAGCTGTCACTAAATTCACAGTTTTTTTTGCTGGGAAGAGAACTAAAACCTAGATTTACTAAGAGACTCAAGGGATATAACAACACAATTTTAGGTTCTGGAACCCCCCAGCTGAAAGAAAACCCTAGAGAGAAATATGAATATGCAGGGAAAAAACATATTTAGACTAGTGGACATCTCAAAAAGGCTACCTTAGGCTAACCAAATATCCTCCCACTCCTTTGTTCTCCTTCTGGCCCTGCCAGGCATATGTTTCTTCCTCCAGTTTGGCACAGATTGAGCATATTCAAATATTCTTCTCCTGCAGCCTTTCACAGAGAGAGATGATGGAGGTTTGCAAAACCCCTCCTTGTGAGGGAGCATGCTGGATATTCTCTAGGAATAAATACTGGATCAGGCAATCTTGAAGGCTGTAGGTACAATTCAGCCCAGTTTCTGTCTCCCATCAGGATTACAGACAGGTGAGGAGCTGCTGTGGGATGTCTTTATGGGCAGTTTTGAATGCACAGAACTGCCAACTTCAGAAAGTTTTCAGGCTGAACAGAAAAGCATCTGACGAGTTCCAGTTATCTGGAGCCCAGCCGGCTGTGAGCAGGGACTTCACAGAGCACAGCTCTAGATTAGCTCTCTGAAGTCCCCTGAAATCACTTCACCCTTTTTGGATTTGGGACTAATTTAAATTGGTAAATGTTTGTGCTTCTTCACTCTCAGTGCTGGTGCATGTTCTTTCCTGCCTATTTGCCCTCAGAGATTGATTAGGGAAAAAAGCTTACCAGCTTGCTCACCGTTTTCGAAGTACACATTACACATTTGTCCAATTCACCTGTCTCAATAACAGAAAATCTAAAATGGCTGAGGCTCATGGAAGTAATTTTAAAGATTTGTAAATGTTTCTGGTCAACTGCTATTATCTAACAACAAATATACAGGATTGTAAATGGCTGTCAAACAATGCATTCATTTTTTTAAAGGTGAGAGACAAAGACAGGAATTGAATACTGATAGGAGATCAATAAATTATGCCTTTACCAATTTAACACAAGTTTATGACCCCAGCTATTTAGGGTCAACAAAGAAGCCAATCCACGAGTGTTTTTTATTTTAAATACCTCTTAGGATATACCTGGATTAAATTCATCGACATATGTGCTTCTTTTTAACTTTACTGCACTCTTCCAATGTATGCCGGAGGCACAAAGCTTTGCAAGAGTCCTTAGCAACATGAGGTACTGCAATACACACTGGAATTGCCAAAATCAGATCAGTGATGGCATAATCAATATGAGATGCTGCTTTGGAAAATTCCAGGGGATATTCACGTGAATCTTGACGTATTCACTGCATGTACCTAAATTTAGGGGCATTTTATTTCTAGTTGCTAGTTAAGCTGACAGAGATCTTATTGGCTTGCTTAGTAATATCTTAAAAAAAAAAAGCAAACAAATCCAATGTTTTGTGAAACAAGCCATGCATACATCTAGTCACTCCTGACTTAGAGATAGATCTGTATGTACATTTATTTGCATATGCCAAGGAATCATAAAAGCACGTCAACTGAACTGAAAAAAGTATGAAAACTAACTTTAGAGGCGTCATCCACAATAATTTCACCACACAGATAAAAGCAATTCAGGACTCTGCTAAGTGAAAAAATACAAGCTGCTTCATCATGATCTGAACAAGGGTGTGACAAAGGCAATCCTGGGAAATTATTGACTGCAACTGGTAATTTCAAACCTCTGAAAAAGATTTGTTTGTCCAGAGAAAAATAATCTAATTCGCTCCACGTTATACAAGCACACAGCATTATTCAGATCCTCTTGTTCCTCACCACAAAGCAGACAAGCAGCAACTAGGCAGCTAGAAATGACTCAACAGGGTCCAAAAACGACCTGTTGACTCCATCACAATCTCTACAACACAACTTCAGCAGCACAACCAGAGCAGCATTTTGTAAACGCACAAACATTGAAAGCAACTATTGAAAAAATTAAGCCACCGTGACACAGGGAACTAACTGCTGAAGAAACATCTCTTGCTACACTCACTGATGCCTTCCCTCCTGGAATATTATACAAAATGAGCAGATGGAACCAGCATCACCATTTACTTGGAATTTAAGGTTCTTAAGTCACTAAAATGTTTCTTACCACTACATCTTCAATGATTTCATATAAACAACCACATTATAACCTCCTTCAACTTCATGAGGCTGAGTGAATTTTGCCATTTTTCTGCAGATATTTTTTATTCTAGCCATTATTCCCCAATTTAAATACGCCTTTGCCTATCCAGTAACTTGGTAAAACAGAATTTGGTACTGATTCTGGGAAGAATATTTTTAGTGAAAATTTCCTTTACTGAGAAAAGTGTATTCCCATTCAAAGATGTACTGGTGTATATCCTTGTATTGGTGTTGCTTGGTATTTTTGGAAGTGGATGATGCCTCAAAATCAATTAGCATGGCCTAGTTGTGTCACCCAGAAACATACGGGTCCTTGAAGATGAAGCACACGTGGTACCGACATTTGCGGCGCGTTATGACAAACGCAGGCAACAACTTGTCAGAGGTGGAAACATCTTCTGGATAACAGACATGACATAACCAGAAAGTAGGACAGTCACCCCAAAATGGGGCAAAACTGTGCTTTGGCTAGAATAGGATATGCAGGAATTTAAATTACCTGGGATTTTCCTACGAAAAAACCCAAACATCTGCCTCATCTTGAAACACACAGAGCTTTCTTTGGATTAAAGAATTTGCAAAAAATATTAGAATATGGCTTGCGTTAGAGCTCAGGTCTTATAAGGAGTGTTTGGAGGAGTTGAGGGTGTTCACCCTGGAGGAAAGGAGGCTCAGGGGAGACCTTACTGCATTCTACTGGGAGAGGTTGTAGCCAGGTGGAGATTGGTCTCTTTTCCAAGTGACAGGATGACAGGAAACAGCCTCACGTTGACCAGGGGAGATTTACACCGGATATCACAGTGTAACAGTAAAATTTCTTCATGGAAAGGGATATCTAGCACTGGAACAGACTATCCAGGGCAGTGGTGGAGTCACTCCCTGAAGGTATTTAAAAGATGTGGCACCTGGGACATGGCTGAGTGGTGGGTTGGTATCAACGATCTTTTCCAAACTAAGCGATACTATGACTATATGATCCTATGAAAAAGGAAAGAAAACACTTGAAAGGGACTCGGATCTTTGGAATTTCCCAATCTCTTAAGCCCGAAATAGCGTTACTTTCAGAACACTCAAGGAGGCCTATTTCTAAATGGCAATGATCTCATCTTTGGCCTGCTTTTTCCAAGGGGCCGTAGAGGAGCACTGCGTTATCTGTGATGTGCCTGTGCACTGAGCTCATGATCAGGGGAGCTCAGGGGCTCCCTATTCTCGTGACTGAACTTTGGCTGGGTTCCTCATGCTGAGCTTAGCTTCCCTCTCCACCACTCCAATTCTCTAGCCAGGACACCTAGTTTAAGAGGCAGCAGAAGCTGCATGCCCTGACACCTTGCAAGCCCCACACGTGCCCCAAAATGTCTCAAAGTAGGTTTGTGGGTCAGCTGCCGTGTGGGCTGCCAGCATATCCCAGCTTAGTACTGCAGCCATGGTGGGAGAGGTCTGATTGCACCTTTCTGCTTATTTTAGGAGCAGCCTAAGGCAAGTTTACAAAGTAATCCCTCTCTCTCTCTTTTTGCTACCGGTAGTGATTTCCTATAGAAAAAGTAAAATGAAAAAGATCACTCTGTGATTTCTAAGCTGACAGCAGGCCTTTAAGATCAGAGTACAGACATTAAATTAAATATGCTCCATCACACACAGCTTTTTGTCTATTATACAGTTCATATTGGAAAATAGTTGTCATTTCTTTATCAGATCCTTTTGGAAACTCACTGCTGTTGGACCCTGCCCTCTACTGACATGCTTCTCTTCTGAACACAATGCAGTCTCTTATATAGATGGCAACCTAGATGGCACACTTAAAATGAGTCTTTTTTGAAAAGAGACGTAAAAAAAAAAAAAAAAGACAGGAGGACAAAGCCTACAATACTAGAGATTTCTACTTTCTATGTCAAATAGCTGAAAGAGGGCAAAAAGAAAAAAAATAAATAAAAATTAATTATTAATATAATCTGAAGAAAATTAATTGGGATCAATATAGTTTTATAAGTAAGAGTCCAAATCACCTTCTACCCTCCAGAATTCAAACTGGCTTTTCTTATAGTGTTTGTCAAGCCTGTTCTCTGAGATTGATACAGAAAATATGCCAGACCTGGTAAAAGCTGCAGTGGTAAACAAGCAGCTGTGCCATTCTGCCAACCCACAGCATCAGCACACAGGACACAAAGCAGCTCTGGAGGTGAGGAAGCACTTCCACTCCCACCACTCTGTGCACTCTGTCCAGTACACACTGTTTTAAGGGACAAGAGAGTCAGAATTTTGATATCTGTTTTCACATAAGGCTCTTAAAGTAGAGACAACGCCCACTAAGACTTACAGTAAATTTCTGAGATGAAATTTCTCGTCAGTGTTTTAGGGATGAGCCCAGCAGAGCTGAGTGATTTGCTCATGTAGGGCTGTACTGGGAGCAGGAGCGTGCACAGGCTTTATCCTATGGCCTTTTGTTTTACAGGGTAACGACTCTTGTCACTGGGAAGGCTCAGCAGAATCAGAAGGAGATGGAACACCAGGAGAGGAGCCACTTGCTAATTTTGCAAGCAACAAGGCCCCAGACCAGGGGCTGTTCATCTGATCCAGTGCACAGCTGCTTGTTTAAAATAGGCAGCTAATGGAAAAAGAACCACACCAAACAGATAGCAAAAATTCCTTAAGAAATAGCATTCATTCTTCCTAAGGCATGGCTATGGATGTCACTGGGGTCGCTGTGTATTCTCAAGGAATTGAGTTTCTTATGGCACAGTTGTTCCATGTTTTCAAGTGCAGTCCGCAGGAAAACCCCAACATGCTGGTTTCTCTTTCTATAGCGTTCTCACGTTATTTATTCCAGCCCAACTGACAGAAAAGCCACAGTTACTGCAGGCACAGAGAATGCTTTATGCCCTCCATAAAATCGTCTGACAATCCAAGCAAAACTTCCCCAAGACAGTTCAGATTCCAACGTGATCATTTGTATTTAGAGGGCATTTTACCCGAGTAAGGACTGCAGGGACTGACAATACCTGAGCAGGTCAGTCAAAAGCACTGAAACTATTCATAAGCCTAGAAATAAACATTTGGAAAAAAACCAGCTGTAAATACTGATCAGCATCACCACTTGAGGGTGCTGCAGTAGTTCTTAAATATTAACTCAAAGATGTGCTGCCAGGCAGGTACTGTACACAGAGCTACACGGCAATAATTCACCTAATTACTTCCATGGAGGCACTCAGAACATTTGGAGCTGAATTAGCACAAGATACTGCTGAACAGGAGAGCTTCTTCTGAAATAGAGCTTTAAAATCCTAAAAACCTTCCTAACTAACTGTAGTGATAAAACGGGATTCTCCTTAAAAAGAGCTGGGAAAAGGGAAAATTAAGCCAAACATTAGAGGGCCCTCAATTACACAAGCACATGCATTTCCAACTTCAAGAAATTCATTACAAGTATAAATTCTCAGCTCTGTACACACATTTTCTTTGACTGTAATACAAGCGAATATTTTTCAAGGCATATCAAATTGATTTTGCTATAAACTATTACAGGATTATAGCCTCTTTGAATAGTCCTCACTACAGGAAACACACAGAACTGATCTCTGTGGGAAATGTATTGAATAGTCAGTAAAACACAAAGCACTACCAAAATAAAATAGTAAATGTTTCAAAAAAGCCACAGCAACCTAAATGAAGAGCCTTAGTCAAAAATAATCTAGGATTCTCCTACTACGTAGAATCCCCTTTTCATAATTAAAAAAAATGTTATTTGCTCGTGAGGATATAAAAATATATTAAAAAGATTAATTATGATAATGATATTTCTCTTGAAATGTATGAAACCACTCTGGGTGTGAAAGCGTAGTGACTGAAATGAGCTCTCATTTGTAAAGTTTGTCCAGTTCCAGTTCTTTAATCTGACTCTTATCAGATACTCAAGAGAACTAGTCAGGAACTATTTCATGATACTCATGGAAAATGCTGACCCATCCAAGATAAAGCTGCTTGTGGTAAAAGAGCTAGTTTAAAAGAAAATTCCCTGTTCAAAGACATTGGTGAAGAGGGATTTACTGCTTAAGGTCAGAAGATATAAATCAGCCACTTTCAGCCTGAATATAACACCAATTTATATCCCAAAATAAAATGATTTTGAAATTTGGATGAAGAATGGGGGGGAAAAAAAGTCTGAAATGAAAATAAATCATTTAAGTTGAACCAAACTCATTTTACTCCTTGGCTTGCCACAGAGCAGACATTTCCAAGACTGAATACCCACACCAGCTCAGAGCAACGAAGTTTTTCAAGCCTTGAAACCTTAGTTGTTCTCAGCTCTGACCTCCTCGCTGGCTGCCCACTAGAACGTGGTGGGTTCTAAGGCTTTCTGAAAACACTGAAAAAGATGATGATTACCTGGACCTTGGCCTTGAAGTCAAAGCACTGCAATCAGTTAGAAGAGTAAAAGTGCCCTGGTGCAGGGCTGAATACAATCTGTAAACAGGGAAGCACTAGGAACAGTCCTTTGCAATGAGAGCTAAAGGCTCTCACCCTCTTTGCACATCCTCTCCGTTAGGGCACTGCTCAAAACCAGCTGCTGCTGGTGTTGCTACCACCCATGATCCACAGCACGCATTGCCCAGGGCTGTGCTCTCAGAAATAAGGAACTGGTCCAATTTTTAAAGAAGATTGATTTAACCCCGATGAACATCTCTCCGCAGCACATATTCACTGCCCGACAAATGCCTGAGCCTCTCCTTCCCAGCTAAAGATGACAAAGGGAAAGCAGTGAGGTGAGGGTGACTGTGTGAAGGTGTGAAGAGCCAGAAATTCATTCTGCAAATCGTGCTTCTTCTCTGGCCTTAGCACTCCAATAGCCTAGAGCCATTTGGCCCCTATTCTGTAATACTCAGCAACAGAAAAAGAGAGCAAAAGCTATTATAGACACTTCACAGAGACAGGACTAATCTTTGAGCCTATGTAGCAAGGCATTGTTTTATTAAAGCATCTGAAGTTAGAGCCAATATGTCAATATCCCCTCTTTTTATAAAAAGTGTGCCAGAAATAGGCAGACAATCTTGACACTATGTGGGTTTTCCTACAGCCTATTCATTTCTACATTGCATTGTTCAACCAGTTATTTTTAAATTTTCATTACTTTGCAGACAGTGCCCTGATTATTCCATTGAGAATGGTATCCTTTTAAATACCTTTACAAATGCCTTTACACATGATTAACGTTAGCCCAAGACCTACCTGCTTCCCTATGCCAAGGTCACAAACACCAGATGAACATTTCAAATGAGCAAAATAAAAGATACGTATAATTTTTACAAGTTAGAGGACTGCTGTGAGGGCTTTTTTGAAAGACAAAAATAGGAAAAAGGAGGTAGAACACCATCTTGGCCTCATTTAAAATGTAAGTCCATCTCACACAGGTGAGAACCCCAGCTTGGCTTACACATACAAGAAGGGTCAGCAAACAGGCCAGAGCCAAGTGATTTGGCTGCTGGATGTACAGACAGGAACTCCTGATTACTGAAACGTATCTTTACTTCATGGAAAACTGTACCTCCAACAAAGTGATGCATTTACCTCCTATTAACTTCAGCCAGGCCAGGATTAAATTTTGGGCAAGCTTCTCTGATTCTGTTTCACTTCCCCGGGAATAAAATGTGTGCATAACAAACTCCACCTACCCCAAAGGGGGCTGTGAAGATTAATGGTAGGAAAGCACCTGGATCCCAAGGACAGACATTTGTCCTAGTTATGTCCACATATGAAAAATGATCAGACTCCCCTGTCTCTCAGAAAATGGTCATGGTTACTTTAAAAGACATATTCAAGCTAAGAGTTATGAGCTCAAATACCAGAACAGTTGAAATTATTAACAAGTAACATGTAACACTGTAAATGTATTTCACTGGGAAAAGGTCAGCATTAGAGATAGGAGACAGCCTTTCACATTAGAATAACTCATATCACCTTCTCTTCATCAGTCATGTATTTCCATAACTCTGCTTTCTTTCAGTCATCTTATTTAACAAAAAGGATTTATGTTTTGTGGCAAACAGTGCGGTGGAAAAGGCATATTTACTAGGTCTGCCATTGCAAAATCTTTTCTGTTAGATAAGTGTTAGCAGCCTTAGCTTTTTCAATAAACAGTTTTATTATTTACTGCACACTCCTACTTTATATTTTGTTCAGTTTAATTACACCAGTAACATGCTGGGTAACATTTCTAATTTTCCTCCCGTAAATAGCTGGTATCACAGAAGGCTCCTACAAGCACTCATAAATGAGGAACACTGACGTTCACATTAAAACACCTCGGTTTCCAACACACAAATGTTTTTAAAACATTGAAGTTTTTGGGTCGAAATATTTCATTTAAAAGAGGATGTGGCTGTTTTGTGTCAATGCACACAGGAGAGAGAGACAGCTTGCAAACACTGAATTATGGCTCACTGCAAAACTCCCCAAACTTCTCCACAGAGGCATTTCAAAACATCTGCCCTTCTACAAGAAGATCTTGAACACTGCATTTTGTGCATAGCAGGCTCCAGATCTACCGTGCTTTTCCTCTACTTTTGTTCAGCAAGCAGAGAAAGGGGACAACAAAGCGATTTCATTATTCCTGCTCCATATTCTTCATGGCTTCACTGATGAGCAGGAATACTGCTACTGTTGAGATAATTACCACAGGCAGTTAATACGAGATTGTTAATGTTTCACTACAACACAAATAGCAAAAGATAAATAATTCCTCCCTTAAGATCTAAACCAGAAAGAATAATTAACAGCTGGAGGGGAGGGAAAGCAAGAAGCTAGAACACACTCTGGAATTGCAATCTGCTACCCAATTTTTGCAGGAAAACATGAGTGTTCATGCATTTTATCATTTACTCAAACATCTATCCTGCATCAGAAAAGCACCTGCAGAGTTCCCCACTGAGTTCAGTGATAGCAGAATTGCACCTGAAGTTGAAAATGCTTATCCTTATAAACAGGAGATCCTAATAATGTGATCATACGGCCCCGTTCTGTAAGAAATGTTGTTCAGTCTGTGTGGAAATCTTTGCAAGACAAGGGCTACAGCTTTATTTTTAGTAGGGTCACCTCATGAACCAGCACCCTCACCTCACCCTGTGAAGAGTTACAATCCTTCTTTCACTCCTTGCTTTCTCCAGCTCTATCATTCCCTTTCCTGTTTAAAAAAAAAGCTTCTCTGCTTCTCAATACTTTGTAACTTCTTTTGCTCCTCAGGAAGAATGAGAAACACACAAAACAGAATTAATATTTTAATCCAGGACCCCTAGAAAATACAGTTGAAACTAATTCATCCTGCCTTTCATGCTACTCCAGGTAATGCCCTACCTCATTTCCCTCTAG
Organism: Dasyornis broadbenti; assembly: GCA_013397935.1. Classification (NCBI taxonomy): domain Eukaryota; kingdom Metazoa; phylum Chordata; class Aves; order Passeriformes; family Dasyornithidae; genus Dasyornis; species Dasyornis broadbenti. The sequence goes on from VZRN01001723.1 coordinate 472,593, forward strand.
AAGACATTTTTTTCTTGCTCCAGAGCAATTTTCCCCATAATCCTCTTCCTGGGACACAGGCAGTTCTCCCCAGCCTCATCAATACACCACATTTTTTATTTCCTAAGCCTTTCTAAGAGCTGTACTTCTTCATGGCACAAACAAACCCTTCTCCTGAACACAGCCCTGGCCAGACAGTCAGTTCCTAGGTCTGTGCCACTCTTGCTCCCTCTGAGCCGAAATACAGAGAGGGAAGGTCACCCACTGTACTGGGACAAGCCACCACTAAACCTCTTTGCTCTGAAAAGGAGATGGTCTAAACTAGAATATCCATTTCCAAAACCACTGCATTTCAAGGTTAAGCTTTCCAGCTCTTTTGAGTATGAGGTTGCCTGATTCCCATCACATGCTGATGGTGCTATATGTAAAAAAAAACCACTGCCCATCACAGTCTGCCATTTATGTATCCTTTCCAGAGCTCTGCCAAGCCGCAGGGCACAGCAGACGAAGACACTTGTATTTCCACCTCACACACAGCAATTCTCATTTACCATGTATCTGTACAAGGGGAGAGGCAAGCTTCCCCTTGCTTCTCTTGGGGACTCTGCTTCTTTAGGCAGCAGATGAGCAGATTTTGTAGCTGACAGTAGGCAACACCCCTCTCTCGTTTCCCTTGTACAAGAAGAACCATAAGTTCTTTCTTTCAGACTTTCTGCAAATAGGATGGTCAGACGGCTCTGCAATGCAGGGCAGCACAGCATGGCAAGGCAGGAGTATAGAAGCAATGTTTCTATGCCCAGACACTTTCCTGTTTCAGGGATTTCTGGGAGGCTGAGGAAATGTCTAACGAATCACATCCATTTCTTAAAATCATCAGACCAAATCACTGAGATGTTTTCTGTCTGCAGCACTGAGGAAAGGCAGTTCTGGAGGAAAAGGCAACTTATAAAAAACAGAATGGGAATGCTTCATGTGCTACGACATGGTTTTTTATTTAGATTTAAAACAATTCACACATATGTCTCTCTATGGGTCTTGGCGCCCTAATATCATTAACCACCCAACAGAATTTCAACAGCTTTAAAGTCATCAGTTTCACAGAAACCCAGGCAGCAAACCACTTTCAAGCTACCACTTGCTTCAGTGCAGGCAGAAGTCCACTCTGCTTTTTGCAGCATACTCCAATTCTTTAAATATGGGTTATTTCAGTCCTTTGAACAGAAACTCATTCCAGAGTCCTGGAGAACATTCTTGTAATTGCCTTAGCTCTTAATGGGCACACAGGTCACGTACCCTTCTGATCTCAGCTTGATGAGGCAAGCTTGATCCTCGTGCTGGACGAGCTCCCGGCACAATAGATCATAGCTGGCATCTTGTGCACCATCCATGACCCCAAAATGACCAGCGGAGATCCTGGGCTGGCCATGCCAAGTGGAAAGTTTTCCTCACAAAGGAGGAATCTTTCATCTGGAAATGTGCATTTCCGTAGCAGGCCTGCGACAGTGTGACAAAAATCTGTCCATGGGTGACCAGGCATGGACAAGGCAGCTGAAAAGGAAGCTCAGCAGGCATTGCTCGAAGGAGATCAGATGCAATTCATTCTTTCCAAGGCACAGATAATACCTGCCTCCTCATCCTACTCTCAAGACCTCCATACTGCTGTAGAGGAAGTTCAGGCAGTTCACCTTCACCCACACCAAGACATGACTGGAGACAGAAGCTGACTTCCAACACTCCAGATTCACCTCGAAAATGATCCCAAATACCTCAGTGCTTGTAGACGCATTCTCTGGGACCCACAAACATACAGACACAAAGCGCTGGCACGGCAAAGTTTGGAGCCTCAGTCCAGGCTGGAGACATGCAGGGCTTCCCAACTCTCAACAGTACAAAGCTGGAACTCAGGCCTGATCAAAGTCCACTAAGAGTCTTTTCACAGGCTCCAGATGTTAGGCCTCTATGTACTGAAAGAAGAAATGAATTCTCTCAAGAGCAGCAAATTAAACCCAAATAGGTACTGGCTAGGGGAGTAAAACGTTTATGAGATACTATGTTCATCCCTGGGATTATTTATATCTAAAGAACCAGGCTTCTTGTTTATTTGTAAAGAAAGTACAGCCACAGCATGCTGTCTAAATGAGCAGCATTTTGATCTTTTACTAAGCTTTTCTATTTATACAATGTGGCAATATTTCACTCTCCTCCTGCAGTCTGAATTTTACCTGTGATGCCCTTGTCTATACACATCTTTCATGACTCCGGCAGAAATGAGTACCACAGACATTTCAAAGCACCACCAGTCATTTCACAAGTGAACTACAATGCAGTAAAATATATGGCATATTGCAACTACAAAATACATTTTAATCTTTCCAAAACCTGCTTCTGTTGATGACCCATAAAAGGGAGAAGTTCAAAATACTATTTCATTTCTTATCTTCCCTGCCTAAGCTCCGACATTACAAGCTGAGAAATGTTATGAGTCTGAATGAACTGACCACCTGCAATAACCAAATTTCTTTCTACTATTTGAACAGCAAATATGCACAGGAAATGCAATAACCTTCCATATATGTCAAAAGGGCAGAAGAATCCTTAAATTCAAGGGTCTGTTCATATAATTGCCAGGGAGCTCTGCAATGTAGGCCAGAAAAATACAAGAGGGCACTGTTCTTTTCAAGCTGGAATTACACTGGTTTCCATTTAGGAAAGCACTGCAAAAAACTAATGGAGCACAAAAAACGTTGCATGAAAGCAATTTTTATCAGTACTCACTTTTCCAATTTCCCTACTGCAGATTTCCTTCCTATTTCTTACCATCTCAAACCAGAGCAGCAACCTTTGCTTTCTTAAATTATCACGATGACTTAATGCAGGCATTTTACATCCACCATCGCCACAATTAATGGAAATAGATTTGTCCCTACTGCTTAATGCTAAACAGCTGAGGTCAGGTCATATGCTAATTTAAACATCAGATAATCCTCCTGGCGTCACTGGGGTCACGTATGGCACAAAACATTGCTCCAGTTGCATTTCTGCCTCCTGAAGCCTTCCACTGCATCTTAACACACATCTTTGGTGGGGTTCTAATGGGTACAGAGCAATGAGAGCCATTCACAGCAGATGGTATTTTGCACTGCTGCTCGCAGATGGCAGTACTGGGATTTGCCAGCCACACACACACAAAAAAAAAACCCCAACTGGCCTAAAAGCAGGACATAAAAGCAGGACATAAAAAAACCCCCAACACATATTTTTGTGGAGCAGAACTAGTGAAGCAAACTCTTCCAACTAGACAAAGGTAATGGTTAAATCCTCTAGTGTCTAATGAGGTATCAGCTCCAGCTGGAATTTGTCCTGCAGGTGTGCATTTTAAAACAGCTCTTCTTTTAGAAGGCCTCTAGTGCTTGATAAGACAAAAAATTACACAGCAGTCTCCCTTTAAAGGTCTATGAATTGTGTCTGTTCTTACCAAACTTCCTATTTTTAAAGAAAATTGTAGCAATATAGACTTCTACCCTTACACCATTTTGCCAGAGATGGTTATAAAATTACTGAAATAGGCAAAATTAGACAGAAACACACAAACATGACTCTGGGTGCCTCAACTTCTTTGTAATCTAGGAGGAAAAGAAGCAAACAAGAGAGAGCATTAGAAAAGTATGACTATCTGCAGTTGGGGTCTTCAGACAATGTAATTAAGCATACTTAAAACTTACAAGCTCTGAAATCACACTCTGGGAGGGTATCCCCCTCTCCCCTGGCTATAGAGACCCAGCTTCCTCTCTAAGATATCAGAACTGAATGCTGACAATGAATCTCCTTTAAGCTGTCAATTTTGAAGAGTCAAAACGCTGTGGATCTAGTGCATCCCCCAAAACATTCCCTGAACGAAGTCAGGGAGTTTCCTTTGTCAAGTTTTAACAGCCCCTGGGTATGACACAGCCTATGAACAGTCCCACTATGAACAGAAGCTCATTCTTAAGGACTACTAGAGAGAGAAGCAACTGTGTTGTTTATACTGAAACACAGCGGGCACAAAAACAAGGAGCGGCAAAATTACGAAGATTCAGAGCTTTTGTGAGTCTGTTCTCGTACAGATATGGCACATCCTCTGGGATATTTGTGAATATTAAGATGTGTTGCGGTGTGAGTACTGTTTTAGCAAGAGCAGGAGGTTACATTTGTTCAAAAAAACCTGCTTCACCTATCAGTTCAACGTGCACACAACAAACTGCAACACATTTACAGAAAAGTCTTCACCACTACTGCACCTGTCGCTACTGAAAGGCCATCTGGGACCACTTCTGCTTTATTTCTGGTAATGCTCCATCCAAGCTCAGCTGCAGCCACTGGGGTTCTGTTCTGACATCAGTAGGATGCCTGGTAGGCAAGGACTGCATGCACTTCCTGAAATGCTTCAGCAATCTTGTAAAATAACTGAGCACAACTAAGGAAAGATCAAAAGCTGGAGAGTTAGAATTAGCGAAAGAGAACAGAGGTTTATTATTTGTATTCAAGCAGCACATAGGAACCACAACTGGGATCTGCGTCTCAGTGTGCCAGGCAACGTATAAATATACAGAGGAAGCCGATTCTGGCTCTGAAGAGCTTACAGTCTTTAGAAGCAAGAGAGGTGGGAGGTGAGAAAAGAAACAGAGAGAACTAATATACACACATCAAAACCAGTCACAGAGCTACGAGTAAAACCGTCTCTTTCCAGGCTCCGAAGCCTCTTCTCTGTCCAGTCTGTCACGCTGCCTGCTAATCACAAGTTTGACATCTTTAATACGTTCCCTTTCCGCAAGATCTCTGCCAGGCGAGCTGTGGGGAGCCCCAAGCAGGTTGAATCACATCTCCAGAAACAAAAATGATCAGTTTATTCTGCTATAACTCTTCATGAATCCACACTAGGTTATTGCTCCTTTGTCCTTTACTTCTCTTTTACCGTCTTTTTTTTTTCCCCCCTAAGTAGGTCACCTCATCTCCTGAAGTATGAAGCCGTGAGACTATGAAAACATAAAGGAGATTTATTTCTCTTTGTGTGCATGATCTTCTCCACTGAAAGAAGTATGGGAATGACTACAAGGTTCATCATCCACTTCCAAGAATAGCCAAATGCCTTTGTTAGGCTTCTGTGGCATATCTCAAACACATGCAGAATGAAACCCTCAGTGAAGGCAGAAGAACTCTTGCCATTAAGTTGTTCACTAAAACACTTGAGCATGGTCCAAGGGTGATAAAAGGTCAGAGAATAATTTCATTTGAGAATTTTAATTTGCTAGACTTAACATAAGGCCATTCATGTGGGGGATTTTTACCTCCCTGTCTCAGACCTCTCTGCTCCTAGATATACAATTACATTAGATTTATGATTTACAAGCATCCTGAGATACTGCTTTTTGCTAGCCTCTTAGAGGGCTCTCAGTCACAATTATTCTTCATATATGACGCTTAAATACATTTCAATAAGTTGTTCTTGAGAAAATAAAATCCCCAGCAACTTAAACCCTGCACACGTCTAATACGAGAGGTTTTTTGTAGAATAAAATCAAGCACCTTTTCCCCCCTCAGTATTTGTATTTTGAATCTTTTTTAAACTGATTTCTGTTAGCACTAATTCTATAAGTCTCAGTTCCCACCAGCAAAAAACAATGTTATTAACAACAGATTCTTGTTCTTGGGAAACATCTCCACATGAAACAAGGCAAGGTTGAAGAAACCCACAGAGCAGAGCAGGGGTGCTGGCATTCAGGCTGTCTGTAGCAAAGGAAAACCTTGTGGTTATTTTGTGAAGAGGTGGATGCCAATGCTGTAATTCCAGAGCTATTTATGAATGTACCAGACAGCACACACAAGCTGACATGTGCAGATAAAAACAGTACTCACCAGAGTAATGAAGAATCTTGATTCAGCAGTGGCCATTTAAGCAAAAATACTGAAATGCTGATATTCCAATCTTATGAAATTGCTGACATTCAAATATTACAGAAAATGCTTTGATAATAGACTAATGATATACCGCCTTAAAAAATTAATTATATAATCCTATATTCCAAGATGTTCTGCAACAGGCAGACTCTGTTATATAAGAAATAAAATTATGTGGAATAGCAAGATCTCCTTAGAAGATTAAAACGGGAAAGAGTGCTTTAAAAATCTGTATTTTTTAAGGTGTTCGTATCTCAAATTTTCATTTACATTTAAAGCCTACAAGCTTCCCTCAGGATGAACAACTGCTAAGATCCAATACCTTTCTTAGGAACTAACCACAAGTCCATGGACCCTGCCATCACCAGAAATACCATCTACGTTCCTCTACATCTACCCACTCCCTTCACGTGGGTTTATTTTTCAACTAAAAGCAGCCCTTCATTCTGGGCATTTTTATCAATGGTTCTTCCTTACTTTTGACAAAGCAGAGAACAAAACTTTCAAGGCAAGAAAGCTTCTATGTGCTAATAAATCAATGAAGTTCACAAGATGAATTAGGTGTCTAGTGATGCTGATATCTGATTCCAGTGGAGTCAAAGGCAACTGTACTAGTGTAGCATCTGCTGACCTGGTGCTTTCAGTAGATCCACAGGAAAATTTAAAAACACTTGTTAACAATGCCAAATGACACAGTTATGTAATTATCTGGTCCATTAGTTTTGCAGCTTACAACCACTCACAAGTAGTTTTCCCACACTCCAAAACTGTTATGAACTGCCGTATTTACAATAGAGTAGCTGGTAACACAATGCTGATACCAGAAACTCTTCTCATGTCCCTGCTTCAGCTGTACCCAGGGCTGGAATAAAGATCTTTTATGAGGATTAGGAGAAAACTGTATGTGAGAACTCCTAATGCCTCTGGTGACTGTCAGTTCAGGTTCCTCATGTGCGCAGGGTCTTTGAAGCCACAGTATTTGAAAATCCAGATTTTTCCGTACAACTTAGTTGTTGTAACCTGCTCAAGGAAAACTGTGAGCAGAATCACTAAGAAAGGAAACACCAGGCATCCACTAAATTCTGAGACTTCATTTGACCTGCAAGAGCAGTGAGTTTGATAGTGCTCCATCCATTAGTATTACTGGCCAAGGCTGCTCAATAAAGGCTTTACGATGAAAGCATAACAACCACAGCAGGCATAATTCTTAGTGTTCCTGTGGACAATGGCTAAATCAATACTGAGCACCAGCCCCAGAGTTTCCAGAGAGCAACACGGTAAGTCTTCCTTCTTCATATAACTCCACTAACAGCATGCAATAAACCATTCAGCAAACACAAAAAAAAATCCTGCATTTGAACACAACTGCATAAATTTTCCCCTTCTAGATTGTCCTCTGCTGTGGAAACAGGATAGCTAGGCCAGTGTGAAGTGTGCCACCTGGACGTGCATTCACTGCTATGGATTTGCTCGTGCACACTGAAACTTCTCCTTTGTGCTATTTAGATGAACACAGCTATACAACTCCAATGCATCACCCATTTTCAACCTGCATCCTCAATTGTGTCTGCAAGGTCACTTAACTAAAACCCAACAGTGATAGAAAAGGATCTCAAGCCAAACACTGTGCCTGACTCTCCCTGGAAACAAAGCATGGAGCCCAAAGTTAACTCACTGTTTTCTAATTATCTGAGCTGTTGGCCATGCTATACCCTCGCTGTACCAGCTGAGCTTTATTTCACACCTTTAACCTCTTACAATTTAAATATTTATAGCTAAGCTCATTACATAAGCTTCTTTTATAAGTAATAACCACTGTAGGTCAGGAGTCATTTGATCTATTCCTGCACCTATTTCACAGAGATGAGTTCTGTGCAAGCCTCCCTAAGTGCACTCACTGGATCTCCACAAATTTCAGTAGGAAACTGGGACGACCAGCTAAGATGCAATATGTCCACCCTGCATATGTCTACATTCAATGAGAAATGCTGAATCAGTCATGAAGTAACCCTGCCTTGTGTCTGTCACCCTCCTAAATGGACTGTAGCACTGATCTCCCACAAAAGTACAGTGAAGAAAGCCCTTAAAGGCTGTGCCATGTGGCTACTGTAGCAGTGTGGCCAGAAAAGGACAAGGCAGAGCTGAGATTGAGTGGCCCTCAATAACCACATATTCTGACACCTTCTTGGGGAGAATTTACCTAAACAAGGAGAGCTTTCCAGCCTTAAGACACAGCAAAAGAAACACCACTAAACAAGCAATATACTTGGGGCCTGATCCAAATTGAATCTATCCAGTACTCTCTGTGAAACATTTCTATGTGCACTAAAGAGTTTTCAAATACGCTAAAAAAAAAAATTTAAAATAAAAAGTATGATTTCTTAATTGTGTGTATAATCACTTCTGTAGTATATATGTAATTACCATAAATAAAGGCACTGAGAACACGTAAGAATATACATTTTAACAAATATACATTTATATACATATAGAATGTATATAAATGAATATAAAAAGAATATACATTTGAACAAATATACATTTTAAATGTCTGCCAAACTTCAAGCTACCTAGCATACCTGGCCTTAGTTCCTTATCTGATTTGAGAGCACAAACTCCTTTGCTTTTCAACTATTAACTCTTTTGTGACACTGAGATATGCAGGACAATTAACTCGAAGGTGGTGAAAACTGCAAAGATTCCTAAAGAAGAGTCTGAATTATGTGTGAAGTCACTCATCAGTGAATGCAAAGGGAAAACCAAACAGAGCCAGGCCCCAGCCACAAAAGTGATGGAGAGGACAGGGTAATACCACAATCAACTTCTTTCACAGGAAGAGTACTGTTTTCTAGTTAAATCCTCTTTCACAGAGATTAAGCTGCTAAAAAAAAAAAAATAAGAACGGTGTCTGCATAACAATTCCAAAACTGCACCATCTGTAGACAAGCATCAGAGTAAACTCCCACTGGCAGAGCACTGAAAAACCAGTTTGGCAGTGTCTGCTATACTCAGAATCAAGTGTAAGGAGAAGCCAAGACTAAATGTACAGAGATGCTCAGATGTGAGTCTCTCTTCTGTCAAATGTGAATACATCCCCATGCATCACAGGCCAGTGAAAGAGAAGAACCATGACGACAGGCTGCAGCCAGAGAGCACGCATCCTGTGGGGTCACAGCACAGGGGAGAAACCACGTGTATTTCAAATGCAAGATGCACAAGCTGAGGAACTCCAGAGTGTGAGGTGGAAGCCAAATGTGTGATCTTATACTTCATGCATGAGACTCGCCAGGCCTGCCTACAGCCTTACAAAAACACTCACAAACCAATTTCAGCCAGCTGGTTTGTATTTTCATTGTATTTCCTAGGGGCAGAAAACAGTCTGCTCACAAACTGCATTCATATTCTCCTCCTGTATATTTTACTTTTCAGCACAGCTATGATGGGTTTAATTTCACCTTGATTTCTTTGGAGGGTAAAAGCATTACAGAAAAAAATAAATTTCTTCTGCTTTGCCTTCAGCCAGAGAATGACAGCAACATTCTCCCTGTGAAGAAGCTGGTAATGCTGCAGTGATTTTTATCACTAGCACTTGTATCTCCTGGATATTAATAGATGTTTCGAAAATGCTGTAGTATTTCATTATTTTATAAAATATAACTGAGTATAATTCTGCAAAGCGACGAATTCCTCTGTATCAGGAGCTGAACAGATTGCTTGTCTTAACTGCAGTTTACATTAATGGACCACTAAGGTTTGGCTTGGAAAGGTGATGATAAGGTCCCAGATCAGGCAAACCCACATTATGCAATCAGCACCTACTTTGTCATGACAAGGGCACAACTGCA
>VZRN01001723.1:491238-538832 GCA_013397935.1 Dasyornis broadbenti
TTTTTGAGGGGAGATAAAATATTTAAAACGAAAGCATAATAAACTATTTAATAACTCAGTCATCAGCAGAAGTCACACAGACAGACCCTATAAAACAGTCACATTTACATCATTGTCTTGTAACAGGAATGTCCTTCACCTGACATGATTTGTTATCAGGATGGTGTTTGTTTCCTACAATATTTTCACAAGCCGGAGACCGAGGAGCGTTTGTAGCTCTTTACTCTGTTTTAAGGGGTTTAGGTATCCGAAATGACATTCTGCACTATTTGAGCTTTGGCAGTTAACTAAAACTTAAATTGATCCTCAGCCCTATATAAAAATTCACATCTCACTAACACAAGCAGACAGCCAGGCACTCCACCCATTATGAAGTACTTTCAAAACCCTGTTCCTTACGACAGTGGTAGCTTTTAAAATGAGCTGCAACTGAGAGTGTATTGTAAGATGCTAAAATAAAACATGAATTGGCATCTGACAAGTAGGGAGATGTGGGAGAAAAATAACAGCTGTTAAGATGGTCCTGATGTACAAGTAGATCCCTCAGTATTTTCATCACCTCCATCAAGGCTCATTCCTGGACAAAAGCACCTACTTCAGTGCATGGATTTTCCCATCCATGTGGTTATCACAGCAGAGAAGGCCATCACTGCGTATACTTCTGTTCTAGAGCATCTGGTTTATAATTTTGTGCAGGTTTTGCATAGCACCAGACAAAGCCACAGCTCTGGTTTGTGAATTGGGCTCATAGGTACTACTCAACCTGAATTAGTATCTTTTCATGCTGGGTGAGCATTTCCTTGTAAATATGGGAAAATGTAGATAAACTATCACTCTCTGCCTAACTGCACTTTTTAAAATTCTACTAATGCTGTGCCATATGTCTAGTGCAGTATGTAATAACCTGGAATTAATGAGAAGATATTTGAGGATCTATTATCTTTTTGGTTGCACCTGCTGCAGTCAAATTTCAGAACTCTACTGAAGATTTATTATGTTTTCACAAAGTGTGTTTTCATATGGGGTTTTTAAACTGGAGAAAAACTTAAAAATTATATACCAGTGTTTTCTTCCATCTGTGTGGGCACAGAATCATAGAACAATAGCATGTTAAGGGGTTGGAATGAACCTTAAAGATCCTCTAGTCCCAACTCCCCCTGCCATGGGAAAGAATAACTCCCACTAGACCAGGTTGCTCAAGGCCTTATCCAACCTGGTCTTGAACACTGCCAAGGGTGGGGCATCCAAAACCTCCCTGGACAACCTGTTCCAGTGCCTCACCACCCTCACAGAAAAGAATTCCTTCCTAGTATCTAACCTAAATTCCCCCTCTTTCAACCTGCACACATTACTCCTTATCCTATCATTTGTATAGGACATGCAATCAATATTTTTATATTTTGTTCAATTTATCAAGCTATAATTCATTAAATCAATAAGATAAATATTGAAATCATTATCTTACAAATGCAAGCTAATATTTTAAGATCTGATGTTTATAAACAGGGAAAGGCTTTTGGGAAAGCAGCTGGTATCTAGTGGCGTCCACCACGACTCAGGATTTGGGCCAGTTCTGTTTAATATCTTCATCAATGATCTGGATGAAGGGATCAAGTGCACCCTCGGTCAGTTTACAGATGAAGCTAAGTTGGGTGGGATGGTTTAGCTGCTGGAGGGCAGGAAGGCTCTTGACAGGGGATCTGCCAATGGCATCCTGGCTGATATCAAAAACAGTGTGACCAGCAGGACCCGGGAAAGGGTTGTCCTTGTGTTCATCACTGGTCGGGTCGTACCTCGAGTGCTGTGCCCAGCTCTGGGCCTCTCACTACAAAAAGACACTGAGGTGCTGGAGCAAGTCCAGAGCAGGGCAAAGAAGCTGGTGAAAGGTCTAGAGAGTGAGTTCTGTGAGGAGCAGCTGAAGGAGCTGGGGTGGTTTAGCCTGGAGAAGAGGTTGAGGCCAACACAGGGGTTGGCCTCTTCTCATGGGCAACCAGAGACAGGACAAGAAGAAATGGCCCTAAGCTGCACCAGACAAGGTTCATACTGGACATCAGGAAGAATTTCTTCACTGAAAGGGTTCTCAGGCTTTGGAACAGGCTGTCCAGGGAGATGGTGGAGTCATCATCCCTGGGAATATTCAAGAAGTGATGGGACGTAGCACTTGGTGCTTTGATTTAGTTCATGTGGTGGTGTTCAGTCAAAGGTTGGACTCGACCTTAAAGGTCTCTTCCTACCTTAATGATTCTATGATTATATTTCCAAGTGGTACCCAGAGGTGTCACTGCAGTCATGATAAAACCATAGACCAGAAAGTCAAGAATGCAAGTTTTGGGCATTTATGAATTAATTACAGTGCTGAACTTCCTTAAATAATGTGAGAAGTCTACAACTCATGAGATCTAATAATTATTTATTCCTAGTGCTTTTATTTGCCATTTGCTTTTCAAACGACTGAGATTTCCATTTGCAAGTTCCTTCATAAACATCATGGACAACAACTGCCTTTATAAATACAGTAATTAAATATTAGATTTTCCATTAAACACATGACTGCAAGGCTGTAAGATGAGAGAAGGTCCTCTATACACTGACATACTCTCAAAGACATAAAAACTGATAATACAAAGGCCATTATTGCTTTAATGTGCATGAGATTATAATACCCAAATATAACAAAGATAGGAGAGGAACATAATAACAAGTAATAATAAGACCATGGCATAAACAGAAAATGCATTTGCATTGAAATAAATGTTAATTACTTCTTAATCCAGAATGTGCACATCTATGCATAAACCCCACCCCAGAACCAGTAACAACTGGTAACTGCAGCAGAGTGAAGTATCTCACTATGTTACTCCATACTTCTCAACACATTTTACAAAATATATTCTTTCTGTTTTACAAGTAGCAAGAGACGCACAAAGTCTCCAGGATTAGCCCAAGGTCACTGAGGTCAGTGCCAGTGTAGTCAAATCAAAGCACCTCAGTGGAGGTTATTTGCTGTGTTCATACAATGCTGCATTTGTGACTTCTCTCCAATTTCTATTTGCTGCACACTCAAGTGACAAAGATCTGATTAAGGATTCTTAAATCAGGTGTGAAGAGAATACTTTTTAAAGGTATGTTGCGGATAAAGGTTGAACAAAGGGGAATTCTGGAGAGCCACTGACAAGACTAAATTTCTTTTGCACACGTTTCTCCTACGCTCATTTTTCTCCTGTATAAAACTCCTCTTGAAACTGAGGTGCTGATTTTTCTAAGTGTTCTTATTTCTGCAGAAATAGCAAGGTAAACCGAGAATTTCTCTGGCCTAAGGGATATTTACATTTATTTAGTTTTTGATCTGACAGAGACAGTTTATCATCTGGCTGTGTAGGACAGGTGTGCTATTTAAAAATACAATGAAACTAGCAGTGTCAGTCTGAATTACAATAACTGGCTAATTCAAAATACATAAACGAATTACAATAACTGGCTAATTCAAAATACATAAACAGATCAAGAATAAGAACTCAAGACTCCCCAGACAAAGATAAGCAGTTTAATCAGCTGGCCAGTGGGTCTTGCAGTATCCGGTGCCCCATGAATCCCCAACTGCATTCAAGATAGCATTTTAAAGGTTTAAGGGAAAAGGTTCTTCTACATCCAGGAAGGGACAGTGGGTTTGAGCCCCTTAGGCAGAGAAAGGATCTCATGCTTTATATAGGTGGAAACTCTAACCATAAGGTTCCACAGAACAAAAAAGATAAACTAGCCCTCCTCTATACTCTTCTATCATTCTTTCTGAAGCAGCAGCTGTGTGGTTTTTTCAGTAAGAGTTGATGAATGCCTGCTAAGGGTAGCAGCACCTACTGGAACAGTCTTGCTGGGACTTGGACAATTTCTCCTGACCTGGCACAGGCAGAAGGTTGTTCTATTGGGAAAAAGAAATAAACCTCAGCATACAAAGACAGGCTGTGCAGGTACTTGGCAGACTAAGATTAAAAAGGAAGATATTAAAGGCATGCATGTACCCTGAGTTTTAGGCTGTAGTTGATCCAAGATTTCCAAGACTGTAATTCTTAATTTATATGAGTAAATTCTTGATAGCTTCAGCTTTAATCAGCCAAATCTTGTTTTTTTTTATTAAGCTCTCATTCCCTACAATAAACACGACTGTAACATCACTGTACCCCCAATCTATGCAAAAATTAAGACTTGTGTGGACTGAAGAGAACCAGAGGTTCAGACTACAAAATTATTACTCAAGCCAAGTATGAAAAGAAAACATTAAAGGCTTGAAAACTTGTGAGATGATCAACTGCAAAAGACTAGAAAGATGAGTAGGCAGAAAACTCAGACATGTAATGGTGGATGACGATCTTAATGAATTAGTTTTCACTCTAGAAATTGAATAAAGTTTTCCATTGCCTCCCATATCACTGAATCATTTGTCTGCCACATTGGCCAAATACCATGAAAGCAGAAGAAAATAAAGCAGATCTTGAAAAGGGTTTGGTGAAGATATAAGACAATCAATCCACTTCCACGCGGCTTCCATATCATATGTGATACTTTTGCAAGCATTTTTTTGAATAAAAAGTGAGTTCAGTTTTAAAAATGGGAATTCTTATGACCTAACAATTGATACAAATAACACAGAAATGTAGGAAAGAACAGTGAGGGTAACAGGATAGATCATCATCTACTAAGGCAGGCAGATGGAGATTCTGGCTGGCAACTGGAAGAATGTGGTTTTCTACACAAAATCTTTGCACAACTTGGAGACAATGAAAGGAAGAAAAATGTGTATTAACAGCTGTCATGAATAATGATGAGAACTTTTACAATGTGTTCGTGGAAAGAAATGAAAGGCCTATGAGACACTTGCCAGGAATAATGCCTCAAATCCAGTAACAGCTAATGAGTGCTTAGTAAGTATCAGCATTCAAAGCAAAAATTTCAAAATGCAAGGTTTAAAAAAAAAAGAGAAAAGTTTTTCTTCATACAGCAAGAACCAAGAAATGGAACAAAGTGGTTGGTTATTGATGAGCAATGGTATGCTGAGGGGCCATGACTTGTACTAAGTGGGACTTTCCTGCTATCAGCATGCAACCCTATAAGTGTTAGAGATTCCTAGTCAGACAAATGATTGGGACATTTGATTTTGTCATGTAGGAGGTGAGGCTTGAATTGCACCTGACCATAGAGAAAATGGCTGCAAACAGCAAAGGTAAGAGATCTGACAGGGAAAAAGTTAAAACTGAAACAGTCAGAACAGGTACTGAAGCCCAGGTTAAAGGAAAACTAGAAACAGAACAAATACAGAGGCATTCAGGTTCAGGATACACAGAGGGAGTGGGGGTGGAAGGGGCTAGAGAAAGACAGGCACGTCACGTGCTGAAAATCACTATAGTCCAATTTTGAAAAACACAACCATTCAGAGAAGAAAGAAGGCTATGTGTGCAGTTATTGAAGATACAGAGATTTCCAATTAAAGAACTACACAAAGTGACTTCAGCAAATCCAAGGACCATCAATGTGTAGACACTACAGGAAAGAACTGCCAACAATTCAATCACCACGTTGGCAGCTATGCTGTTAGGTCAATGACCAACTCTGTTCCAGCAGGATTGAACAGCCAGCTGCAATGTTATCCCCACAACTCTGACAAGGCACTAACAGCAGACCATAACACTTGTGAGCAAGAGCTGCCCATAGACAATAAAGGCATGTCGAGGCCAATGGGCAAATGCAAGGTGTAAATAGGAGACTCACAAAACAGAAGAGCAAACACTGCATAAAGTTCACATCAGCTGACATGCAGGAGAACTGAACAGTGCTGGGAAGCACAAGATATGGATTTAATCACACTAAAACAATAGGAAAACAATGTGATGCAGGAGAAAGAACTGTCACAACAGGGTTTAAGTTGTATTGCATTAATATTTCAAAAAACGTATTTTCAGGTAATGGACTAGAAACAACATGTCATATATCCCAGGAGGAGAGTGAAATACAGAATTCATGGGAGTCATTGAAAACTAGAATTGAATTAAGATTGTCAGTGGCAAACAAGCAGTGTATAAAAATGGAGGACTTTGACTTAAATGCACTTTCTATAGCACTGCATGGGGAAGTGTCTGCTCACAGGTTACTGCTCCGGTTTCTCCAAGCTGGGAGATCTGGAGATGTTCAAGCACGGACTCTTGATACATGAGAAAAGTTCATCATAAGTAGCATATCTTTTGTGTTGAGTTCAGACATGAGACAAAAGTTGACACAATGGTGAAATATGGAAGTGCTGTGGTGCCAGTACTTCCCATTTATCCATGGAGGAAGACAGAAGTCCCTAAGTGACCAAGAGACTAAATAGCAAAGGCAAGAGGGAAAAACACGGGTTCCCTGCTCAAAATCATCGAAACACTGCAGTTATCTCCTTCCAGCAGACAGCAAGTCAGGATTCTGCTTGGTCTCTTCAGAATAGACAACTGCAGCCTAGGAGAAAAATGACCATCAAGCCAAGAAAGCAGCTAAAAGAAGTTCAGACCAGGGAGGCATCCTACTGAAGCAAAGAAGCCAAGAGCACAAAGCCATTGCAAACAAAAATTCTGGGCTGCTTCCAGCTCTGAAAAAGCCACACAAAGGAAACAGGCTAAACTGCAGTAGGACACACAGCATCCTGCACAGCTATGGACTTGGGGAAGTGGGGTGGGGATGGAACAGCAGAGAAGGTAACTGTGGAGTAAACACAAAAAATGGATCAAAAGGGGTGATCAGGGCAAGCAAAAAACCTTCTGCTTGTGTTATGTTGAAGCGCAGAACTCAAGCTGAAGGATCACTACAGTGTCAGTCAGCCACAAAGTCCTCTACAGCAGCAATAATAACAGGAAATGACTGATCAGTGCTTACCAAACACTGCTATTAACTGTTATTTATTAAATTAATTTAAAAATGCTATTAACGAGCAATTCCAAAAATGTATTACAAACTGACAACCACAAAAACTACATAG
The DNA here is from genome assembly GCA_013397935.1 of Dasyornis broadbenti. Classification (NCBI taxonomy): domain Eukaryota; kingdom Metazoa; phylum Chordata; class Aves; order Passeriformes; family Dasyornithidae; genus Dasyornis; species Dasyornis broadbenti. The sequence goes on from VZRN01001723.1 coordinate 498,236, forward strand.
GACACTGCCTGGGACTTGCATGGTGCAGCAGAAATTTTGTCTGTTCCTGGACGATACAGAGTGAGTATCAGCCCAAATTATCACATCAGGTAAAAAAAAGGTCCCTTAACTTATGGCCATTTTACTTTCAGGACTCCCAAATCCTCTCAGGCTATTTCCCAGCAAGTGAAATTATTTCCACTCATGCAAAGGGAGAGTAAATCACAACAATTCTTATGTGGCAGAGGGCTATTCCTCCTTGCCCAGGCTGTTAATGACTGCCTGAAGCACAAGGCATTAGAGAGGCAGGCTGGAAATGATAACGAGTCAAGAAATCAGCCAAACATGAACCAATTGCACTGAAATAGCGTATTTTGATAGAGGTGAACATTAATAAATATTAATATAAATTCTTACTATTTGAAATTCTATCAGTTTGTTTCGTGTGCATTGATTTTTCGCAAATCTGCAAATATCAGCAAGGTTCAGGCAGTAAGTATCTTCTCGCGGCTTCATAACTATGTGCTCACCTCCTGGGCAAGGGCTGGCATTTTCTGCAATATTGCTAGAAGTTTCATTTATTTATTTGTTTGTTTATTTTATTAATTTTATTTTATTTATTTTTAAATTCAACTTCAAGTGTGATGTCACATTTAAAATGTGTTTTTCTTGCCTAGAATAAAATTACTCACCATCTCTTCATATCACCTGGACAGTGTAAGTTTAAAAGCCTTTTCCTCTGCAGCTCCTGTGGCCTGGAACTGCTGTTTGCACACTGCTGTATCTTTGTGCACCATCCAAACTCGCTCAGGAGCCATTACTGGACCTCTTGCACTCCTGGCTGCTGCCAAATGCCTGTAACCTCCACAGAGCTATATGGTACTTACACCTATTCTCCTAAAAACACAACTGGGCATGTTTCTGCTGCATCATCCCCTTTTCCATCTCAGGATTTCATCCACTTTTTGCCTTCTGTTGTCCACCAGGAACATCCTGCAAAACCTGTGTCTACCACACCTGGCCCTTCTTACATGAGCAAAGACCACACGTGTTCTTGGAGTATAAATAAGCACATAATCCATCAATTCCCAAAACTCACCAGGACACATTATTCTGCTCTTGCCTGCAGCTCTTAATTTGCTTCTGTCTTTGCCATTACTTATGATTAAAAGCCCTGACTCTGTTATTTAACTCCGTGAAGCGTGCAGCTTATATGAGATGGTGCACAACGCAGGCTGGATCTTACAACTTGAAACACTTCATTATATTAAGAAGAAAAAAGAGGCTTATGATTAACTTTGATTTCAAGCCACAAAATGAAACAGTTTAAAGCTATTTTAAATATGTTTCTCACAGTAGGAAACAGAATAAACCAACAAAATAAACTAAACATTATAATCAACCCAATTATTACCTTCTATTAGCCAAGTGCTTAAGGGATGAAAAACATCAGCATTTTAACCCAAGTGAAGCATTACGGAGACATTATCCAGGGGAATGGTTTCCAGCCCACTTTCAGGTTAATTCTCAAAAAATATTTGCCTTTCCTTTAAAGGCGTTCAGGTGATTGGCCTTATAGGTGCGCAGGTGATAAATTAAAACTTAGGACTAACTTTAGGTTCCACTGCCTTCACATGTCTCACGGAAGAGCATCAGAAAGAAATATGGGGGATGGTGTGTAATATTTCAATAATAAAAAACCACTCAAATACACTAATTACAAAAATTACAAAATGTGGCAGCAGCATCAGAAGGATGAAGGGGAGTGGCAGCCACAGGAAGGATCAATCAAGCAAATAAATAACCAGTTGACCTCACATCACCCGTGAGTGTTTGGCATTGTGCACTGCTCCAGATCACTGCTTGGAAATAGAACCGACTCCCCCTCCTCCCTGGCATTTCGAGGAGCACGCTGGATGAGATTGAAGCCTTTTTCCTCTCAGTGAAAGGCACAGGAGGTGCCCTTCTGGGCAAGATGAGGGGCCCAGGATGCCTCAGTTCAACCACTGCTTCCCACCCTGCTGGGCCCATGAGAGGCACCAGCCCCTCTTCCTCAGCATGGGCAACACAGGCAGGCTCTGCTGAACACCAGAAGGGACTTGCCCTCATCAGTGGGGTTTTTGCTCCCTCTTCCCACACTTTTCTCACTGCTTTCCCAACTCCGCTTTCCTGCCCGAGGGGAGCTGGGAGCTGGGGGATGGTACACTACTGAGGAATACAATTTCCATAGTAATTTGTAGGCTGCTGAAACACTCGAACTGCATCGTGGAGATGAATTTATCCTTCTGTTTTACAACTCACGCTCCCGCTGCGGTATTTAAAAGGTCGACATAACTCACGCCCTCCCTGGCTCCCTGAGGCAGCTCCTCATGGCAAGCGGCCTCAGCTGGCCTGGCACTGAGATGGAGATGGAAAGGGAAAGCTGCTCCAGAGGTAAAGCCCTGGAGGGTTTTTCTCATGGGAGGGCAGTGGGAGGTTTGGCATTCCCAGCCCCAGGAGGGCTGCAAGGTGTAGGAGTGAGCAGCCAGGGAGGTTCATGGCTGGGCTGGGTGTGAGGGCAGGGCATCTGCCAGCTCACTGAGAGGTGCGGAGGCCATGGAGGAGGAGGAGGAGGTGGTGGTCACTCGCTCAGCTGAAATCATCACTGATATTGTGGCAGAGCCAGTGAGAAAGGGAAGTAAAATCCCTTTCCTCAGGGCAAGGCTCACCCTGCTCCAGGCCTCTTCGACAGCTGAAGATGCTGATGGATCTTATCCCTGCACCCTGTAATCTTCTCATCAATTTTCTCATCAGCCTCCCATCGCCCTCCTCAGGGCTCAAATCAATCACCAAAATGAAAACCATTATTCTCGGGGCTGTCCTGTGCAGGGCCAGGAGCTGGACTTTGATGATCCTTGTGGGTACCTTCCAACTCAGAATATTCTGTGATTATCCCTGTTCTAGGAACCCATCCTCCTTCCCCCAGCCATGTGTGGTAGTGAGCAGGGTTGATCCAGCCCCAGCCATGTCAAGGCATGGCTGCCTCAAACCCTCCTCCCAGCCAGTGCAGCAACAGTTCTTGGCTCTTATTTCTCCTCTCCATTCTTTAGGACAAGCCTTCTTCCACAAGCCCAAAGTGGTTCCCTTTCTGGTTGTGATAATGAACTGATGATATTTATGTTGGTGCCAAGCCTACCATAAATTACAGCAGCTCACTGGAAAATAGTTCCTTTGGCTCAGCCAAGTAAGCCGTTTTATTTATGCCACACTTAAACACCTGAAAATGGAACACTGTATTTAAATGGGACAAGAAATCAATACTCAATAGGGGTGTGTGTGGGGGGAGGGGAAACCCAAAATCTCTCTGTCTTTGCTCCCAAAACATAAATTTGGAGAAGCAGGAGGAAAAGATGCCCATGAGACTGAATAAAACTCATCTGAACACATTCACCACGATCCTTATCTCTGGAAAACAATTACTATTACAGATTCAATTACAATTGTTGCAGAGTGTTAAAATTAATAAAGTAGAAGGGAAGAATGATGGTATAAATAATTTTTGAGCAAATTTGAATTTACTTGTCTGGTTTAGGAATAAAAACTTGATTTAAGCTGCTCCATTTTCAAAATCTAACATTATCTACTGGAATTTGCAGTAAATTGATATTTATTGATTGTCAAAGCTTTGGATTATGGGACTCATTTCTACTTACCCAAGAGATATAGAAGAGTTAAAAAGAGACCTATGATGTGTCAGATCAAATTGCACTCTTTCTTTGGAGTAATGAACAAGTTGTTTCCCAGTTTTCATAGAATAATCACAGAATGATTTATGTTGGAAGTGACATTAAAGACCATCCAGTTCTAACCCCCCTGCCATGGGTAGGGACACCTTCCAATAGACCAGGCTGCTCAGAGCCCCTTCCAAACTGGCCTTGAACACTTCCAGGGATGGAACATCCACAGCTTCTCTGGGCAAACCTGTTCCTCACCACTCTCACAGGAAAGAAGCTCTTCTCAATATTCAATCTAATCCTGCCCTTTTCAGTTTGAAGTCATTACACCTTATCCAATCCATCCATGCCCTTGTAAAAAGTCCCTCTCCAGGTCTCTTGCAACCCCTTTAGGCAGTGGAAGGTGCTCTAAGATCTCCCCAGAGCCTTCTCTTCTCCAGGCTGAACAACCCCAACTCTCTCAGCCCATCTCCATAGCTGCTCCAGCCCTCTGAGCATCTTCATGGCCTCCTCTGGACTCCTTTAGCACCTCCATGTCCTTCTTTTGTTGAGCCCCCAGAGCTGGATACAGCACTGCAGGTGGGGTCTCACAAGAATGGAATAGAGAGACAGAATGACCTCACAGGAGTGGAACAGGGAGTCAGAATCGCCTCCCGTGACCTGCTCTCCAGGCTGCTTGTGATGCAGCCCAGGTCACAGATGACTTTCTGGGCTGCCAGTGCATATTGCTGGGTCATGTCAAGCTTCTCCTTAAGCAACCCTCCCACCTAAACTACAACATAACACACAGCATGATTTGTAGTGTCAAAGTCCTTCAGACTTCATGCTCACCAAGGACCCTGTTGTGCACCGGATCACAGAGTTACATGAACCTTTCAGAACAGATTTGCAGAGGACATGGAAAGCATCAAGAATGTTCACCCCTACTGAACCTGGATTTCTTACCTCTGAAGAAACACTGCTGATCAATAACAAAAGTCCACAACAGGACCAAGAGGACACTTTTATGGTTATGATTGAATGTAGGTATTTACTGCCAAAATGCGTTAAAAACATTTTCACTGAGTAGGTTTTTGTTTTGTACTAAGGCCATATATCAGTAAAGGAGCTCTCAGAATAAACATTTGATGCTGGCAGATTAATTCTCCATGAATAAATTAGCTTAAATTTATGGCCCTGGCATCACATGTGAGATTAGGCATCCACACAGTGTTGACAGGCTCATCAGAATAGCCTTGACAGTTTAAGTAACATCTTTTGTCAAACTTTGCACCTTTGCTCCTAACCCTGTTTCCCTGAAGTCAGCAGGAAATTTCTATCATGAATGCAAACATTTTGCTTTGCTAGGCACTTTTCTGTGACTTTTTTTTTATTTCTATTTGCTTTCATTTATAATTGCTGATTTTGTTTTGCTTTTATAATAGAATTTTACTTCCTGGAATTAGTTTGTCCTGGTTACAAAACAGTATGAAGTTGGGTAATTCTTATATATTTTTTTCCCATAATCAATATTTAATTATTTTCTGCCTCAGATATTTACTTTATGATGACAGCCTAGAAATGAAGCCTGTAAAAACTCCATCAAATGTATCTTTTTGCTTTCCTAAAACCATTACAAATATGAGGAACCTACCCCACAGACCACACCAAAAACTCAAACTATTAAGGCATTGTGATTTCATCCTCCCTGGCATTTAACCCACACAGGGACGTCATCCCAGTCCTACCTAGGAAACACTGAGTGATACCCATGGTTCGAGGAAGCAACCTCACAGCTTTTTAAGTCTGTTCCAAATTTCCTGACACTTTTTTTTTGCTAGTATTTCAATAGAGAGAGTCAGAAATATTGCATTCCTCTGAGAACAGTGGAAGCGTAAAGTCTGGCTTGGAGCTCCTCAGACCTTACTCAAAGGAATTCCTGGACATACTTCTAATAAATTAAGCATATATATGATTTTAACAGATACAGTTTATTGGATTTCTTATCTGTTCCAGGAGGTCAGTTTTTTACCAAGCACATTATTTATGTCTAGTGTCACCACTCCATAAATTCTTTATGCAGACCCATAATTTAGGTACCAATGCGTGCTATCAACAATTTCTTGAACATCCCTTGCCTTTTGTCTGCCACACTGGTTTGTTTTCCTTTCCCTTAGAGACGGAAGTGAAGAAGAGTAGCTTATTGCTCATGCTAGAGAGACATTTCAGTCAAGAGATCTCACAATGCCCAAGTATCAATTTATTCCTGCTGTCTTATTTGTTAGTCTGTGCAATTTACAAGAAGTCTATTGTTTTACAGTCACATGTGTACATTCCTGTCAAGCTGCAGTCTCTCATCTTGTTAATCAATGCAACTCATGCTGACTCTTCACGGGAGTCTACCCTCACTAGAAAGTGGATTATTATCCATCAACAAATTTTCAGCTCTTGATTACTGACCTAATTACTCCATTCAGCACATTTAACTCTGAGGGACAGGGTAGTGTTGTGGAATTGTTGAATTCTACAAGTTCAAACCATTTTTGTTGTAATACCACAGGAGTGCCAGTCCAGGGTGTCTGTGTGTTAATAATCATTGCACTCTGTTAAGGGAACCCTTGCACAATTTATCCTGATGATCTGCTTTTAACAGGAAGGAGATAAATTAGTGTTTCTTAATAAAAAGTTCTAATCTGGGGGTTGTAGATAGTCCCTTTACCCAACTTGTCTGAGAAGTTTCATCGATTCAGGATTTTCCCTGATTTTTCACTGGCACAATTATTTTGTACTTGGAAAGGTAAAACTAAGGCAATCGTAATTAGGCCAGTATGTACTGATTAAAAAGAAAAAGATGAAGAATCACTCTTTGAGCATCCTCGTCAGCACAGACCTTAAGCATGTTCTCAGAGTAAAATATAGATGTAAAAGTAATTTAACATTAAAAAAAACCAAACCCATATTCAGTTATAATCCCTTGAAATTACCCTCTAATGTTAATCCAAACCCCAAACACCCTTAATAACCATAAATTTAAATGTTCATTGTCCCTGAATTTGCCTAGAGAAATAAGATACTTTAGCTGGAGATTTTAAGGTAGTGTTCTAAGCGTGTTAATCAAATATTTGCTTCTTTCTCAATATATTCTAAAAGATAACCTTCACAACAGAAAAGAGGTTTATCACTGAGAGATCCAACCATTAAAAGACTGAATATGTGACCATTGCAAAGTTTTTCAGATATTCCTTCTCACATAGAAATGCTGAAATCCAACCCCAGACCAATGCACTTGAGAAAGGCATCTGTACAGAGTAACACTGAACATCTTTTCTCTAGCATATGCTCCAGAAAATAAAAAAGCCTTGTGCTAGATGCCTGTCAGAAACTGCTTTTAGCAGTGAGGTGACATGTAAGCAGTGGTATTATCTATGGGTTCCCTGGGTTGCAACAGGCAGGGAGAATTAAAGCTCACATCAGTTAAGGTTTGCCTCCCATTTCAAAGATTTAAAGTGATATTTGCAGTTTTCTTTATTGCTAAGGGATCTATTATTTGGAAATAATATCTCCAAATGAGATGGATCCTTTGTGATGACACTTACTGGCATGGAACAAATTTGCACTTGAGATACCAAAGGAACCCTGCTCAATTAAGTACAGCCCTAATTGTTAACGTTTATAATTTTTACTACAGCCATACCTACGAGGTCTCACTAACCTCATGATTTCATTGGCATTTTATAGAAAAGAATGAGAAACTGTCCTTTCTCCCACAATAGGGTTTTCTTATGCACAGCTGTACATGGGCCAATATCGATATGCATTTTATTATCTGCACTGAAGTGGAGTCCTGAGGCAATAAATACCACTGCAATACATCTGTCTAAAAAACTCCACTTTTATTCCTCTGCCACTGCGTGGGAACAGGGATATTGAGGTTAATGATGATGTCTTGGTTTTTTCCTGAAGTGATGATTTAAACTGGAGTGGACAAATCGACGTTTTCTGGGCTGGTGACTAAATGCCACACCTGACACACCCTCCCTGGCAGTGAAAGAGTTTCTTATTTAGAGCTGTCAGCAGTAAGATCCACCCAGGGGTATGGGGCAGTGTGTGGCTGTTGGGAGACACACGCTGCCTCAGAAGAAGCAAAGGTGGCAGGCCAGGAATTACCCTCCAGGTCACTGGGAATAGCTGTCAGAATTGGGACTCAGGCTTAGTATTTCTTGCTTTGCAGTATCATCCTGGAATCAGCTCTGATCCTGCTGCACGTTTCACGGCACGTGTTGCCAGCAGGAGTGCAGAAGGTGTCATGACAGTCTGAATTAAAACAGAATGCTCTCAGTTTTGATTGGGACACCTCAGTGATTGCCTTCATTTCACTTAACACCTACAGGATCATTTTCCAGCTTCCTTCTTTTGTCTGCTAACCCTACAGAGAGGATGCTCCCCATGAAATTAGAGCAATTAGTATCATCAACATCAGCAACGTCTTTACATTCCATAAAATCCCTGCAACACACAACGAAAGCTAAAATAATATTAATACGGCTGCTGTGAAGAAGGAGCAAACCCCACGTTTTACCAGCCAGTCAGTAGCAATTCTGCTTGAGACTTTCTTCATATTACCGGATGGGGAGGCGGATCAGAAAGAGATGGGGAAAGTAAAGAGACATCCAATGAGGAGAGCTTCTCTCTCCTCTGATCTATAAACTGAGCAGAGGATCATTTAGCTGCTGTGCAGTCTTCCCAGTGTTTCCCCTCCAGCAAAGAGCACCAGGAAAAGCTGCAGACAATCTTTCAGACACCTCAGAAAACAGAAACAATTGTGGAAGCAAACAGATGAGGAGCCTTTGACGGTTCACAGAAACACTTGCAGTGCTGCCTGGATTTCTACCACTGTGTACTAACACACTGAATACTCCACCTCTGCCTCTCATCTTCTGCCCCCAGGCTTCACTTCACACCTGCTTCATTGCTTTGCTTTTAGCTGAGTCCCAGCTGCACAAGCAGAACCACTGTAAAATGTCCCAGAAGCTCTTATGCAAGTGCACTGCCCTGCTCTGTGCACAAAGACTGTCTTCATGCTTGTATGAAGTCTGAAATGTGGACTCCTGACCTTTTCCCTGCAAAGCTACCTCACACAGACCGCACACTTTTAGGGTAAGAGCTGCTTATTCTCTGTGTCTGCAGTACCTGAGATACCAGGGGGCTCTCCTTGGTTACTTGGCAATAAATGCAACTTTATTACTTGGTAACAAATGAAACAGATAATAATGAAGTTCTTCCCCAGAGACAAAATATCTGCTAAATCTACAAGGAAAAAAAAATGAACAAGCTCATTTTAATATCTTTGTAAATAGAAAGACCTCCTTAATCAGCATGAAGCTTAAATGAGGTACTTGCTTAGCAGGAACACCTACACAGGAACTGATTTTCAGCAAATTGTCTGAGATGGCCCTCTACTCTGGATAATTTTCAAAGTGATTACTCCATCATGCCGGAGGCTGAGGAGTAGGACATTACAGGTACTAACAGGAACTGGTGTCCTCTATATTACCAGCTGTGACATTCAGATCAATTTTCACCATGTATCACCTCTCACTTACAGCTGCATTTGGGCTTCAAAGCCAACCCATTTCACTACTCAATTGCAAGAGAAAATTAACTGCTGTGGCTACAAAGCAGAAAAAAATGCATGGCTATGGATAAATTGATATTGTTCTACTGCACACACTCTAATCTTAAATAAAATAATTTTTATTCTGAAATAATATTTACTATGAAATTAATACCTTTGTAACAATGGAAGTACAATTAATCTTTTATAGTTATATTGCTTTCTGTAGTGGGAAATGAAAATTCTTGCAGCATTGATTATTACCCTGCATTGCTCCAGTGATCAATTAGCCATTGATGTGTGTGTCAGCATTCACCTTGGCTGGTTCCAAGGTGGCCACACTGCTCATTCATTTGGCAGCTTCTGCTTTTTACCACATTTTATTTTCAGCCTTCTTCCATGTAAGACTTCAGTCTTAAGGGCTTTGGCTACATGGTCACTGTCCACAAAGGAAAACTATGACACTGCAACAAATCACTCCAGAAAATGAAATGTTTATCGAGGATGGGAATTATTTGATCAAATGTAGATATTTCCGAGTATCTGACTTCTGAGCTGGCCATCCTCATCTTTGATAGCCAACAGCCCTCACCTGAGGCTGGATTCCTCTCTTCCTAATGTAGACATCAAAAATAGGTCAGAAGAATTGTACCCTAAATGTATCAATTTCTCTCCACTGACTATAAAGGAAGACCAGAATAATTAGCAGAAATAGAGACATTCACACACTCATAATTGTTTGTATGTGTCTTGCCTGTATCACCTTTTTGATGGTTTCATTTCACTGCTGAATAACTGGCATGAAGTTATTTATTTTCCTTTGAAAAGCAAGTTTTATCTCTGTGGGCAGAAGTCAAATGCTTTTAAGAAATTGTTTTTTCTGTTTTACTAAACGGCCTAAAATTAATTGTACCTAGTTAAAAGAAATCATTTATTGAAATCTAAACTGAATTCTTCACAGGAATGATTTAAATTACATATATAAATTGTTAGTATGGTGACCCTTCGCCACAGCACATTTAGGGTGTTTCTCACATATAATCACCATACTGTAAGAACTGAGTAACTCCTGTTAAAATAGAACAAAGTTCAAAACCATATCTGGATTGCTGAAATCTCAAATGAAATCTGATGAACTTTTAGTCACTTCCGATGTAAAAAGAAAAATCCAGATTTATGTTTCTGCCCTAAACACAGCAGCTCGTAATGAAAAAGGGTACCAGGTTTGAGAAGCCTAGTTCATAAAGAATACAGAAATAAGTTGTCACTCATCCTGCTGGGGACAAGCTTTTATTAGACAAAGACAGAGTCACACCCCCAGGAGACCTCTGCTAGAGAGCCCCAGGAATATTCCTTTAATTTATATTTGAGATGACAGGCTGGTATTTCTGCACCACACTGAGCAGAACCACCTGCTTCAACCACACTGGGATCAGTCGTTGCCTCTCTGTGCTCCTCCATCTTCCAGCACTCTTAACTCAACAAAAATAACTGCATTTGACATCTCTAAGCTCTTCCAAGGAATATCTGAAAAGCCAGTTGATTAAAGTGGCTCTAGAACTTCAGTGCAAAGCATTATTTAACCAGTCCCCCAGAAGGAAAAAAGTACACAGAGCAAAAGAGGACAGTAGTAAAAAAATCCTGTGTTTTACATTTATTCTCCTTGTTTAGTTTTTTCTTTTTTAATAAATTCCCCTCAGTTTAGGTAAGTAATTTTAGTTTGAAGCAGCAGACTGTCCTGCTTCCAGCATGCCCTCTCTACACCATTCTTATGAATTTGCTTGTCATTGTTCGCTCAAATCCATCCCAGCCTCTCCTAGGTCAAGAGGACCTCGACACCAAACCCTAAAAACCACAGAACTACAGTTCAGTTATGGAACATGTCTGGCCACACAGAGAATCACTACATAATATTGAGTGAGGTTTATATCTACTCCTGTGGAAACTCTACAGTAATTCCTCTTTGCAAACAAGCTCTGTGTTTTCTCCTTCACTGCCTGTTCTCAGCACTGCCTATGCAGCTGCGGTAATCCAGGACTGGACCCAAGAAATTAGTCCTGCGCTTTGGAACTGATTACTTTGTTCCAGGTGTCTCCTTTATCCCAGCATCCTTCACAAGTTACCCCATCTCAATTTACAGAAGTTATGAAACAAGAGTAGTGACATTTCCCAGTCAGAAGAAACATGTTCAAAGCTAGTGCTGGTTTGCTGGAATTTATTATGCCGGAACAATCAGATCCTCACCCACTCCTCTTTTTTTTCTGGATAAAGCTGCAAGCATCTTTAGAGGACCCAGACTGCAGCACTGAATAAACCAAATACCTAAACCACAAACAAAGCCCTTGAGCCCAAAGAAAGAAAAACTAAACTTCTGATTGTCCTAAAAAACACAATGAGAGAACAGCACTTAACCTTTAGTTTTGACTACACCTGGGAAATTCCATCACCTCTGGGCCATTACAGCTGTGCCGATTAGACCTGCTCTCAGCAGGGTTACTCAGGATGGAGGATTAAAACAGTAGTGTCAGCTGATAGTTCATCACTTGTAGATGAACAAGTGGGACACTTTTAGATTTCCCAGTGGAGCAGAGGCCCTCAAGGCTGCTTTGTGCCTTATCAGGAAGGAAGGGGAAAGAAAAAAACCTAAAAGCACTTTGCTTTGACATCTACCTTCAGTGATACAGCACTTTACTCCCCAGCAGGAGGCTCAACCTTGTAAAACAGATTGCACTGTAAAAAAAAATTCAACTGTCACTTGAAAATGCTGAAAATTAGACATTAATGCTGTGTTAGAGAAATCATGTATTTCTTTAATATTATTGTATGTACATCAAACTTAAGTTAATCTCATCAGTCAGTTGGCTGAGAAATGAAAAAATGGTTTTGAAATACTGAAATGGCTTCATTCAGAGATGGTTTTTAATGGACCAAAAAAAATCCATGTAAACACACCCCTAGCAACCAATATTTAAACTTCTTAGGAGAAAATAAAGTAATTCTCAATATTTTCCATTTATGGAAGTAGATCTTGATGCTAATACACCAAAAGTAAGCAATTATTACTAATTTTGGTATTAGGCAGAATGACATGATTATTTTTTGAACTTGCAAGATTTTTTGACAAGACTCGGTTTGAAAAAAAAACTTCATAAAAGGAAAGACAAAAAGTATTTACAACAAATTAGGACCAGAATTGAGGAGTACTTAATCAATCCCTGTATTAATGAAACACATTTTAAAAAAACAATTTACATCCAGATGACCACTTTCAGGCTGGTAGATTTCTTGTTAGATCCAAATTTGCTTAGTTCCTATCTGCCTTCATATTGAAGATTTCCCATGTCTCTTTGAATTCTTTATCTGACAACCACAGTCATTCTGGAGACTAATTTTTGCTACCAGTTGGATTGTAAACCTTAAGTTATGGGGGTTTTTTGGGGCCAATTACTGTAGTTTCATTCTGCTCCGAGCACCATGGGTGTCCACGGCCTCATAGGCATTAAAGTCAGACTCAGTCATTCATAATTAAGGGTAATGATTCTATCACGTCCCAAATCTCACAATATCTTTGCTTTGGCTGTTCAGTCAGGCACACCAGTGAGGAGAATTTTACTGCACTCAAAACAAGATCTCTCCCAGCAGATTCCAACAGACTGGGCAGCTCCTAAGATTCTGCAGCTCTGGCACCTTGTGCTGTGTGGTGAAGAATATTTTTCACCATCACGCTGGAGAAAATGCCAATCCCTCAAGAACAAGAGTGGAAACAAGTAAGGACTTGTGGTCGAAGAATGGAACAAATCCCACAATCAAAACACAAAAGAGACAAGTGCAGAACAAGATGGATTCAAGATCTTTATCCATAACACTGAGGACAGATTGGAGGGAATAGACCAAGGAATTCTTGTGGGTAGCCATCAAAGAATAAATATTCCTGGGAATTGGATTTGGGGAGGATGAGAAATTACTTTGCAATATTCAGTCTCATTTTCCCAGAAAACAATTAGACCCAGGCTTGCTTTTGTCTTAACAAAGGCAGTATGTGGTTCTTGGGATAAGTCAAGAAAGGACAGATTAATTATCCACCCCCAAAGAGCCCTTTCCCAATCTTCATCCTTAAACATCAAGAGGCTTTCCTTATTTCCACTCCTCTCTCCCGGGCCAACATGTAAATTTACACCAACTTCACATCCTTTCCATCAAAAATAGTTCTGAATGTAAAAAGCTCAGTGATCATTCATAACGTTGATTAATATTGAAATATCTGCTTTATCCTCCACCTTCATTTTTTTTTCCTTTTACTTGTTACTCTTTGATAATTAAGTATATTTTTTTAAACATTGTGAATATGTGAATGTGTACTTCAGCCTGGCATCTTGTCATGTGGGAGATGTGGCAGCAAGCAGGAGGTTTTGCAGCTATTCTTGAGGTGGGATACATGAGGGCCTCACTTAGTTCCATTTTTTACTGTGCTGATGTTCTACAAACCATTGTCAAACTCATACACAACTGCCACCAGGAACAAACACTGACATTTTAGGGATGCACTAGTCAACCAATGGAACATCACAGCACATACCTGTTTTATCTCCTCACAGATGCAGATTATGGAAACTTGGTAGAAAATAAACTTCTTAGGTTGCCAATGTAGATTCATCAAGAGATCACATGACACACTGGTCTAACACGAGTTTAGATGTTTTCTTTGCTTATAAATAAATTAACCAATCATTAAGTTGGGGAGGAGGGGGTGTTGTTTGTTTTTGTTTTTTTCTAAGTACACGCAGCTAACAAAACCAGCCACCTTGTTTTTCCCCAGCCTCTCCACAGAACTCTGGCACTGCTTTCCTGTGAAACTGGAGCTGTGCTGAAAGTTACAATTTACGTCCTAGCATGGAAGTCAAATCAGTGCATCAGAGTGATAAGACTCAACACCAGTGAATAAGCTTCTGCAGTGATCTAATAAACCTGTCCTGTGGGCAAACTCTGCTCTACTTTCAGAAGTCATTGTAACAGTACAGAATTTGGGAAGCTGGAAACAAACCACAAGACTTGTGCTCTTATTTGCATGTTAATCCCTTCAATGCTTTTCCATGTCACAGCTATTTCACAGCTTGCAGATATTAGCGTCAACCCTGACTTCAAAGTGAAAGTTCAACGCCTTCACTTATGTGTGCACTGGACACTAACATAGTAAATGACAGTGGTTCTGTCCCCACAGTTAAGTTCTTTGGCAATACACTTTGAAGTACAGTGCCAAAAAAGGCACTGGTTGCAGTTCTCTGACGAATCACACCAAATTCTGTCATGGTGAAATAAATCAAAAGTATTTTTCTCTGAACAGGACACAAATAATGTTCAAAGCTCAAAAATGCACATGAAATCACATTTGTCATTAGTCTTCTGATTACAGGCAAAAAAGCAGGAATGTTTTGTCACATCACATAACAGGTCTTAACACTTTGCCTTTTCTTCCTTGAAGAACTTGAGTAAGCAAGCAATAACCATGGGAGAAATGACAGGGTGCTGTGCTTCCCGTCTGCTCCTTCTCTCAGCTCTTACTTGCTCTGAGAAACCTGGCTTAACTATCTCAAGGGCCCTAGCCTCTCACTCACAGTGGCAGCTCTAGAACCTTAGGTGAGGAAGATGCTGTGCCTTAATAACCTCAGAGGGCACCAGTCTCCTGTTTTTCAAGTCCCCAGGGTTTCATTAGAGGATCTGCTAAATCAGGCTTGTATAGTCTGTCATTAACTGCAGAATTTAATTACGCTGATTTGCATTTAGGAAAGACTGAAGCTTGCTGAGTTGTTGCTGCTATCACGCTGTGTTTATCTTTTACTCTGTTTTCTAAGGGGTTTTTTACAGTGCATAAAGGTCAGGGGGACAAAAATTCTCGGTGCAAAGCCACTCCTGGAGATGCAGTGACACTGGGGACTTGGGTAAATGTCTACTGGTAAGGGAGCAGACTCAGCAGCAATACTGGAGTGTACCTACCCCACACATCAGAACAGCCTGGTATAATCAAAAGAAATTATGAGAAGAGCAAGATGATCCATTGAGACTCTGAAGTGCACCCACGGGACATATATTTGTAAGCTGCTTATTTAAAACACACGAGTTCCCCATACCCATAATGTCATTGAGAAAATGCCTGCTGACTTCAACAAGAGCTCTGCTAAGCTTGACGCTTTTGGTAATCACATCTGTGTCGCCGAACTGCTGATCAAGCTTTTTGCTCTCTTTTAACTACATCACCCTGGATGAAGAATTGACAAAAAAACATCCCAGATTGTTCTCTCACAGTCAGAGTTTCAGTGATCTTGCCTGCAGTATTAATAGGGTTTATATTCTGAGTATTGACAGAAAGAAGCAATTTCCTCCAGAGTTCTTGCAGTGTCAGTGGAGAGAGGAACAGTGCTGCTGTAGCTGAAAGTCTCTTTTCCCATCTTGCAGGGTCTCTACTGCACCGAGTTCCTACTTCAGGTCTCTCTACAACACCACAGGCCTTCTTAGGCCTCTGAAAAACTCTTCCTATTCTCATTCTAAACACAGCCAAACACAATCACTCTGTGCCAAAAGAAAAAGACTGCAGCTGGTAAGGAAATTAAATTTATTCCAGATCATCCAGTAATGCATTATAACATAAATGACGGAGAGATAACGATCAAGACATGCATAAAAGTGTACCAGAGAGCACTTTAAAAGTTTAAGGCGTTATCTAAAAGAGCAAAAACCCATCTGGTAATCATGTCTTTTTTTCTTTTTGACTGGTGGATGGATTAATAAGGAGAACAATGTATTAACAGTGCTAATATGACATTTACTCTGTACTATTCATCTATCTCACAGCTCTTTTGAATCCCAGTAAATGCTACACCTTTTGCCAATTTTTTAAATGGAAGATTGTAATTCCAAAACCCAAGACATTCAAGACAGCTCATAAATTTTCTCCAGTGCAACCCACCCTTCCTGGGCCTTATTTCCCAAAAATGCAGAAATCCTTCACCAAGAATCTTACATGTGTTTTCTCAAACACTGGAATAATGAAAGTTTCCTATAGAAATCACTTCTGTAATTCCTTCTTTCACACCATCAGAGTTTAAAAGATTGTATATTAGAATACAAAAAGAACTGTGCCTCCTATTTTTTTAACATTTGGATATATTTTTCATCAGAATTTCTCAACTGAACCTGCATCAAAAAGCTCAAACAAAAATCCAGAAAATCTAAATTACTTCACTAGCACCCAAATAGCTAAACCCATGCTCAAAAACATTTCAATGTTTCCTATTAACAGGATATGAGCTCTACTGCAGAGACCGACAGAAATTTTAAGATATGAAGAATTTGTGGAATTTTTTTCACTCTCTCTGAAATTGCTTTCAAGCACCTGGAATGCATTGTTAAGCACTATACAGAAATGATCCTGTTTAAACTATCAGATTTCAATTTACATCAGAGAAAAATGCATTTGTGAAGTATTTATATACACAAAGAAGCACAACATTAAACTGCACTGTGGAGATGTTATCACTTACAGCCACTGAGTGCCTCAACTACAAATTAGAGGATAATTAATTTAAAATAGTCCTGTACTAAAAAACAGAATAGAGTAGTTAAAGGTAAAAACTGTAATAGGTCCCATGGTAGAATTTTCTTTATAAAAGGACATGACTGTTACATCAATTTGCTTAACAACAAAAGTTTGGAACAGGTTGTAGGGTAGAGTTTACCTTACACAATACAGGGCCTTAAGCAACATTTAGAGGCACAGCTTGACATTAATCCTAAATTTATCTCAGCCCCACTTGAGGTCCTGCTTCACCAGATCACTATTGCCCGGATTCCTGACACACAAAAAGGTGAAGTCTGTAGCTCATTTTTTACAGGGTCACAAGCAATCGAAAATGATTTGACACATGCTTTGGGATAAGCACTAGAACACAAGTAATTGTGGGAGACCCCCAATCCCTGAAGCTGGAAAAGGGCAGGGGTGGACCAGTGCAGCCCCCAGCACTCACTGCATCACTGTTGTATATAACCTGGCCTGCAAATGCTCGCCCACATGAGCACCCCTGCACATGACACCCTCCCCAGGGAGTCCAAAACACGGATGCAAGTTGCTCATGCACTTAAACATGTACAGGTTCAAAACCTTGACTTCCACCTGGGCCTCAGATGAGGGAAAATACATCTGCCCAGGGCCAAAATGTTTCAATTGCATAATTAACTTCCCACCAAGCACATTTTTTCTTATGGAATAGACCTTGGTTTTATATACGTATAATGCAGTTGTCCTTTCTAAATTTTTCTTTATACATCTATGTAAGAACCCACAGTGAGCTGGCAATTACAATCAAGAGATAACCTTTCACATGGAGAGAATTTCATTCTTCTCAAGCACTTAGGAAGACACATGTTTATGTGATGTCTTTTCCTCCCACCCTGTTTCCTGAGATATTAATGTAAGTTTATTGTAGGTTATTAACTTCAGCTTGTTTGGTGTTTTTCACCATATTCAAATATGTCTGTAAGCTCAGTCCACACACTTGGAAAAATGAATGTATGTAACAGTAGGGAAGAATATATACGCATTAAACAAAGCTCTTCCTTCGTGAGGAATACTTCCTGTTTCCTGTGAAAGAATTTCCAGATTTTTTTCCGTGCTTTTTCAAAGAACTCAAGAGAAGCAGTCATTCATAGTACACATTTCCAAACACCCACATAAATCCTTACAGTTACTAAGTTATTTTTCATGTTTTAAAACATCTTTTTAAATGTAAAAATTGTTGGTTTTAATTTTAAAAATAGTAAGAGGATTAGTGGTGGAGAATTTCTTTACAGTGGCAAAATCCTGTGAATTTCATGGCAACCATGAGATACTGCACGATTTCCCACAGTCTTCCCCATTGATTCCTTTTGTTTCTTTATTTCCCCAGGAAACAGCAACCTGTGACTGCAATAAAGTAAATGAACAGCTGTGCATTACTTTGTGATAATGTTGCTATTCATGTTTTTCACTTTCTAATGATGAAGGTTGACTTCCTGTAGTAAAAACTGTGCATAAAATCACAGAATGGTTTGTGTTGAGAGGACCCAGAAGATCATCTTGTTCCAACCCCCCTGCCATGGGCAGGACACCTTTCCCTAGACCAGGTTGCTCAGAGCTCCATCCAACCGGACCATGAGCACTTCCAGGAATGGGGCACCCACAGATTCTCTGGGAAACCTGTTCCAGTGCCTCACCACCCTCACAGTAAAAAATTTCTTTCCAACATCCAATCTAAACCTGCACTTTTCCAATTTAAATCCATCACCCCTTTACTCATCACTACATGCCCTTCAGAAGTCCCTCTCCAGCTGTCCCATAGCCCTGGTACTGGAAGGATCTCTAAAGTCTCCCCTGAGCCTTCTCTTCTCCAAGATGAACAATCCCAACTCTCTCAGCCTGTCTACCCAGGAGTGGTGCTCCAGCCCTCTGAGCACCTCTGTGGCTTGCTCTGAACTCACTCCAACAGCTGCATGTCTCTCTTGTGCTGGGGACCCAAGCTGACAGCAGTACTCCAGGCGACACCTCACAAAATACAGATTGCTGGAAAGCACACCACTGTTTTCCCAGGAAACAACAAAATAACTTAAAAATGGCCTTAATAAAAGACAAACAACTCCAATTAGGAAAAAAAAAAGTTTACAGCCTGCTTTTGCTGCCTGTAATAAAGCTGCTATCTGTAAGCTGCTTCCTGCAAACAAGGCCTTATAGAGTCAGGACTCAAATTTGCAGAATGATTGTATCACCCAGACTGATATTAACTCTGAAGAAAAATCATGAGCTCTGAATTATTAAGGAAGACTGTCATTGAAGTTTTCATTGAACATCCATATCCTGAAGCCATATAAATGTCACAAAAAGCCACAGCACTTTGGCTCTGATCAGGGCAATTCTCAACCAGTCAATCAAACTACCTCTGTATTTAAAGCTAAGTATGCGCAGTGTTTCCTACTAAATCAGGCCTCAGATTCCAGTTTCGCTTTATGAATCTGTGACTATCACGTTTCTAAGCAGAACTGAGGATCTTAAATTCCAAAGAAAATACTCCTAGACCTCAACACAACCTGTTTTGTCTACACAGAGGGAAAACTACTACATATTAAACTGGGAATTCATAGTCCATTTGGTGTTCCATGTCAATTCTGCCGGTGAACTGTTGGTGCCCTTGTTCATTATATGTTTAAACACTTTCACAGTATATTATTAAACAGCAAATAAAGGTTTTCTTGATAAAGGCTAAAGACCTGTTTACCCTGAGATTCTTGGAATGATACTTGTAAATTTGCTTTGTAGATGCACAAGCTACTCCACATTAAGTATCTGTGAAGACAGTCCCATATGGAATTAAAATGCCTTTAATTTAATTTCACTTAATCCACTTCATGAGTAAAATAAACAAAATGAAACAGAGGCTACTTTAATTCAGAATGAGAGTTCTGAGTGGCTTAAACAGCCAACTGACTACTTTTCAGTTAATTTATAGAATCATAGAATGGCTTGGGTTGGAAAGGACCTTAAAGATCATCTCGTTCCAACCCCCCTGTTATGCGCAGGCACACTCTGCACTAGACCAGGTTGCTCAGAGATCCATCCAACTTTCCCTTGAACACCTCTAGGGATAGGGCATCCACAATTTCTCAGATGAATTTTGCTGAAGATCTCCAAGTGGATGACCTCTGACAGTGTCCAAACAGAAATAATAAGAGGCAGGTGGTTTTTTACAAATGTTCCTCCACATTTGCAACATGCTGATATGGAACAAGGCAGAAAATAGCAGTGTTATGTTTTTATCCTGGCTCCTGCTTGGCTAATTGTGGCCATATTTTAAGGAGATGCCATTCTCATGGTACCTTTGGAGCAAGCCCCTGCACAGGTCTTTGCACACAGGATTCCACTAGGGTCAAGTGAATCAGTGTCAAACAAACCAAACACTGTCAGACCGTGTGCTGTCTGGCAAGAAGAGGGCTGAGGGCTGGGGGCTACAAACCAGGGAATGGGGCAGGCACTGGTCCAGCCCCGGGCTGAGCTCGCCCTCAGCCTTCCCCGCTGACAGCGGCGGCGAGCGCCCAGCACCGCGGACAGCGCCCAGCACCGCGGACAGCGCCCAGCACCGCGGACAGCGCCCAGCACCGCGGACAGCGCCCAGCACCGCGGACAGCGCCCAGCACCGCGGACAGCGCCTGATCCCTCACTGTTCACTCCTTCCTGCAGGATTTTAAGCCATGCCAAAAGCCCGTCCAAAGAAAGGCCTTTGATTCCATATCCAGGGGGCAAGGTAGCACAGCACAGGTCGGCCTGAAAGTGCAGTGTTCAGGCTGGGTTTTTTCAGGCCACTTGGAGGATTATTCTATTTCCAGAGAACGAGGCATTCAAATCTCATCAAGGCTTTCGGAAAACGTTCGACTAAGCAGCAACTGTTATCCTTTAAAAAGGATGCTCATCCTTCAAAGCTCATCACTCAAAGCTCACTTAAGTAATGAGTTGATTCTGTGATTCCAAATGTCCAAGGCCTGAAGGGAACCGCAATTGAATTACAGCCTTGGGTTTCTTCCCTGCTTCTCTAAGTAAAGACTGAGGAGGAATTCTTGTAATATTCAACCTGGATCTAAAAGCACCTTCCTGGTGTGCCCTGCTGTCAGTTAAATACACTCAGGATTAGGTGGGTTTATTCTTAATTTCTAAAGGCATTTTTTGTGCATGCATGGTGGATACAAATACCACTTCTCCACAAAAACAGTCAGCAAATCTGCTTTTGTACAGGAGCAGAGTGCTGACATCTTGGTGTAAGCGCCGAGCTGGACTTAAAATGGACAAGCAGAGCAGTGAAATAGTGCAAAGAATCAGTACTTTTTAATAGCATCTATCATCCAAGGATCTCTAAATGCTCTTAAAGTTACTCCTCAGCAAGCTGAGCAATACTCCCATGTGACAGACAAACGTTATCTTGCCCACTTTACAAATAGCTGAACACAGATACAATGAGGCCCATCAGAGAAAATTTGCAGAAATAGAGATTTTTTTCACACCGAAGTAGCTGCAAATCCCTGGCACAAACGTGTTACAAAGGAGCAGTATGCCTTACTCTTCAAAGCAGGATCATACTGCATCAGCAGCCAGCTGCATACGGAACCAAGACACCACATCTATCCTCAGTGTTGGTCCAGAGTACCCTCATCTCCAAACCAGGCAAAATAGATACCCCAACCACACTTGTCTGACAGGTAGATCGTCACTTTTGATATACAGGAAAAGGAGGAAGGACATGGTACTGCCATCTCAGAGGCAGATAGAAAATTCAGATGCAGGAAGACATGCTAAGATGAAAAAAATAATAGGAAACCCTCTATTGCCTTCTACTACTTTTGCTGTCTCACAAAATCAAGACAGAACATTAATTTTGTTCAAGTTTGCAAGTCTATAACAGTAACACCTGTAGTAGCTGGTTTGGCACAAGTATGAATACTTCACCTTTAGAAAGGTTTGAAAAATCAATATACTGTGAGTTTCCACTAGAGACAATAATTTAAAAACCAAACACCCAAACCTTCAAATGAAGCTATTCTTTTATATAATCTGCCCAATGACTGTCTGAAGTTTAATTGCTCTAACTTTTAGCAATGAGTAATAGCCACCTGTCCAACAATCTGATTAGAGGGCACAGATTCCATTTGTTATAATTAAAAATCATGTTCAACGCCTTTCACTTCATTGGTCATTTGGTTGGAAAACTCAGAGCCATTTATGAAAGTGATAATCAGGGTCATTTATAGATCACTCCACCGTACTCACAGCCCCATGAGTCTCTGCTGTGCAGTGCTGGGGCAGACTAAATGTAAAGGAAACAAAAACCTTCTCTGCAACAAAACCATCCTTTAGTCTGTTTCAGTCAGTTTGCTGATGGCCATGAGTGCTTGTCATTACATCAGAGAAGACTGATGATAGCACAGCTAGAAATACAAGGTGCTTATGCACTGCAGCTTGGCAATGAAGTATCAGTTCTGATTTTAATAAAAGCCCCATGCCTCATTCTCAATAGCAGTTGGCACCCAAACTTCATGATAGAGTGTACAGAAATACACACCTACATTGCCAACAGCTAAATCCAGTGCTTTGGATTCAGTATTTATCAATAGCATTTTGCAAAAATATGTACTGAAGTGTTCCTGGCCCCATTGCTGAGTGAAAAAAAAACCAGCAAGAAATAGGAACTCCAAAGTATAACATCCAAATTCTCTCCTGGTGAAGTTCAAAAGACTGTCTGCCTCTCCCAGCAAAATAAACCCATGACCTACATATGCACCATAACACTGTAATGGCAAAGAGAGAGAAACTGGAGGAGGGCATGACTTTCATCCCACAGTACATTTGTGATGATAGAAAAGGCCTGAAGGAAGGAGAGGGTGGAAGCTGGATCTTCCATGCTGGGGAGAAAAACAATCAGGTTAGGACTATAGCTAAAAACAGCTAAAAACTTTGTTACTGATACTTTCACAGAGTTAAGTTAGAAATTATCCAGATGCACACAGTCCATGTAAGGAGTAACAACACTGCAAGAACTGAAATGGTATTTAAACCACTAATCCTTTGCAAATTAGCTCAGAAGAACCGATTGAATGCTATGTTTCAGCACTTTTCTTATTTTTTCTTTTACTTCCTTCTAAAGGAGTTCACATTACTTGTAGTGTAAACTTTGAGGCGTCTCTTTTATAAAAAACAGCAAATCTCCAGGCCAGATTTGGTGCACCACTCTGTTTTGGGTCACTTGACACCATTCTTGTAGATCACCGCCGGCTACCCTGGGACACTGGAATCTCTCACCACAAACACACACCACAACCCCACCATCCAGGCAAATCTGCTGTGTAGGAATAAGGATTACCCTAAGAGACAGCATTTCTCTACGAGCTGTTTGTCTAAAGCCAACACATACATCTCAGCAGATTTAACAAGGCAAACAAGGACAGAATAAACTGTATTTAGGACAAGTGAACCGAGGGGGGACTGTGATCAAGGTCAAGTTTAAATGTAGTCAGGGCGTGACAGCAGCTCTGGTAGATCTATCCAAGCAGGTCCAGGATGACATTAGATTAGTCATAGGAACATGGTGCTCAGAGCAGCTGCCTGACCCAGATTCACTGCCAGTGACTAGCCAGTCACTTGAAAACAGGATGAAGAGTGTCTTTATGTGCTGTGTTTTCACCTTGGGCATCATTTCCCTCTCTGTGCTTATCTTGAAAGACATATGACATGCATGGAGAACCAAGATCTAAATGGGTGGTTCTGATACCAGAGTGAACACCCCAGACAGGATTTGGATCCATATCCCTCTAGGCATGTTAGACAGTTTTGTCCATTTGGAGACCTTGAAATGGTCTACTTGAAACCAACCCATGGTGCATGCCAAGGACTTTAGGGATGCCTGCAGTACTCATCAGTGCACACCTGGTAATGAGTGACTTTGAAAGTACGTTTTTTAAAGGAATATTCATGGTTGCAAAGGGGCTATCACATTCTTATTGTAAAAGCTGTAATCACTCTCTGGGGCCTCAACACAAAGAAAGCTACACACACCCATTACAGATCCCAAACAGCAGCTCTCTTTCTGATGAAGACAGAGAAACAAGACACCCCTCAATAACTTTCTATCCTGCAGAGAGTTCTAGTCTAAATCCTGTTCACTTTATCCCTACCAACAACCTGAAAGGAGTCAAATCAGGCTAGAAACACCATGGTGAATATTAAAGAGGTTGTGAATGCAGATTGTGGTCTTGCATAAGCAAAGGATAAATTAAGAACAGACTAATAGCTTGTATCTAAACATGCTTTTTTCAGTCCATTCAATTTACAATACATTTTTAATGGTATTGACAGGCTGTAGATGGATGGGGAAATTATGTGCTAAAAAGCAAAACCGAGGTGAGAAAAGGAAATTAAATCTCCATTTAGCAGAAAAATTATTTCAATATTTGTTTTCCTTCCAAAGCAAGATGAAAACAAGGACTGTCGAAACTTCCCACTAAACAAAATTTCAGTTCCCATCAATCAAACTCTCATTTTATTAAAACTGAAATAATTAATTTTCCACATATTGTTTATATAAGATAAAAGCAAACAACCATCAAGGATTACATTTCAAAGGTTTTTTTCAGATATCAGACTTTGACAGAGTACTCTAATTCGCCTTTTTCTAAACACTGCATTATCAAAACCATAACGTTCCTATATGAGGTTGATGGCAGAAATTCAAAAAGAAACATTTGATCTGAAAGTTTTATACTAGACTCCACTATCTGCCAGAATTTTCTCATCGACTGAAATATTATCAATTTATTGATACATAGGAGATTGCCTGACCCAGTAAAAAAAGTTAGTTTCTATGCACTGTCTGTGACAAATTCTGCTTAGATTAATAATAAAACCCTGACTCAGCCACAAATATGGACATGAATAGAAGACATTATACTCAGTTTTCTTTGTAGTTTAGCATAAACGTGTTCTACATGCACAGCCTAGCAGGTATTGTACAGATTTAGAGATTCCTATTATCCCTTATTGAACACTGTATCTTCAACAGATCAATGGCATTTAATGTAATTCTAATTATAGGCAAGTACTTAAATTTAGCACGGTAAGACACAGTTTATGCACTAAACAAATACAGATGGATACTATGGGAGTGTAAAATACCACAGTCTTAGAAACTTAGAAAGAAGGGGAATGGAAGGAATTATCACCCCTATTTTACAAATGGGGAATGGAGGTCAAACCCAGGCAGGATATGGTTCCCACAGAAGGAGGTGGTATAGCTGCCCTACAGTGACACAGCTACCCTGTGCATGGCAGCAGCAAGAGATGTGTCCAAGGTCACACAGGAAATCAGTATCATATTCCCTCTAAATGCAAATTTGTTGTGTGCCAATCCAAGTGTATTCATTGCAGGACAATGTTTCTCCTCAGAAACCATGAGATGTCTCACAGCCTGCATGAAGATGAGCTGAGGACACCAGAGTGGCCTCTGCTCAGCACAGAGCATTGCACCTACTGGCATTTAAACACGGGGTTTCCTTTAAATTTCATTTTTTATGATAAGAGCAAACGCAATGCCCACTGGTTAAACATCTCACCCCCTCAAGCCCATGCAGAGGCCCTACAGTTCAACAAATCACAGTTGTCTTGCACATCCTGGAGCCTCCAGCAATCAGGAAACTTTTAAAGCCATTTGACTCCAAGCAGCTTTGGCAGGCAAACAGAGTGGGAACAGTGAAATGTTACCACACTCTTCAATCACAGTGGACATCAAGGGCAACATATACTGTGAGAAGAAAACTGTGTAGACTATGGGGCTCAAGTGACACATTCATATAAAAGATTTACTGTTCAGATTAACATGCTGAATTTTGATCAGTTACTTTGCATTTCATTACCATAGGTTAGTCCTTACTCTCGTTTATAGTCAAATCTCTAGACTTACTTTTCTCCCCATGGCAGGACACATTTGCATTAACAACTTTTTCAGCTGCTCCATATCATAGCAATGTGGCACAGGCTTTTCAGTCTGCTTGCATGACATATACTTCCACTCCAGCACAGCATACACAGAACTCCATCAATATTCTTTTCTTCTCACCCCAGTCTGTCCTTGCTGTAGTTAATTGTTAATACCTTTCTTCTCCTCATGAAGTTTCTCTACAGAATCACCACTACCAGTTTTGCCTCTCCTCACACCTTCAGCATACATTTCTATTGCTTGAAAAGTGTTTTACAAACAATACAATTGCTTAGGACTTTCACTAACAACAGTTCTCTCTGCCTCACGCCCTCCTGCCCTCTCACGGATGTGCGCACTCCATTTTACTGATGCCGCAGAATCTCAAATGGACGTTCTTGCTGATGGTGCTCTGTCTCACCTCGTATCATAAAGTGTCTCCCTGCACCTCCTCTTCACCCTTGCTGATTTTACTCTCATGATTTACATCATTTACAACCAGCCTTCCCAAAACTAATGCCCTATTTACCCACAGAAATGACACACCTTGGCTAACCTCCCTTTAGAAGGATCCTAAGAATGGAAAAGTCGTAAAGCTGAAATGGGAGTCAATTAATAAAGAATTAAAGGATAGCAGCATAATTAATGTTATTCCATACAGATTTCTGGAAAAATAGGTCCTGTCAAACAAATCCAATTTCATTTCTTGATGAAATTACAGCTTTGATTGATAAAGGTAATGGTGTAGGCATGATAGACTCAGACATTTGCAAACGCACTTGGCTTCATTATTTGAACACGTTCCATCATTAGATTTTGACAGCCCCCAGCCACCCTGCTCTCATCTTTTCCAGTCACATCTTTCAGTGGCACGAGCGCCATCACATGGCTGGGGAGGTCAGGAGATGTGACCTTCCCCCATTCCCATACCATATGTGACCCACCACAACGTACAGACACTCATTGTTATCATGCAAAAAATGACCAACATCTATTCCTGAGCATGTGTGAAATGAGGGTAACAAGCTCCAGTGCAATACTTTATTGAAGAGGATTCTACTTAGCAGCAAAATTTGAATATGCTGGTTTCATCCACTCACTCATTCTCTCTCAGAGTTCATCCATCACACTGTCGAGTGCACCCAGATGTGTGTTCAGGTAGTCTGGCTGAGATGACTTGCATGTGCCACAGCAGACGAAGGACATCAACTATTATGTTCTCATCACAACGTTTTTCCTCTCACTCATTTTTCCTTCACTGGTAATGACAAGTTAGATTTCTGGCAGATATTTTATAAATTTTGTGATTCAACAGTTGAGAACAAGTGGTCCTTTATTTCCAAATCTTGCCTGCTTAGACATTCCTAAGTATTAGTGAGATTACAGCTCAGTAGCTGATTTTGTTTATATGGAGTACGTCTGAAAAACACACAGTGGTACACATTGTAGCTCTCTGTTGGCATAACAGGAGAATGAATTGTGATCACTCAGAATGTGCTAGTACCTTGTGGCCTTTTAGTGTCCTTAGAGACTGTGGTCCTGCACTGGGGAGATGCCTGTACTCTGACTTTTGTCAGAGCTCAGGCCTTTTGAGCTTGACAGCAAAGCATATTCCTCGGTTTCATTGCTGGGAATAATGTTCTTTGTTACCAGCACATCATTCTTCTCACATTTATTTCACTGTATTTTTCATGCGTTTACAGAAACATATCCGCATCTGTATTTCATTCATACCATTGTTAATATTTCTGCTATGAGTCTCTACATGTTTAGTTACATGAGAGGAAAACCAGCTTACTACAAGAATCTCCAAAAGGGGAAAGCACAAGATACAGAATCCAGCGGAGTGGATGTGCCAGTCTGACACATTTACAAGGCACAAGAGAAATAAATTAATTCACTTTTCAAATAGCAAATGTGTTTACTGGGCTTAGCTTGTGTGATCCAATGGACTCTCCTAGCCTCAAGCAGAATTTCTCCAGCGTACACCAATAACAAAGACCTTATGCCATGGTTCCTTTAGACAGCTGGGAACTAGACTTTGCCTCCTCCAATCCAACACATCCTATGAGCTGCAAGTTCTTGATGTGCCTGGGCATGAATTCACCAACTACAACATGACTTGACATACAGATTCTACCCACAAGTGGAGACTGCATGCGTCCTGACTATAAATTTGACTCGCTCTTTATTTCGCTCCAGGAACCAGGATTTGAGCATCTGTGTTTCACACAGAACGTGGCAATTCACCTCCAAACTGCTTTCCAAGCAATGCAGCTAGCTCCCTGCACAAGGCACAGTTCACAAAGACAGCCCATTCCAGAGCCTGCCCCACAGAGATTGTGCACACTTAGGACACATTTCTTCCTCCTACTCTGCTCTCTGCTCTAGCCTTGTCTCAGACAGCCTTGTAGCCTCATGCAACAAACACATGTTCTCACATCACAGAAAAAACAAAACATCTTTCAGGACTGAATCCTGTTCTTCAAGCTGAAAAACCCCCATGGAAATTATTTCAATTCCAGTAACAAAGAAACCATTTGAGGAAAAGAGAAGTTCCTGCCAAGTGATGTGCAAACGTGAACTCATCAGTCACCTCCAGAGAGTGCCTGAGTGGTCACAAGCTGGTTCATGGCAATTCCTTATGCAGCTGGGGCTCTGTTCCTCCCACAGCACCCAAAGATGAGCGCGCAGGCAATGAATGTTAGCAGCCATCAATAACTACCACTTTAGGATCGATTCAAACTGTGGCTGAAGATTGAAAACTTCCTCTTACACAAATGCAAAATGCCCAAATCCTTCCATTCTTTCCATTGTTCCGCCTTTCCGCAGTCAGATCTATTCAGAACGTGTCTTCTTCACTACAGCAGAGAGCTCAGCAGAGCACTACAGCCATTTGTCACCATTCTGCAGATCAGCCCATTTTGTCTCAATGTTGTCAGTGAAGGCACTGTTAAAATGCAGTGCTTCACTAGGATGTAACTCTTTAAAATCTTCAGAGGTTAGGCTAAAACCAAACACACAACATACATCAATGTGAAAATTAAATACTAGGGAACTGTCTAGAAACCAGGAATTCAAACGTGATAGAACCGTATAAATGGGGAAAATAGGGGAAACTTTGGAGGAAGCCAACACAGCCTGTCTTTGAAAATACTGGAAAGCTAAATTTTGTGCCATTGAATTCAGGTAAAATGATTATACTCCTCCTCATCTATTTAAGATCTCCCTAAAAGTGTGTGCTTTTTCTCCTCATTTTAATCCATCAGAAGACCAGAACAGATAATGTGATGCTCAGTGCTACACTTCTACACTTTAGCAAGTTGCTTCTAGACATTCTGTGGGGCCATTTTCTTTTCTTCATTTGGTAAATAATAACTCCCTTATTTCTACAATAACCCCCTTATTATTCCATAGATGGATTTCCAGGACTCCATCTCATCTTGCTTGCTTTATTGAATAGATGAATAGATCACCTTTGACTTCACATAATCTTGCCTTTTCTTGCAAGACTCTTGAGCATCGAGCTCATTTTTTGCCTTCTGTACTGAATTAGAATTCTTTTGATTCCATTTTTTTTTTTTATTTTATTTTTTTTATTGTAGACACAGGCACGACAGACTCTAATATCGTAAAGAAACCTGTAAGGACTTTATATTTTACGAAAAGTATCTGCAATTTATACTTACAGCCAGCTTCAAATCTTAAACACTCCACATCACAACCAGGTGAGGTTTAAGGACAAACACATGCATAATTCATGAAAGCATAAGCATTATTGGTAGCTCTGTAGAATAAATAGTCCTTGGTAGACACTGTGCATTTGAAGGATGCACCATATTCATGCAAGCAATATAGAGCCAAATTTGTATTTATGGGGTACTTGCAATCCATTCAATTCTGTTTCCATTTGAACACACTGGTGAAACACAGTGCAATATTCTGTTTCAGTTACCAGCACAAGATGCACAACTCGAGGCAGAGCTCCCGATAGCCAGGGAGCACAGAAGAGCTGATGGCTGCACAGAGTCCACCAGGGATCTTGTTATGCCAATCTAATTAACCTGGAAAATGCTCAGCTAGCACCATGCTCTGGGCTCGCACACAGATGGAAAATGGGCTGTTCGACTATTGCGTGTGCAAGGCAGGCTTCTCTTAACTCCCAAGTCAGCAGAAACATTTAAGCATATGCTTACCATTAATGTTAAACAGGTGCTTAAGTACGCTGCTGAACAGGGAACATAACAAGGAGCACGCCTCTGGAGGACGTGATTTTTGCTTTAATTGCTGTTGCATAGGATTTATTTGCTACCCTTAGATATTACCAACAGCCTCCCTCCCCTCCAAGACTGCAATTCTGTTAAAATGTGAGTTGGAAAATAGGGACAGATGCTCTCTTTATTAAAAAAAAAAAAAAAAAAAGAAAAAAAAACACAAAAACCAAAAAAACAAAACAAGGTGTATCTGTAAAACCCAAGATACTGGAACAGAGAGGAGCAAATTTTACTTTCAAAATTCATAGAATCTTTTATAGATTTTGATTCCTAAAAGAATGGCCAAATTCAACCAAAGAGTACCTTCCTTAACAAATTTTTTAACACTACTAAATGTGGATGTACATGGTTAAGGCAAATGAAATAAAATGCACAGAGAATAACATAAAATCAACAGGGAATATAACATGAACTTCTCTTCCCTGAGAAAAACTCTAAACAGTGAGATCAGGAAAAGCTCAGTCATACTGATATGCACTACAATCAATTTCTGAATTACTGTTCCACCCACAACACTTTATACATCCTTCATGCAGACCACCCACAACATTTTATACATCCTTCATGCAGACCACAGATCCAGTTTTTAACAGAGTCAATAAACTCTGAGCTCATGAATAGTCATATTCCTGCATTACAATCACTTGCTTTACAAACTAGATCGTCACAAGTGGTACTTTCAGCCCCCTCACAGCCAGATGAGAAGGCATTATTATGAGAATATTTTTTACATCCTTATAATTAGGCACTAGAAAAAAGCAATACAAGCTTATTTCTAGGTTACTCTGGTTATATCATATGCTGCAGAAAAACCACTCAGTATTTACAGAAAACATGCCAAGCTATAATTTCATTTTTTCTCTGTGTTTTTAATAACGTCAATCCCAAAAGATAAACAAATAAAAATGTTTCATTTTCAGCATGTTTTCCAGTTTAACATCATCAGTGAAAACAAACATAAGCAGAAGTGCAGGCATGCAGTATGCTCTGGGGAACAGCTGATGGAGGAGCTCATGGGCTTCTCCATGGGGGACAACTTATGAGATGAAGTAAAAAATACAGAGTGCTTGTCTTAACCACCTCACTCTTTTCTTCTGCTTGCTTTCATACCATGCAATTCACTTACTTTCTTTTTTCTTGTCAACTGCAGTATATTTCACTGTTGTTATCTTTTAAAAATTGAACATGGTGGGGTTATGTGTTGAGACTCAGATCTGAAAGCACCTGAGCCTCAGACAAAATTCCTACTCATTTCAGCAGGAGTAGTAAACCCATTAAGTTTGGCAAAAGTTTTGCTTGAGTAAGTGCTGAATAATGACTACAAAATGAGGCTATGCAATATGTGACTGGAATTCATGCCAAGTCTGTCTACACATGCCTGAGTTGACAAAATCTGCTGGCCAGTATTCCCTGTAACTTGAGAGGGATTTTCCACAGCACTGACCACTCTGTTTACCATCCAGTGCTTGACCTGGGCGTGCAATGTTCACCACTGCAGCTCATCCCATTGTCTTGAGTTGTTTGTTTCATCATACTTGCTTTGACTGGACATCTGTGTGCATCTCAGGATAACTCCTTAAGTCATTATTCCACAGTAATTAGGGATGAGATGGCGGGAATACTTCATAGAAACACTGAGTCACACTACAAAAGACACCTTGTCACAAACTCCTGAACTGGCTGCTGAAGGTGCATCAAATTTGCAATTCTGCTGTGCCTTTTAAGTGTGAAACCTGGGAACCACCTATTTACAACTGAGGATTAGACTCAGATCCAGTTATACATATTCACCCTCTGATCAAGACCATTCTACTGCTTCTGTTCCCATTCTTCACTCCTATAGCAATGAAGAGGATATTGCTGGCATACAGAACCCACAGTGAAAATTCTGTGCTCAGAAACCACCAGCAACACACACACTTCTCCCCAGCCCACAGCATAAACATAACAATGCAGGTGCTCCAGAAATTCCCAGGACCTCACCGATACCTCCAGAGACGCACAAAAACATTCCAGTTTTTCCAAAAGCAGTATTTTGACTTAATCTTGATAATCCACTCCAAGGGCAACAGGGCACTACAAATACAAACTGTGCTTGCTACAGTGCAAGGTCTGTTTGTTACAGTCCTTAAGAGGATGGAAAATCCATGCAATCTGCAGGTGAATGCACGCTACAGCTGGGTCCCAGTTCTAGTGTATTGTGAGCATTCAGGCTCTAATGGCTTAGATTTATTTTTAAAATTGCATTTTCAACTGCAGCCTTTTCAAAAGGACTGAATACTATGGGAACTTGCTAAATGCAATGCTCCATTGGGAAGGAATGCCAGGCTTACTAAGTGACAGCATTATGCATTAGTGGATTACATGAGATTTAGAGTACATAAAACAATTTAATAAATGGGCTTTGCTTGTTAATCTCACGTGAGTCACTGTGTAGTACAATACTGTACAGACAGCACACATGCAAACACAGACCTAGAAGAATAAATCCTCATCTTGCACTTGTGATGACATTAAACCATCTGGATTAAACAATTTTAAAGCCAAGGGTGCATTATAATGTTCTAGGGCAGCTTAGTACATACATACACATCACAGACCAAGAGATTTCTGCTACAAGATGGCATCTTGCTGAGATGGAGCTCCTCTTCTGCTACAGCTGGGCTGTGCTGCTGGGAGACTGGACCTGCTTCTGCAGGGACAAGCACGCAGGGACCTGGGAAGAGCAAAGCTCCAAATGTGGAGCTCATCTGTCCTCACATGCCAGTGCAGATGTAGTTGACAAACTCTGGGCAGAGTAGTTCTTGTCTGACATAACAGCAGAGGCTGGAAAGGGTGCTCAGTTTCATTAAAGATGTCCTGGGATATCTATGACTATGTTTAAGCAACAGACAGACTCATCACTTAAATATCTGCAGGGTAGGAGTTTACGGCTCAGCTTGTACCCCGTAATTCCTTGAGTCAATGGAGAAAAACTGGCATTTAAGAGTGCAGGTACTCTGGCCCATTTTACACATCTACATGAAGATGGGATGAATCATGCCCCAGACTCCACTGACTAATTTGTAGAGAGAGCCCAGGCTGACTAACTTAGATATAAATGTCTATACTGAAGAAGCCAGTGTTTAGTCAGAGGAAACCTGTGCCCATCTTGCTCTAATGAAGAACTATCGCACTCCCACGGAGACTGTTCCAGCAGTTCATCACCTTCACTGCAAAAACTGGGCACTTTATCTTCTAGTTGGGAATGCTCTGGCTGCAACTTCCAGCTTTGAATCTTGTTTTGTCTTTGTCAGCTGCGTTAAAGAGCCAATTGGTACTGAGGGTTCTGTACCAACCAGAGGTGTTCCTGGGCTGGATTCTCTATTCCCTTCCTCTTTACACAGTCAGTTAGACCAACACTGAGAGAGTGCAAAGCTCTGCCAAGAAATGAGACCTCCGAGACACACAAGAGTGACACTTGAAACGTGCTGTGAAGTGTCTGCTGGCAGTTGAAAGACTCATTCCACACCACAGAAAGAGAAACTCTCCTCATCAAATAAAGCCTCAGGCCATCAACATCTACAAAATTTACATTTTAGGTATTTACAAGCAAATCCAGACTTCATTAATGAATAAATGTAACCTCTGAAATATAGATAAATGCAATGCTGTCTTCCCAACTGCACAGACAGCTCTGTGACTCTGTTGCTGCTCAGGGCTCTACAGCCACCCACTCAGCTGTCATTCACTAAAATCATAACAGTCCCTTCTACTCCTCCTCTTTTACTATTTGGGAAAGCAGTGAAAAGATTCAGAAAGAGAGGGAGGGTATAGACTGTCCTGTGAACAGTCAGACAACTCAGAGCAGGAAGGGAGAAATTAACACGAAGTGCACCTTTTTTCCTTGCAAACAGGAGGAATCAGAGAAGCTGCTGAGGAATACTGAAGAAAAGATGCAGGTGTGAGGAGCACCATCAGATTCAAGATTTTGAACCCTTCTGACAGTGAAAATTAAAGTCAGACCACATGCCCTCCTTCAATCTCACCGTGCTAAATAGCGAGCCAGCAATGTGGAGTGCTTCACATGGCTCCCAAAATTATTCTGAGACAGCCTGGCACCATGTATTTCTCACTTCAGCTTTAGTGGATTCCTTATAATTCCAGGCTTTGAACTTCTCTATCCCCTAAGTAAGGATGTATCTAAAAGGACACGACATTACATGGACGATATTAGGACACTACAGAGCTTGTGGGGCTCTCTGCCATCCCACCTTAAATGTACAGGCTCCGAATTTCCACCAAGTAGCAAAATGACATTAGAACAGTCTCAGCATATCTTACCGCTTTCCCACAATGCAGTAATTCCAGTACCTCCCATGGATTGTATGCCTGCTGCACATATTATCCTAACAAAGGGGAACCCTAGTTCCCCTTTATGCCTGACCCAGAAACGATACCAGAATGTTACACTCCTCAAAACTCAACTTGCTTTTCACTAAGCAGCAGCAGTCCCATAGATTTTCTTCTCCTGCAATTCTTGCTGCAGTATCAGCAACTGAATTCGTGTCTGGCTTTAAACTTCAGCTGAAGTCATGATAGCTCACCTGGGAAATGCTACCATAGTTTCCTTGCTTTCAGCTCCGTAGGTCCCCATGTTTCAGCTGAGGCAGTAGACAGCTGAGGAATAGTACACAAAATCTGGACTGCATTTGGGTTCTAAGTCAAGCTCAATATAAGACAGAGGGAAGGCTAAAGTAGCAGGGAGCTGCACTGGATCAGATACTCCACCATGTACTTCAGTGTGGGAGTTTCAAGAAAAATTAATCTTTATACAACTTCTTTAGCCCATGTTAGGACAGCTGCATTCTTGGCTGACAGGAATTTCACCATGTTTCAGTGCCATGTGATGGAACACTGCAAGAAACACACCTGGAAGTAAAATACGGCAAATGAGGGAAATCACAATGGAACACCAAGGTCTTATTTATTTTAGTGAGAATTTATTGCTCCTGAGATGCACCAGAGCTGTGTTTCCCAAGGAAGTGCAGGAGCACTTCTGGGATGACAGAGTAGCTAAGTCTTCATGTCAATTGTACCCTTGAGCTCTCTGAGGCCTCAGAGGTGCTAGCAGATTTCCAAGAGGATAAGAGTTGCCACTGGGCTTATTTTTATTTAGGTTTTTTTGTATGTATATCAAAACTGCAGCTATCAGATTTGGAATTTAAATGATCAGACTGAAAATCTGAATCTCCAGACTCTTCTACAAGTCCTCTCAATGAACCCAAACTGTTGCTTTTGCCCTATTCATACCTTTTTCATCAGAGTAAAGCAGAAACATGAGACATCCACCACATTTTCTCTTGGCCGTTTCCAAACAATCGAGCGACTGCAGGTTAGAGTGAAATTCAGAACAAGAGTTTCACAGCAACAGCCTTCTAACACAGATAGACAGAGCAGGGTGCTCACTGCTTTCACTGACCACTAAGTGTGCCAAATTA
This sequence comes from Dasyornis broadbenti, assembly GCA_013397935.1. Classification (NCBI taxonomy): domain Eukaryota; kingdom Metazoa; phylum Chordata; class Aves; order Passeriformes; family Dasyornithidae; genus Dasyornis; species Dasyornis broadbenti. The sequence continues at coordinate 533,807 of VZRN01001723.1, forward strand.
ACAGCCTGCTCACACACTGCACATTAATTTGCCTTCAAGACCCCTCTGCACTCCCTCAAGCCCATTGTTCCCACTCACCTAATTGTCTACAGCCAAAGGCAGTAGCTCCTATTACCCTTGTTGCAACTGTACCTCTACAAATTGGGATTTGCATGAGGGCTTGTAAGAGAAGAATCTGGCACTACTGTAAGGGCCCTCTTCCAAACAGCTCTTTTGGATACCTTTGTTTGCAAATCCATTAAAAACAAACAAACAGGAAGCCTGAGTACATGATAGATTGGTCCCTGGGGAGACACAGGGAAATGTAGAATAAAACACGTAGTTGGCACTATTGTCCTTGACCTGACAACTGGATGTGTAAGAAAAATACTTGAAAATTTCAATGAAATAAATTGTATAGCCATATCTAAAGTTAGGATAAAATGCAAGTGCATTAGATTTACCTCCGAACATGATAAACATTTATCTGCACACCATATTGTTGCACATTAACCTCAAAAACACTGTGGAAAACTCAAGGGTATGTCAGTTCTTACTACGAGACATCACTGTGTATTAATCACTCCCTACAGCATTCATGTAGAATTAAGAGAAATCCCACTGTAAGAGCCTGAGCTAATTCTGTAAGTTGCATTCCCCTGGCTCAAATGATGAATGGGAAATACAGCAGTAAAATAAAAATAGGCATCTTTCCAGGTAAATGCTGTTTTTAAAAAAAAAAAGAAAAAAACAAACAAAGCCCTGGTGAAATACTGCCCCAGGGATAAAAACATTTATCTCAGTGTCACAAGAATGGCTTCGTTTTTTGCTGGTCTAATTAGGTAATAAAGAAATCACAGGTGTAGTGACTCCATGAGCTATTACCACACTTAAAAAGGGTCCACTGCATGGCCAGGGACCACTGTGTCAGTATTATCACTTGCTGTCACATCATTTTAGGAATTAAATAGCTCAATTTAACAAAGATTTTTAAAGAGAAAAAAAATCAATACATAGTTAGAAGCTTGTCAGGATTCTAAGCAACAGCAAAACTGCCAGAAAACAAACAAACAACAACAAAAAAATAAAGTCATGGTGGGCTTTGAATTTTCAATGACTGTTTGAATCCTGCTGAGGCAATTAATGCAGGGCACACTGTAATGCACCTCCTGGGATTCCACACACCCCAACCATGTGTTCTCAGTCACTGCTGGGTATATAAGGGAAGATATCCACAGCATAGGTTTTGACATGAGCAGTCCAGGATTCTAATTTTAATTGTAATGAAAGTGATTAAAAAGTAAAAATAGTATTTTTAAAACAGTTTAAGGAAAAGGATAAAGTACTAGGCTTAGTTTGCTGGAACTTTCATCTAAAGTGTACCTCAGTTTTCAGGATTAGGTCTGCTAAATATTATCTTGAAGAAATATAAAATCTATTCAAGTACCTTAAAGCTCAAATATTCACTTAAACTCGATTCTTGCTTAAATATACTGCAGATCCAGCTGCAACCACAGACCAGATTAACACAGAAACCAGGTGTGTGTGGTTTAGGTGGCCCAAAAAGCAGACATTATTTACAGAAATCACCTGTCCCAATGTAACAGTTTCCTAGTCTTTAAATTTCATTCCCAATGTCTCAAAAATGAGTTCTCCAGAGGAAAACCTTGCATCCAAGTCCAGGGAGACTGCCCCAAGTGACAGAAGTAGCTGTGACTTAGCAGCCTGAGGAGCCAGATCCTGCTCCTGTCTGAGCCAGAGGTAAAAACTATTGTCTCTGACTGAAGGCTTGAGTTGTGGACAGCCCCTGCTACGCAGCCCTTGTGCAGATCGATCACCCAGCCTTCACTCACCCCGCAGAGCTGGGGATATGCGGATCCATTTTGCCACGCTCGGAAGCACCAGCCAGAAATCCCAGCCCTGTGCTGGAGTGGCAGTGGGGGAATCCCTGCCTGCTCCTCATTCCCTGACTTCACAGACTAGCAAGGAAAACGTGCAAGATATTTTTATTAATTCTGAGATTTTACACATTCTGTGCATGTGAATTAGGCTCACTGCGTACTTAAATCAAGCACTGTCATCTCAGCTGGTTGATTACTTTTCCTTACTGATAGAGAACATCTTAACCAAAGGCTAATAACGACCATTAGAATCAGTAGCTTAAGCAGATAATAGTCTAAATCTCCCCATGTTAAAAAAGTTCCAGCACTAGATATTTCCCAGCCATTTAAAAAGCACAATAAAAGGAGCATGGTGCAATCACACAGGCTGTGCAATTCTGCTGGAATAAAAAATGTTTGTAGAAGTTCCTGTTCAGTTCCCTTACTTGAATTCACAGGTCACATAGCATTGCACCTTCCTCTTAAACAGTACCGCTGGAAAAAGCAATATTACTGGAGTTGGAAAAGGAGGCACTTCCTTAAAAAGCCAGCAAAGCATTTTACTACAGAACTTGATTAAAGGCGAATACTTTGGCTGCTTCTTGAACACGTCAACAGAAGGCGTGAGAGAAACAGATACTACCTTTGCATTAAATATTAGCACTTCCCGTTACAAGGGAGGCAAAACACAGACAGGAGCTCTCTGCTTGAGCAGAGAGGGGACAGGAGACCAACAGGTAGCCTTTACGAGCTTCAGGCTATTCGAAATAAGTTGGTTTTAAGGCGAAGCGCCCTGAAGCCTTTGGCAGCCTGCGCTGCACCCCCGCCCCACCGCAGCGAGCTCCTCCCGGCTGCGGAGCCGCCGCATGCGGGGCCCCGCGCACCCCCAGCCCCGCCGCCCCCAGCGGGTCAAGCCAGCAGGCAAAACACACCAATATATTTCCATCAGCACAAGATGGCAACCAGCACTTCTTCCGGCAGAGCAGCTGGATGCTTTTTTTTTTTCCCTTAAGGGAGGAGAGGAATTATTGAAAAAGCATCCCGAATAGTTTTGGGGTTTTTTTGTGGTTTTTTTTTTAATGGCATCGAGACAAATGTTTCCAGTAGTAAAACTGGAGGAAAGGCGAGGCAGCCCCCACAGCCCCCATCTCACGCACACACATCGTGGTCATCAAGTTGGCGAAGTTGGCCGTGCCGAGGCGCGGAGTCCCAGCGCCCCCCGCCCGCGCTGCGCCCCAGCTCCCCCAGCAGAGGGGACGCCCCAGCACCCCGAAATCAGCCGCCACCCCTTCAGCGGGGGCACAGACACCGAGAGGGGCACAGACACCACGCAAAGAGCCGCTCGCCCGGCTCCCCGGCCAGCCCAGCCCCAGCAGCGGGGGCTCCGCACCGACCGTGCGGGCGGCGAGCGGGGTCTGGCAGCGCCGAGCCGAGCAGGGAGCCCCGACACTTACTTACAGTCACTGGAGGCGCCAGCAGCAGCCACTTACCATCATGTTTCCTTGCATTTTAGCCGTTTGAAACATTGCCTTTTCCTTCATTTTTGCCGTGTGTGTGCGTGCGTGTGCTGTTCCCCGAGAGTTACTTAATCCAGCGGCTGGATCACTTTAGTGAAGAACAGGCGTGCACTTGCGATGGCTCTTTTTGGTGCGGAGTGGAGGGGACTACGAGCAGCGGAGGGGGAGGGTGCCTGCTTTCTATCTTTTCTTTCCCCACCCTTTCAATACATATTTTTCCTTTTGACCCAAAGGAAAAAAAAAAAAGGCAATANGGGGGGTTACACACGCTTTTTACAACAGGAACCGGGGAGGGTGTGGGGAGAGGAGCCGCCTCTCCGGCGTTAACTGTTCACCGGCTGAGCCGACGCGGGCCCGGCCAGGCCACGGCTGGTGCAGGGAGGGGGGGGAATAGCGCGGCGCTGCCGCGGGGAGCGGGGGATGCTCGGCGCGTTACCATGGCTGCGGCCCGGACCCGCAGCCCCCCGGATTCGCCCCCCTCTCAGCCCACAGGATGCGCGGGACNCCGCCGCCCCGGGCCCGGGCGGTCCCGCCGAGCGGAGCCCACCCCGCAGACCAGTTGCAGAAAAAGGGAAGGATGAGGGGCAATAAATAAAAAAGAGGAGAGCTGGAGTAGGCGGAGGGGCGGTCGCCCCCTCCGCTGGCCGTGCCCGGCTCGCCGCTCTCCCGGGGGGTTACACACGCTTTTTACAACAGGAACCGGGGAGGGTGTGGGGAGAGGAGCCGCCTCTCCGGCGTTAACTGTTCACCGGCTGAGCCGACGCGGGCCCGGCCAGGCCACGGCTGGGGCAGGGAGGGTGGGGAATAGCGCGGCGCTGCCGCGGGGAGCGGGGGATGCTCGGCGCGTTACCATGGCTGCGGCCCGGACCCGCAGCCCCCCGGATTCGCCCCCCTCTCAGCCCACAGGATGCGCGGGACGCTGTCGGGGGATGGGGCGCTGCCAGGGACTTGTCCCAACGCCAGGGTTTGGGATCCGAGGCGAGCCCCTCCGCCCGCCGCAGGAACGGGCAGGGGGATGCCGGAGCGCGGCCCCCGCAAGGGGAATGCAAAGCCAAGGGCATTGCCCGCACCGGGCTGCAGCTGAACCCGGCCGTGGCCTCTGTGCCTTTCCAGCGGTGGCCACACTTATGAGAGGTTTCCCATCGCTGTCACTGCAGTCCCTCAGCTGCGCTGCCCCACAGGTGGCTGGAGCAGCCGCTGGAAGACGATGCTATCCTGCTGCCCTTGAGAGAACTCGCCTTGGCGCCTTGGCGCAGCTTGCCAGGGGCAGAGCCTTGCCACCCATCTCAGTGGTTTACACCTCAGCCTGCAGACATGTAAAAAGTCCTTGTGGAGTGTAGTGTATTTTGTCTCTCCCTGATGAACCAGAAGTAATTACATTTCCAGGAGAATTAGGTGTCCATCGATTTCACTTGGCAGGAAAAGGGCTGCTTTGAATGTTGCTCCCTCAAAAAGGAGTGAAGAAACTGAGAAGTGATTTGCTTAATATCTGAGCAGAGAAACCAAGAAGAAAAAGCAGAAATTGTTCTTGTCCTCCAAGGTGTAACCAAGCCAGTGGCTAAACCAAAAGCTCTCTTTTTTTTTTTTTTTTTTTTTTTTTTTTTTTTTTTTTTTTTTTTTTAGCAGGGAACGTCCGACACCCCCCCCGGT
>VZRN01001723.1:538858-577983 GCA_013397935.1 Dasyornis broadbenti
TTTTTTTTTTTTTTTTTTTTCCTTAGCAAGGGAACTGCAGACCTGCCCACGGATCCTTTTATTATGCCCATCTGTAACACCTTGAAATCTGGTCCTTCACAGTTTTCAGCATCTTCACTTCATAGGCAATGGGTGTTCACTGAAAATAGGACACAACATGTGCAATCTCATGGTGTTGTTCCCACTCTAGTTTTCTTAAGCCATCCAGCTGTTGAAAGATACTTAAATACAAAATCTCACCCAAGATGTTAAGCAGGTATCTCAGAAAGGATGGTAATGGGAGAAGTGAGACTCCAAGACACTTGTGGGAAATGCCAATGGCAAGTGATGCTGGTACCTTTGAGGATTACCTGTGGGAGCTTTTGTTTTACAAAAATGTCACCCCTCGCTTGAAGATCTTGATTACTTACTCCCTTGTCTTTATTTGGGAATTGCTTATATCTTATACGAGGTACATCTTGAGCAGGAAGTTCTTCATTATGTTCCTCAAACTCTGGTCTTGAATTCTGTACTTCGATTTTGGTGTTTTATCAGGTAGCTCCTGTTCCATCTCAGCTTTTACCCTCAGTTGTTTTAATTACATATGAATGCAAAATATACCCGTACTTGACTCTGAGTAGTCCCATTTGCCTTCTGCATAACTTCACACGCCAACAGAAATACTTATCAGACATCGAACTCTGGCAGTAATGGGTGGGTTTTTGGGTATTTTTACCTCAGCTTTGTCATAATGCAGTTCCAGTGTTTATCTCTTATTTTTATTTCATATTTAATTTATGCACTATTGGCATAAAAGTAGCAATTATCTTGATTAAAACAGCTTTGTTTAAAGTTGAGATTACTGGAAAAATGCTTAGTTTCACCATTGACAGTACTCAGGGCTTTTTCTTTTATTAAACACCAACCAGGGCCCATTTGGCCAGAGTTTGTACATTACTGTCTTTCCATTTCTGCCATTGAAGTCTGACCCTATAATCCAGAGGCTTCCAGAAACAGGAAACAAAAGTGTTTTGCAGTGTTGCCCTAAATGACTCTGATGATTTTGTGGAAAAATGCCAAACATATTATGAGAGAGAATTCTTGTTTACAGTGTTTAATTCTTATTTTCTGGCTGATCTGACTCTCTGCGAAAAGACGTAGTGAATAGTTTATCTCTGAAAAGTTTTAGGACCAGAGCCCACCCTTGTAAGTTTCCAAAACCTGAGTGCATCAAGCCCTGGTCACCCTGGTCTGATGTGAGAGGTCACCTTGCTCTGAGCAGGAGGTTGGGCTAGAGACCTCCTGAGACCTCTTCCAGCCCCAAGGATCACAGCACTCCGGACAGAGTGACCCTTTTTGTTACAGATCCCATTTGTTACAGAACGACTCTTTAACAAAATGTCTTGTTCTGTTGCTTCCTAAGATATTCCTAAACTTCATCCCTCTTGTTTCCGAAGACTTCAGGTTTTGCTGATCAAGACCTTGGCTGGTAATTTTCACTTCTAAACGATTTTTCCTTGGCTGGTGGAGCAGCTAAGACTTGGTCTCAGATCTAGACATCTGAGACTGAAGCTGTGCTGCAGATTTGTACCCCAGGCTGTGGCCAGGTGATTCCACTGCAGTCAATGACACCGTCCTTCAGATTTGGGACATTTAAGACAACTACAAGTGATACCACCACACTGCTCCCTCAAGTGCATTAACCTGACTGGACTCCCTGTCATTCCACCATTCAGGCATCTTCTGAGCTTTTCTTCTTGATGGATGTTCTCCATGTCATTTTAATGGAAATTCACTAGAGCTGCAACAAATACTCTCACTGAACAAGGAATCAGGTTTTTTATGATTAGGAAGTGACATGGTGAATGCAGAAAGATGATCTGAAATGTCTTCCACATTTTTGGAGGGAACATTTTTTTTTACTTCCCTTGAATGATGTGGAAGGACAGACAATCACCCTGGGACCCAATAAAGTAGTATGATTTCAGTAGCTAAAAAGCCTCTGTATTTAAGACCAGAGAGCTCGCCCAGGAAACCTCAATAAAACATGAAAATGTTTCTTCATCATATCAGGCTTTTTCTCAGAGGGAAAATGTGAAAATTCATTACTTTTGCATTCCTCAGTTTAGTCTCAGTGCACCTCCCCTGTCAGTAGAGTTACTTTTGATATAAATGTGGGAAGGTTCGGCCCAGACGCAGCTGCATTTTAACAGCAAGGTCTGAAGTGAAACCCCTGTATAAGAAGAGGTTTTTCTGCAAGCTGCCCATTTGTATCTAAGGTGCATAACAGGAGGAAAACCCTGGGAAATCAGAAAGTTTTCATTTTAAATCTGATCTAGAGATAGCCTCCGTACCTCAGGTACTGTGACAAAACCAATGTGGCATCTTCCTCCACCAACATTTTTATAGGCCATTTTGAGGAAATGTGCTTTTCTCACATCTCTCACAGAATGAGATATAGGGAAAAAAAAATAAAGCCTCATAGATATTCTATTCTTTGTGGGTTTCAGTACTCTGTGGCTGACTTTCTTTATCTGAGCAGGAACACAGGCTACAACGCTTACATCCTATTCACAATACTTTATTTAAAGCCATGTTGATAAGAGAGTGGGAGAATTTATTTTATCAAATAAAACCCATTCAGTGCATTTGATGCTGGCTCTCCTCACTCTCCAAACAAGCCTAGGAACAGTTCTTCTGAATAGAAGGAAAGAATTAATTTCACACAGTATTAGCTGGCTGCAGAGCACAGACATCCATTTTTTCAATATTTTGAAAGAAAAATCTTTTAAGGATGTAAGACCACAAATACAACAGCTGTTGTACTAAGAGTCAGTTCTGTGAGTATCAGGCTTTTACTTTCTCTCCTTAATTTAAGGTTACATTTTATTGTCTCCAATAAAAGTGTTTGTGTTTTCAAAATACAACAAATGGCTTTTTCTTCTCAGTCAGACCCTTTTGTGAGTTTCCTGTCTTCTACGTATCAGCTTGATGCCACAAGCCTGTGCTCAGGCTTCTCTCCAGCCTAATTTCAAGACTGTGTTCTCTAAGACTGGGCTAAGCCATATTACTCTTTTGCTCTGGATTCTCCTCTTTCTCTGCATCCCACCAGAGCCGGGTCCCCAGTCCATTGTTCTGTCACGTGACTCACATCTCCTTCCCTTCACCAGGCCCGCAGCCTGAGCTGAGCACCAGGGGAGTCTGAGCTGCACTTTGTGTTGAGCACCGGTGCTTTCCAGTAGAAATGCTGAAGGGAAACCCAACCCAAGTGCTTGAGATCAGAAGATCATTCAGACTGGAAGGACCTCAGCAGGTCTCCAGCCCAATGTCCTAGTGAAGCAGTGTCAGCTCTCAGGTCAGGCCAGGTGTCCCAGAGCTTTGTCATGTCTTGAAATCCTGCAGGAATCGGGATTGCACAGCCTCACTAGGCAACCTATTCCAATAGTTGACTGTTCTCACAGGAATAAAGATTTTCAGTCTGAACTTTTCTTGTTTCAGCTTGTGCCTGTTGCTTCTCATCCTCCTGCCACACCTCACTGTGAAGGGTTTGGTTCCATCTTCTATATAACCTCCCAAAGAAGTTGGAAAGCTGCTGCCAGATCCCCCCAAATCCATCTCTTCTCCAGGCTGAACAAGTCCACTTCCCTCAGCCTCCCTGCAAGGGTCAGGTGTTCCAGTCCCTGACCATCCTGGTGGCTTTCTGCTGAACTTGCTCCAGTTTGTATCAGTCGTGTAGAGAGGCCCCAAAGCTGAACCACAGATGTGGTCTAAGGAGTGCCAAGAAAAGGAGGTAACAGCTGAGGCAGAGATCTTCTGTAGTACTTGCTTTGTTATTAAATTATAATTTTCAAGAGGAATGGGATTTGTGATATCCCAAATGAAATGGTTGAGTGTTACGCTGTGCAAAGCTAAATAAGTCAGAAATAGCTTTAATAATGGTAAATATATTCCATAAGAGTATTTAGTAATATAACACTGGAAAAAAAACCAGAGAATTACAACAAGGAACCTTTTTTTCTTCCTAAGTGGATCAGTTTTGAGAATTTCATTGCTCAAGCCAAGCTTCATGTCTCATATGGAAAATCTTCGCTCCTAATCTCCTAAAACTTTGCCCAAGAATTTATAGCTTCTAGTCTTGTCTTCTAAGGAAGTCTTGGCTTGTCTTCCAGAGAAGAAATTGGAGAGAAAGATGAAGTAGTGTTAAATGAATTTAAAATTTACTTCTGAGGATCACTAATTCTTCAAGAGATTAGAATAATGACAGAGCAGCTGCTGTTAAAAAGTTAATATTTGCTAGATCTTACTGCATGAGGGTGCTTAAGCCATCTTTGTTAACATAAATGGGAGAGTCTGAAAAAAATCTCAGACAACTTCCTCTGTTTCCTGAGGGAAAAGTGAACATGATAGACTCCACTGAATTTTAGTATTTTATATATTTTGATTATCTTTTTTTAACTGTTACTTAGATTTTGGTAGGTTACTACCAACCTGTTCTCCACTTTATTTTTCTTGACAACATGTTCATTCGCTTCTCATCCCTCCCAATTTAATGCAGGACTTTAAAACTTCACATGCTCAGGGAATTTGCAATGGAACACCTGAACACTGTTGTCTTTGAGAAAAGACTTCCTGATCTGTTCCTGTTACACCAACAGGAGTGTACTTTCCCAAGGGTATAATTGGACAGTTTATTCCTCATGTACCGATTTCCTTGGGGGAAACAGGAGAGCTCAACACATCCAAAGTCTCCTGACACTACTGAGACACTAAATACCCATATATGTTCTTTGACATTTGACAGTTCTTGGCAAACGTTAATTTGTAGATTCATCAGGGATTTGGCTTGAGACCCACCACCTCTGGACAGCTACCTGGAACTCAGTAAACTCGCCATGACCCCTGAGTGAATTATTCATCTGCAAATAGACCATAGGGTCAGTACAGAGATCCCCAGCTTGCTTTCATGAAGCCCGTGATAAACCCAAGAGCTTGCAGGCTCACGTGGGGCAGGGCCTTCATGTTGCCGTGCTGATACCTCACCTGGCCCAGGCAGAACCTTCTGTGCTCTCAGGAAAGCAGATTGGATGGGGGAGGATCTCATGCTCATATCCACAGCACTAATGAAAGTGCTGTATTTTACTTCATTAGGTAGAAGTACCAAATGTTCTTCTACCTAATTTCGTACACGAGTCCCTGTCCATTCTGACCACGAGGTTTCCTCCTAAGACAAGCAGCAGATAAACTCTGTAGAGCAGCCCAAGCATGAAGCAACGTTGACAGCTGCAGGAGGGCAGAAATCTGAAGGATCTCTGCTAGAAGTATAAATTCTGCCTTAAGGCTTCTTGTTTTTTCACATTTCCAGCTTTTAAACTCCATTAATAAAAGCTAAAAATATACAGAGTTCAAATAATTACTTTTCTGTGAATGAAATTGAAGTTGCTAAGGGATTCAGAGTGGGAGGAAAAGCATTCAGAATATAATTTCTGCATCATGTCTGGGCGTATGAAATTTAAATGCATGGGGATGCTACGAAAATCTGGGCAGAATCATTAGACTCACTAGTAGTAACAGGAAAATGCTAATAAGAAGCATTATGACCCTTTGTTTTTCAGGCAAGTACCACTTCTGGTTAATCAGACCTAAAGTTTTTTTATACTTCAAGAACTACAAGTCCTGCTGCAGAATGATGTACTCCTCATTAGTCTCTTCTAGCAAGTATCTTTATCTTTAAACGTACTTTGGATTTCCATCTGGACTTCACCAGTTCCAGTGCCTGGATGGATCCCATTGTGTTTGCTAAGTTAAGAGTATCCTGTGCCACCAAGCTTCTGCCAGCACGAGTGGAGACTGCAGAGCTTTAAAACAAATTCATAAGAACACACAAAAGCCTAACTAGAATATAGTGCGCTGAAAGCAACATATGTGCTAAGGTTTTTTCATTACCACTGAAATGAAAATATAGACAGACTTGTGGTAAACATTTGAAAGTTTGTTAGGCAACAGATTTTATCCTCTGAGAAAAGTTTAATTTTATTTCAATACCATTCTGACAGTTACATTTTTTTAATCACAATTATGTTGAGAATGCAAAAAGCATCAAAATCTCCTTCACTCAAGTGTTCGCTCCTGACAGTGATTCCAGCCAAGCTGGAAAGATATCAAAACCACAAGTCCTAGAACCAAGAAGAATCTCACATGTTGCCAAGAAAATGCCGAGCACTGAGAGCCAAGCAAGCTCATCCCAGTGAAATCAACAGAAGTCCTGCCACTGAAGCCACAGCTGCAGCCAGGGTGTAGCCGTCAATTTTCCTTCAAGGTGCAACACCACCGTGAGTCAAACTCTACTGGTATGAAATAGCCCAGTTCCCACTTAAGTCAAGCAGAAAAGCTGGACCCACAAATGAACCTTCTGTTTAGCACAAGCCCCAGTGATGGCACATTGCTCAGAAGGCATCCTGCCTTTGATATATGTTATTTCACTATTCCAATGCGTTAGTCTTGCAGATAACTTATTTTGTGCATATCAATGGATTTCTATTTAATTTGTGAAGCTGTATAGATCTTTTAGGTAGATAATTTAATGCTTGCCAACTTCCATTAATTTTTAACTAGGCTTTCTAGCCTGGAAGACATACTGAAACATTCTCATTTCAGATCAGGTGGGTCTATCTTTTGATTAAGGAGCCAATTTTTTTTCTTTCATTGTGATACGGATGATTAAATTTCTCTGCTAATTATCTGTATCACCTCAGAACACCCTGTGCCTGACATAAAATATTTCAACAAAATAAGACTACATTTAATTGCATTACTCTTTTTCTTAATGATGAGAGCTTGATATAAGCCTGTCAATTCACTTCAAGTTCTTCTCCACCTTGAGGGCAAAGATAATGCTTCTTGCTGTTGGGTGATGTTCCTACAACATGGGCAGATACTTTTTTCTCTACTTTGGAGTGGAATTTCAGTGGAATTTTAGTACACTAGGTGACCAAATATTGCTATATAGGCATTATAATACACGGTTTATTCTTCTTAGGTGTATTTAGTAAGTTAATTTCTTAATTATTTTAGGCCAGGTACCTAAGTTTCCTTCTTTTTGGAGAAATTGTTATCATGCCTACAAGTAATCTTATTCTCTATTGATGTGAACCAATTGCTAGGATGGTGTTTTGGAGTTCTCCAAAGTCAAGGATTTAGTTAATCTGTTGTGACAATCACTTAATTTTCATTATTTGAGTTTATGAAAGTGTGAACTCTCTAGAGTAGGACCTACAATTTATCACATTTATAAAATGTTGGAGCAATGAGGGCCCTGACATCTATCCAATAATATAAAATATTACAATAGAATTGTTGTTTTTCCAGTGTTAGTAAGATGGGTACAGAACAAGAGTTTATCTCTGAATGCCTAGTATATTTAGGAAGAATAGTCAAGGGTCTAATTACTTTTGTCAGTTTTCAGCTCTAAATCAAGGTATATGGAATGTAAATGATAATTTATGTCAATATTTTGCCTTCAGTTAAATACAGTGCTGCCTAATATGGAGGTAGAACTTTTCCTAATGGATTCAAAAGGAACTTTGGAGAAGTTATTATTTATTTTTCTAGGTATTAGTTCAGGTTGCCAGCCTTGGAGTAGAAGAACCAAAGTTTAAACCTGCCTTGGATGTTATTTTGGGGAAGCTCTATTTAACCCGGAATCATAAATTAATACATCCTCTCACTATCTTTCTAATCCACCCAATTGTGTCTAATTTAGACACAGTCATTAAAAAGTGGGGAAACAGCTAAGTAGGGAAAATGGCGTTCATTGCAACAAATGCCTGGAAAGCAGGAAAGAAAAAGCACTAGGAGTCCCATAAAAAAAAAATAAGGATTATGCCATCCTTCACTTACAAAGACATATAAATATAAACGGGGTTTCAGGAAATTCAATTATTATTATGGGGAGGTGAGTGGAACTTCTGTTGACTCTGAGTTAACTTAGGCAGACCCAGCGTGTCCAAATAGATGAATAAAAACAGGGGAAAAGCAGAAAAAGTGCAGAGAGCAGCTTACTGGGATACTCTACTGAAAGGTATGAGAAAAAACACCCCTGGCTCAAAACTTTGGGGTCTCTCCCTCTCTGTCTCAGTGGAGTGACTGTCCAGGTGCTCACCCGGCCCCTGAGTGACCACTCTGCATGGAAGGAGAACCAAACTTGAGCCATCCCTTCGAAACAAAGGAGTTTGTGCCTGGAGTCTGGGGGAAAGACGGCATCTGCTGTGTCCTGATCCCTGGGTTGCCATCACAGCTCCTTTGATGTGGCACAAGGGAGAACCATTTCAGTCTTTTGGGTGCCACCACCCAAAGCGCATTCCCCGGCTGATCCCAAAATCATGGGAGTTTAAAGATGAGTTTCCCAGAGCAGCACTGAGTGAGGGATCCTGGCCAAGGCTGCTGGCAGGAGGAGACTTTGAGCTGCAGGCTTGGCGGATGAGCTTGGCGGATGGCTATGGCCATGATGAAATGCAGGATGCTGGTCTGGAATCCAGCGTGGAGCCTCTCTGTGATTGCAGTGGGCTTTCATTATCTATTTTGTTTTCTATTTCAGTCGTAGTCGTTCTCTTTCTGTTTTTTTCTGAGAGAGGAATAGAGTTCAGTGGTTGGTTTGGCAAGAGGCTATGTACATATAAATTTTTGCATAACAAAATATAATTAGAAAATGTAAATACAACTTAACTCTATTACTGCACTGAACAATAAAATGACCACAACACAGGCTACTCTGGCTCTCTGATAATTCATCATCCAAATTACACATCTCCGTTAGACTGTCCTTCTCCACAAAATTTATCTTGCCTTGTTGCGGCTGAAAAACAAAACCAATTTATTAAATACAGATACAAATGAAGCAATGAAGTTCAGTGTTTGGAATACAACAAGAGGAAACATTTTGATCATTACAATCTTCTCTTACAGATAAGAATATATTTTTGTGCTGAAATTTTTAAAGGAAAAGTTATTCTTCACGAGCGATTTTGTTCTGAAATGCAGCTGGTTTACATCACGGGGGTTCATAAGACATTAACCCTTTCTATAGGATAGATCTTTGGTTAACTGATCTTAGCTTTTAACTCCTGTATTTTTGCCAGGTGTTTTATGCACATCATGGATGTGGACAATGTGATTTGCACAAGGAATTTTAATCAGGAGCAACAAGGGCATGAAAAGCCAAAATGTGGGTTACAAGACAGCAAAACCTTCTCCCTACACAAGCAAGGGAAAACGTGAACGTTTCTGTGGGATTTCTGGCCATGAAAACTTTTCTTTATCAAAACCCACAAACTGTGTCTAAAAACTGTTTAGTTTAAAAATATTTGATTAGGAATTTATTAAGCCATTAGTTTCCATTGAAGGTGAGTCCTGTAAGCCAACAACTGGTGCACCAAGTGCGGTTGTACAGACTGCTGAAAAAATCAGGCTACCATTTCTCACAAACTAAGCTAAAATATATTTCAAAACAACACTTCTAAAACCAAAACTTACATATGTATAAGAAAAGTTATAGACTTCTGTACTAGATATCTGCAAAGTGTTTTACAATCTGAACCCATCTCAATTGTCATTTGTAAAGTTAACAAATAGTTTTAAAAAAGCATTGTACAAGTGGAATCACTGATTCCAAGGATGAATTAGTGGCAAATTCAAAATGTAAGCAACATGTTTTAACAAATCCATGTTGTAAAAGGACACAAAGATCAAGCACGGAGCAAAATGGGAAGAGTCAGAATAACATTACCACAGTGGCTCTTAAATGGAAATACATGGAGCAAAAGGAATTGAGGCCAGCGGAAGACTTGGAGGCCTAAAGCAGGACATAAGTGGAATTTAGACATTTGGGTCTACAGATGAAATCATAAGAATTTCAGCTCAGCTCTCGCCTTACTCTGGTACCTCTTCAGCTCCATTGGCATCAGGATTTGTGACCTGCAAAGTTGTGCTGGGTTCACATCGACCTGGGCTCCCTCTCACCAGTGCCCTGAGTTTGAGCAGCCATGGTGCTCCACAGCTCGTTTGTGTGCCTGGGCTGTCTCTACACCAACATCCAGCAGCCACTCCACACCTTGGGGCAAGGTGTCCTCTCCTCAGCCCTTCCCACAAGAAAAGAGATGGGTTCCCAGGTTCTCTCAGGCCAAGAGCTATCACACTCATGCAGATACCCTTAAAAGTTGAGGAGGAGAGCTTGGAAGCAGTTTTTATGGAGAGAACGACATTATTTTCTCAAAACTTTACTGTAGGACAAAATTTATATTCCTGTGTCTGCTACTGTAGTTAGAAGTGGATTGAGATCCTAACCTTAGGCAGCCACTCGCTCTCTTTTCTTTTGTCTCCCGTTCAGTTCCACACAAATCCTTGCTACCCTCTTGAAACTCAAGAGTTCTGTGTTTTTATAGAGTACAAAGAACTTCTGAACTCAAAACAGGTCTTACAAATCTGGGCCAAAGTCAGAGTGGTGCAATTTGATGTAACTCCAAATGCTGCATGAGATTGGCCATTACAGTTTTTATGCTTTTCTTCTTGAAATTATTGCCTTTTTTTTTTTCCCAATTAAATAAAAAGTAGGCACTTTTTGGTACAAGAGATACAACTTTTCCCTAGCCAGCTGTAGCATGCAGTCTGTTAAAGCAGTTTCTCTTATACTATTTACCCCTTTGTAAGGAGAATTTGAAATCAAAGGTGCTTATGAGACAGGAGCTCGGAATATGTCTTGTGGTGCTCTCTTTTTTTTCTGATGTTCCTCAGGCTGCTCTTGCCTGTGCAATAAATACTCCATCTATTCTGGTTTCAGCTGAGTCTGACTTCTGTGTGAATTTATGCGTCTATGAAGTGAATAAATTAGATGTGAGCTGAGATGATGGAACGTAAGAGAAATTATTTTCTTTCCCTTATAACTCCCACAGACTCATTCTAGTGCCATAGCTATTGTTTTTAAAATTAGATATGGAAGGCTACCAGTTCGGTTAACACAACACCTCTGTAATACTTAGAGAATGGAATTCAGAGCCAGGCTCCTGCACAGGTGAAATGGATGTAGGTGTATCTTCGTCTTTCATGTGCATTACAGAAAAATTGAGGGGTTCTGAGTCCTGGATGAGAGACACTGCACAACCTCCTGGCCATTTCTGTGCGATGTGCTCATGATCCAGGTCCCCTTCTCTTCATTCTCTCCCCATCTGCTCCCAAACCCTTTTAAATTGCTTGTCTTTGAAGACAATCAACTTACCCTTCACATTTGCTTTCATCTTCCCAAACTGTTTTCCATTGTTTAACCTTGTGTTCTCTACCAAAAGTATGTTTTCATTATTTTCATTAAAAGTAGCCTGTGGTCTACTGTGGTCTAGAGCTCAATTCTCAGGCCTGAGCTAACAAAAAAGTAATTCTAACAACAAAGTAATTTGTGCAATTGTTTACCATTTGTGTTATAATGAAGTGGAAATCTGCATGCTGCCCCACTGATTGCACAGCTCCAGCCTGAAAATGTAAAAGAAACTAAAATACTGTGACATTTTTATGAATACAGAAGCAATTAAGTAATGGACGTAAGTTTGTAAATCTTATTAATTACAGAGAATTGATGCAGCACAAGAGGAAGACGGTTCAATGAAGATTTGTCATGTCTGCTGATATTGCTCTGTGGCCTCAGGCAAGACATGGGCTAGTTCTTGAAATGTCTGTGAAGGACTCACTGACTTCCACAGGGCTGAGTGCCAGGGAGCAGCAAAAGCAGGGAGGGAGGGAGGAGGAGGGAGAAGGAGCCCGGAGACACAAGGCACCACCCCACAGACCTGAGCAGGGCTGTGGTGATAAACTCCATCAAGGTGAAATGGGGGGTCAGATCCAGGTCTATTCAGTGAGCTCCAGCAGGAGACCAGCCTGAGACAAGCTACCGTTGAGGAATATTTGGGGGTGCATCCAGGAAGGGCAGCCAATGCCAGGACAGCCGGAGGCAGGGCTGGGCTCAGGGACACCTGCAGTTTAGTTCAGGCTTGGACACCTGAGCACAAGCTGAAACAGAGCTGCTGGAGGTGAGCAGAGAGTGTGGACACAGGTCCAAGATGAGGCTGATCAGGGCAATTCTGGCCTATTGGTGCACTCACAACACTGGTGTGAAATGCCAATAAACTATGAGGACCCAGATCTTAGCTCCTCTGTTCACCAGTCCATGGAGAAATTAGGACACTTCTAGCTCTATTCCAGGCTTATCGTTAGGAAACAGGTTGTGATGTTCAGGATTTGTCCTAAGAATATCACTAAGAAGTCAAAAGTCATTACAGTCAAGGAAAGAGCTTTGCCAGCAATATTGCAACTGTTCAGGTCTTAGCCTGCGCACCCTGTTCTTGAATATTCACTAATGAAAGGAAAAAAATTACATCAAATGACAGAATGTGCAGGTCTGCTTGCACCCAGCAGCCACCATCCAGCTTCTCCAGGCACTGGGCAGGGTCCAGTGTGATGCTTCCCACACCCAGCCTTTGTCACGCTTTCAAAGCAGAGCTGTAGCATTATCCTTGTGGAGGAGCCCTGCGCCACCCAGAGAGTCTGGAAATCTCAAATTTGACTCTGGATAGGACCTCCATGCTGTTCTACTTTAGCACAGAGGGCCTGGTTGGGAACGATTATAAAAACCCCAACCCCAAATCACAGGAGCTCCTTTCTGAGCAGAGCTGTTCTCTGTGCAATTACACCTCCTGACTCGAGGAGTTTGCACCAGTTTCTGCCCTCAGACACATTTCCCAGTGCAACCAGAATTTGTCCAGCCTAAGACACCACAGCACAAAGTTCCCACAAAGACAGAGAATGGCTGGGACCTACAAGACATGAAATACTGGGACAAATACCAAACTTTGAGTTCCAAGGATGTTCTGAAATCAAAGGCTGATGAAGTAGAGTTCCCTAGACTTTGAGAGAAGCCTCCATGTTCAGAACCATCAGTGGGCTCTCCACTGGTACAATAGCCCTCCTTTTCTACCTACCCACCATTCAAATATCCAAAGGTTGTTTTATTTTGGTTTGGTTTGTTTTGTTTTTAATTTCTTCTCAGTCTCAAGCAGCTCACTCTCCTCTGCCTGTTTTGGAGGTGCTGCCCCTGAAATGAACTGTAGAGCCATGGGCACAGTAATTTATCGTACACCTTTCACCACTGATCGTTTGTTGCCTACCCCATTTTTTCCAGAGACTTACTTTAACACCAAAATTGATGGTGAAATAAACAAATAAATCAGCCAGCCAGAAATGTCTCCCCCCAATTACCTGATGCTCTAAGAGATGCTGGTTTCCTCCTCACCTCCAAATTTAGTTTTGACCAGCAAGCAGCTCCAATAACATTCAATCTCCATGCCTCTTTCAGGTTATCCGTATACAAAAGCAGCATGAAAACAGCAACCTGCTGGCTCTGGAAAACTATAGTGCTATTGGAAAGAGCTTTTTGAGTTTCAGGGGTTTTCACCACAACCTTCTAGCACACCAGGGTGTGGAAACACATCTTCATGGCAAAAAAACCTGAATCTTGTCAGCACAACAGCTCTCAGCAGCTTTCTGGTTCACAGTGCTGCCAGGGGATCCAGGGAAAACTAAAGGAGAGCTGTAACAGCAGTCCTGCAAATGCCATCAGCTGCTCCTGACATGCTTTTGGCACTGCCACAGGGATGGACAATAGAGACCCACTGTGCTGTCTGGTCTTTTCTCAGTACAGATAAAATCCGAACGCAGAGGCAGAACAAAGATCTGCTAGGCAGTGTCCAGTCAGACCTTGATTTACTTTTTGGAACTAATATATTTTTGACATAGCATTTCTGGTAATAAACAGAGCCTGGCAGGCCTAAAAATCATGAGCAAGGACAGAAATTTGAAGTGGTTTAGTGAGGCCAAGAAACTTTCATTACCAGCGCACCCAACAGAGGAAACCAACAAATGAGAAATTACATTAAAAATGAGACTTAAAAATGAGACAAACCTTCAGCCAGCACGAGTCAACACAATTCTGTTCAGGTCAGAGAATTCACACTGATTTACATTAGATGAGCACTTGGCCTTATATACCTCGATTCATCACAGCAGATTTAACTTTTGTGGGTACAACCTCATAACTCTGGGATCACTCTTGTGAAGTTGATGTCAAATGCAGTCTGTCACAAACGTACATGTTTGTAACTATTATTTAAAGCACAAAGCCAAATGAGCCTTGAAATCCCAGTGCACACTTGGAATTAGGATGCAACATCGCTTCATGCCTTGACTGCAAGTAGCTGCATCCATACTAGAAGTGCTCAGTAAATACATGGCAGGAAGCCTGACTGGCAGGGAAAGAGCAGGAGCTGCAGCCCCTCAGGGGCTGTTTCCTGGCTCAGAATGCAGCTTTATGGAGACTCCAGGCCTTGCTAGAAACAAGCTGTCAGAGGCAAGAGAGCAGATCTGTTTGTGCAGATGGCTCCTGTCAATCAGTTAGTAGTTTATTCCTGATGTTCAGAATTACTCCCACTGCAGAAACTTTTCACCCAAAGAAAAAAGCACCAAAACAACCCTGTTCAAAAGTAGCCCTAGGTAGAGATTTGTGAAAAGAACAACTCTTAACAAAATAATTCAGGGAGCAGTTCACACAGCAAAGATAACTGACTGGAAAGCTAACACAAGTCTTGAGGATGAAGTGTATATGTGTTATATCATGTAAAGGGAAACCTCCTTGGAAATAACAAGATCATAACATATCTGGCCAGTAATAAAGCCAGTGATGTAATTTTGAAATCCAGTAGAGGGCAAACTTAGCCTATATATCCTCAAAGTGCTCCTAAGACAGTGCATGGCAGATGTGCAGGCATCTTTATCTTTCATTTGATAGCCTACAAAGATATGTAGCAGCCTACAGCACCAGAACTTATAAGATGAAGCTGCTTCAATCATACCTATAATTCAGTGGCTCTTCAGACATGTCAATGTTTATTACAAAATCAACAAACTGATAAGGAACAACATACACTTTGAATATTTTCCATTGATGTGCTGTTTTAGCCCATTAATTCCAATATTTGATTAATCAGTACTTGCACACCTATTTTCTGGAGTTTGCCCACATACATGACAGATAAATTAAGAATTCACCTCCTTGCTTTTAATGATGCATATCAGAACCTGCTTCAAGCAGTTTTGTTTTGACTTAGCTGCTGTCTAAAAGAGAAGCATTGGCTTCAAACGTGGGGTTGTGGGCTATATGAAGGAACAGAAGCATTTTTGGAGAACATTTTCTTGAAGAACCTCTTGCCCCTAGCACAAAATCATGTTGCTGTTATTGTCCGTGCACTGTGTACACAAGATTCTCAGCAATACCTTACGTGGTTCTGGCCAGATGAGTTGAATAGACCATTTTTGTTTCTCAAAGTCTGTTGCACATGTGTGCCTTTTCCCTGTTCCTCTCACAGAACTCATGGCTCGCAACCAGCAGCTGGAGGTGCAAGGAGTTCAAACCCAGCTCCAAAAACTCTCTGCAGGATGAACTGCACAACCAGTGCCCAGTGGTGATTCCTATTCCTGTTGGAAACCCTCAGGAGACTGATGAGCAACACCTCTTTCCCATACTGCCACAACAAACTTACCCTTGGAGGAAAAGGTGTGGGGACATCATCACTCACAGTGACTGAAGGAAGGAGGGATCTTGCTCACCCCATGTCACAAGTGAGATATGGAAGCCAAGTCCCTGTTTTTAGGTTAATGGTGGCTTTTTTTGGTGGTAGAGCCAAAGGCACCAGAGCTGCACTGCTGGAGGTGTCATCCGTAGTGAGAGGGACTCCTCGGGGAGGCTCAGGTGAACTTACTCCCCAAAGAGCTCTCACAGGTCAAGACACTTGAGTTTTACCTGCAAAGCTGCCGCTGGCCTGATGGGTAAATCTTGAGTAAAAGGTCTTCTCTGCTACTGAAATAAAGCAAATTGACAACCTATATAAAGTGCTTAGATGAAAAGCACTGAATTCATGCCTGAATTTTGGTAAATGCCACCATTACTATCGGCAGCTTCCCTCATTACAGTCTTCCTCTTGCAAAAAGCTGAGCAACCTGACTCAGGCCAGCCAACCATTTGTGCTTTTACTTCAACCTACAGTGACTATCCCCACATTAAAATGTCAGCACCTTATTAAACATCCCCCTGGACTGGTGCCAACGTGCTCAGTAGGACCCAGATTTCTGTTGGCTCTTCAGAAACCGTCAGTGATGTCCCCTCTTGGGGGTCTCTTACCTTCTCCAGGGTCTTTAGGGAGCTAACGAGGGGATGTACACATGTATGTAAAGCACACACATAAACGTGAACAAAACACCATTTTACACTCAAACAAATCCCAGTGAGGGGATGGAAGGAATATCCCCCTGAAATCAGCTCATTTCCACAAGAACAAACCCAACACAACCCATTTCAGTTGTCATGCTTTCAGCAAATCCATCCCGTGGTCTGCCCAGCTGCTGCCCTTCCTAATCTAAATGAGCCATGTGTCATTAATTAACTTCTCTCGTCACTGATCTTGTTGGGGACACCAACCTGCCTTTCTGAATCTGCCATCCAATCCATCAGCACCTTAAACTGACCCCACGAAGAGTTATGTCCTCTTCCTTCCCCAGAGCTATCAGCAGCTGCCTTGCCTCATGTCTCCCACAAAACGGATGCTTTCCTCTGAAGATGGCGAACTGAGACATTAAAAATCAGAAAGGGGACACAAAGGGGAAAAAAAGAGGCAAAGAAATGTGATCAGCACAAATATCTAAATCTTTTTCTCTTTCCATAGGAGGAAAAGGCTGCTGCAGGGCTCAGAATCAGCCCAGTTTTCTTTTCTGCCTTTTCAGTGTGAAGTCTAGCTGAGAAGAAATGTCTAATGAGAAAGTTAACCTCCTAGAGACAGAAATGGTCCAATATCCACCCATCTGATCTCCAGGAAAATGCATATAATGGAATCAAAACTCTTCATCCCAGAAAAAAAGCTGCAGCAGAGCACAATCCTTTCCCAATGGCTGAGTTTTCTGCAGAACAAAGGACCTCAAAACTTCATATTTTCACATTTTACATGTGAAAATAAAAAGAAATAAGGCTTGACTCTTATTTCACTGTGTGTTGGTAGATTACAAAAGATGTGGCTATAGGAAAGAGCAGCAAGGCACTGGTAAATGCAGGTCACAGATGGCACTGCAAATGGAAAGTACCAAGAAAAGTCCTGTGCAAGCTGAGCAGCAGAAACCTTCAGGTAAACATCCTCATGGTTCTGCTGAGAGCTGTGCCATTCCTGCAGCGTGGGGCTGAACCTGATCAGTTAATGACAGAGGAAACATCGGTCAGGAGAAAAAGCCCTCACAGCCGGAAACTGGACCACATCCAGAACAGCCACCATTTCTCATGATGAAAATTGTGTTTCTCTAGTAACATGAATTCCTAGAGAGTCTAACTATTAAATACTAGTAGTAGCTGGGCTTCATGCAACATCAAAAGGAATAATATTTGTAGTTTCATATATTCACTAAAGAGAAAAAAACAACTTAGATGGGATTTGCTCAACTTAACATAGTTTCTTATGAAGCAGAATTCACTATTTCTTTTTTTTTTTTTTTAAATTGAATCTGCTTAATTCTTCCCATGTATCAAACTGTTCTAGACAACCATCTCAATCCTTTTCTACTTTGCTACAGCACTGTTTTACATGCATTAGCAATTCTTTTGTTGTAAAAACTATGGTCAAGGAAGCCGATACTGAGGAATTAGAGTATCGTTTTAATATTAGACTGAAAAAAGAACATCCATCTGCTCCAGCCCATCTCATCTGGTCACCTGGTTCATCACTGAACCCCAAACCAGTTTCTTCAAGGGATGTCTGTTTTACTTTTGACACGGTGAGATGAACTGGGCACCAACTTCTCAAGCAGGAATTACTACACTAAAAATTAAGTACAACTTGAGAATGGAAGAGAGAATGATGGGAGTCTCTCCCTTAGGAGCTGAGAGACACAGCCTTGAACGCACAATTTTTACAGTGGCTTTTCAAAATTGACTTTTCCAGCATTAAGGGGCTGAGTATACTTCACTGTCAAAGATCTTAACATTTTAATAGATTTATTCCATTTATGTTCTCAGAGACCCACATGACAGGATGATGCTTTCCAAGAAGGCAAGCACTAGACGAATAAAACAGCTATTATAGTGAACTCTGGCTGTGAATTTAATTCTCCTGTTTGACACAGGCACACTTGCTGAACAGTCTGTGCCAGAGATGCATGTTTAAGCAGGGCACTAAATCAATATTTACCATAATTTTGAAAGACATCTGAGCACAGCCTGGGAATGAAGGCAACACTTGATGAATAACCATCAGTGAAACACAGGGCTCTAAAACTTTCCAGATAATAAACTGCTCACGGGGCACTGGATGTCAAAGCTAAATCCATGTTATAAGCAGCCAGACCTAATGCTGTTTCAGCCTTCCATGCTGTGTTCTCAGCTACAAAACTTGTGTACCACAATAATTCACTTTTTATCATTAAAGGAACTGTCTGGTAACCTGTGACTCCTCTGGGCTCTATCAGCCTGCCTTCCCCCAGCCGTTGCACCCTCACTTCTTAGAGACAGCCTTTGAACGGCCCTTTCCAAACCCCTCTGCAGCTCTCCACACAGGGAATCACTTCGAGAAAGGCACATCTGTAGGTGCCAAGCCAGTTTTTGGTACTCAGTGATGTCTGGATGGACCCTCTAGTGCCAAAGGCTGTCTGAGCAGAACTGATGTGGATCATTTGGTAATAAAAATCAAAATCTGGGGAAGCTTATTCCCCCCACAGCATAAGAAATACAGAGAAGCGGTGCACTCTACATTTATTGATGGAAGGAGGAAACTCTGTATTTGAAAAATAAAATTGCCATTTAATTTCTCACTAACATAAAACTCTAAAGGGAAAAAAAACATCGATCATGTTACAGGAAAGTCTCAAATCCAAAGCATTTTAATTAAATATTAATTATAAATAGACACATAATGAACAGAAATACGAAATGTTTTGACTATGACAGCTGAAACAAAATTAATCAAAATGGTAAAGCAAAACCAAAATATTTTCTATACTTAAGTGAAAGAAACCTGACATGACTCATTTACATTCATTCTTCATTTAAAATTGTATCAAAACTGAAACCAATTTGTTCCTGCAAAATGTGCCTACTTTGATTAAGCTGTATTTCCTGGTGGTTGTTAAATTTGAAGAAGTGTTTTTGATCATCTCTGATTGAGCGATCTCTAGAAGTCTAAAAACTGCTCAAAACAGTGTTTTAGATGAGAAAATGTGATTAGATGTCTGTAGGTTTGTAAAATGGCCATTTGATGACAACAAATGTCAGGAATATGAAGAAAGAAAGGAAGAAGTCATGTCTTCAGAAATGTTTGTGAAATATTTTATATTCCTTCTCATTAACTCCTACACACTAAATGATTTCCCACACTTGAAGCACCAGGTTTTAGGCCTCTGCTAGACTCTTACTTTACCACTGAGGCCCATAAATGTCACATTTCTTAGTATAAAGAGAAGAACATGTGGTGAGTTTGTGTAACTGAATTAATAAATCTGCGTTAACACCTTTTCTGCATCTCCCAAAGCACCTCAGCTATGTGCATTTTCTAGGCTCCGACTCTTCAAAAGCTTTCACAGTTGCTTAACCTGAAGCAGATGAATGTATATTTCTAAATGTTACATTCATTTTTGAAAGATGTATATTTTTTGAAGCGAGATAGATGCCCAAATCTCTGTAGCACCGAAGCATCAGAATATAAACTCCCTGAAAATATCTTCATATGTATCTCACACGCTGCTGTCAGCATCTTTGGTTCTTGCTTTAAATCAAACACCACATGAGAGCTACAATAATAAATAAGGAAGTTTTCAGGACATGCTTTTGGGAGCATGTGAAAACATGAAAGAGATCACAAAGTTTTCCCCACCCTCTCCTCCAAGTCTACCTCGGACCCTAAAAAGGGAACAATGGCCTAAAAATCTGCTTGGGAGGAGAAAATATCAACCACAAATGTCAAATAACCCCATACTTTTAGATAGAGATAGTGGAGAAAAACAACGTGTACACTTTCTAGAGTATGAAATGGGTTTTCTTTTGCATTTGAAACAAGCTCAGAATTATATAAATGCTACCAAAAATAGGGAATGCTGCTACCTCATCTACTGCAGGTATAATTTCCCATTTTTAATGCAGATTATTTCATCTTTATTGAATCTTGAATAAAGATGACTGCTCCTATTTTCAATTATTTGTGTTTGTCACCATACACAGAGAGGTGAAACAAATCCAAGTAAGATCAGGTTCTGAGGAGAATGATGATCACACCAACACTGAGCCTGTGCTAGGAAGACAGAGAAGCTTGTCTTGTTCAGCCTAGTGAAACAAAAGCTCAGAGGGGATGTGAATGTTGTCTATAAATACATCAAGGAATACAATAAGAGAGGAAACAGAGCTATTTAAGCTAAAGGACAACACTGGCCCAAGAACAAATGGATATAAACTGGCCATGAATAAATTGAGGCTCAAAATTAGAAGAACGCTTCAAACAACAGAGAAATGAGGCTCTTGAACAATTTCCCCGTGGGAGTAATGGTAGTAAATGACCTAATTTGTTCTAAGATGGATCAGCTAATTAGTTTATGAAAGGGTTTATCTGACAGAGGCTGACTATGGAAAGGGGCTGGCTTCAGCCTCAGATGCCCTTTACAGCCCCACATTTCTAAGTAATTGAAGGCATTAATTCAGTTCCTTATTGAATGGCATCTGATGATGGTTTCTAAATCCGATTTTTTATTTTTTTCCCTGAGTGATTCCGTTATGCAGTGCCACTGACATGCACGTAACCTTCCGAACACCAAAAATAATGTCCCTGCTTACAGGAGGTCTGGTTTGATTTTGGGTTATTTTTTCAGACATGCACCACAGAGCTCATTAAGCACAAGCAAAGTGTTGTTCAGCTGCTTTGGGTATAAGGGGTGGAGGTGAAAGACAAAGGTAAGCCAAGGCAAGAAAACCATCCTTGTGAAAGTGCAGGGCCTTTTCTGAGGGAAGAAATCCATGACATTGCCTTACAACTCTTAATCGTAACATTTCCATCTTCCTTCATATTTTATACACCTAGCATGGAGTATTTTGATCAGATTTAAGCAAAGTTGTGAACTAGAGTGGTTCATAAATTTCTGAGTGAAGGAGATGGAGATAAGTGGCCCTCTGGAGGACAGGGGCTGTTCTTGATTACTTGTTTCTGGCTGTTCATCATTTCCCACTATCTGAGAAGTCAGGTCTCCTCCTGCCTCTCATTTTGGTGACATTTTTCTTGGTACCCAGTCAAATCTCTCGGATGGACTGGCCTGTGCCTTGATAAGTGCTGATGTCTTTGTGAAGATGAACAGAGAAGAAACCAGCTACACCTATCCCATGAATTTCTCATCTTACGCACTAATAGGGCTTCATTTAGTTATCTGAGGGTTTTGGTTTGGTTTTTGGTGTTCCATTTTTTGGGGGATTTTATTTCTATTTTAAGGAATGGAAACACGCTTTGGTCACTTGAATGCCTACCTTACAAAACCATGATCCTGGTGAACTGAAATTTCTCTTTCCCAAACCGCTTTCCAATGCAAAGAATTTTATGAGGCAGGCAGGTTTAGTGAGAAATCTTGAAGAAGAGGACACTGCTCTTTTGTGTGCTCTAAAATGCCCAGCACATTCCTTCTCTCAGGGTGCAGCCTCTCACTGTTTTCAAGGTTTGAGGGGAGAAGGTTGTGGGGTTTTTTGGGGGGTGTAGGGGAAGTTTGTTTGGGGATTTTTTGGTATTTTGTTTTGTTTTGTTTTTTGGGTTCTTTTTTTTTGTTTGGTTGGGGTTTTTTTTTGTTTGTTTGTTTTTTTCTTGTTTTTGTTTAGTTTGTTTCTTTCTTTGTTGGCGCTTGTTTTATTTGGCTTTTCTTAGTTTGGCTTTTTAAAAAGGTAAATCCCTTTCAGAGAGAATTGAAAATTCATCTTTTGTGAGTTAAGGTACTACCCAAAACCATTTTCAACAGATGCAGTGTTTAAAGGCAGAAGAAAATTGCACTTCATAAACAGGGTTATTCTGGGGTAAGGATAGTCAGTTATCTAAATGTCACCCTGGTACTTAGGCTTTTGAAAAGTGAAATTGTACAATTGAAAACTGCCTGCAATGTTGTGCTTTCAGGTTGAAGTTTTTAAATAGTGGGGGTTCTTTTGGGGTTGTGAGGTTTTTATTCATGTGAACCACTCGAGAGTCAACTTCAATATTTCCAGTTAAATTGTGAAATAGGTACACCCTTAAAGGATGCATGTAAAGGATATAATCTTTTTTACAGCCAATTGCCCACATGTAATATCCAACTAACTAAACAGGCAACCACCAGTTTTAAAAACACCACTGAACACACCACACAAATCATTTGGAGTATGACCCCATCATGATCTCAGCCCAGGACACTTTGTGCCTACTGAGATATAAGCACGAGGCCAACCTGGGGACAAAGACTGAAGGACAAGACATCAAAACTCATTTTCACTTCCTTCTGGGCATCTTCAGACCTTACAGTCAGTGGCAATTCTACCAGCCTTTCCTGAGGCACTCAATTTTCAGCATCCAGTTTGGGCATCAAACACAACATTGTCTTCTGCAGCAGCCCAACTTGATACACAAACTACATGGCTCAGAACAGCTTGTTTCGGTACCAGTTTGCACAGTTATGTCCATGAAAAAGATAAAACAACCCACTGGACATCTCCTGTCCAGAGGCCAAGCAGCAGAACTCCAGCCATCCAGCTGCCGTCCTGTGCTCCTCCAAAACAGGGAGCATATGCTGGCATCCCACTGGGAAAGTTCTGTGGCCTCTGCTACGGCTGGAGCTGTGCCCAAACACCTCTGAGGGCACCACCAGAGGAAAACTGTGCCAGCAGCTCTGCAAACAGACTGGCACCATGGGCAACCACAGACAGCTGCAAGGCCCTGCCCTGGCCCTGGACAGTTCACTGCA
Source organism: Dasyornis broadbenti (assembly GCA_013397935.1). Taxonomy (NCBI): domain Eukaryota; kingdom Metazoa; phylum Chordata; class Aves; order Passeriformes; family Dasyornithidae; genus Dasyornis; species Dasyornis broadbenti. The sequence goes on from VZRN01001723.1 coordinate 561,911, forward strand.
TGGAAATGCTCAAATACATCAGGCATTTCAGAGGCAGGTGAGATCCCTGTAGTCATACAGAAGTTTGCTTTTGTACCAGAACAAAGGAGACTAACAATGATGTCATAGCTTTTTTTTTCTTTTTTTTTTTTTTTTTTTTTTTTTTTTTTTTTTTTAAGGAAATCCCTCAGATTGTTGGAAAACATACCAGTTTAAAAATTTTGACGCTATGGGGAAAATGCTGGGTTTAATCCAAAGCCCTCTAACAGAAGCAGAGAGACACTCACAGGAGGTTCCGTGGCTTGTGTTAGCCTGGGAGAGAAAGGAATAGCATGGATTAGAAACTAGGTAAAAAATAAAACAGTAAGAATACAGGGGACTTTTTAACATATTGAGGATAGGAAGAGGTGTTTACCAAGATTTCAGTTTATAGATTTTGGGGGTAATATGTTCTCAGAAGTGGCAACACTTGCAAGCAAGAGAAATAGCCGTAGTCAGGCTAGGAAACACTGAAAAAATGTATTTATTTCCATTTGTTATTTGTATTAACAAGGCAAATGACAGGATGATTAGATGGAATCTAGTAGTTTTTTAAATGATCAGTATGCAGGGAGGCCAAGTTTGACATAATTATGCAATTTTGTCTATTTTGATTTGGGTGCCAAGCTAATTCAGCGAGTAAAGATAAGCACATATAAAAAGCATTAACCATTAAGGACAGATCATCAATTACTGTAAATTGGTCCTAAAGCCGGTAGACCTAAATTAATTTAGGTTACTTTGGCAACAGCATTGTGACAGCAGTGATGCCAAAAAATCTGAAAGCAATCATGGATGATTTTGAGTTCCTGTAGCATGAAAGGGCACTCATAAAACAGGATTGCTCCACAGGGACAAGAACTACCTATAGACAATTTATGAAAAACCATACAGTGTTGCCATATTTAAGCTTCTGAAAAAATTGGTGAGGTAGCACTGTATGTAAAGGTTTCTTCAAACAGATGAAGTTCTGAATCTTCATGGATATAGACCATATGCCATTGGAATATAACAATACTTACATAGTTCTACACTCTCAGTGCAAGGTAAAGACAAGTTAAACTGAAGACGCAACTTTTGAGGTGGATGAATGAACTAAAGAGACCAAGTTTTCTGAACAGAGCAGCCAACTACTTCAAGTCTATGCACATAAATTGATCAAATAGTAAAAAAAGTATAAGGAACAAATTCTTCATGCTGTAGGTGAATGCATTCTGAAACACCTATGTTTAGATAATGCAAAAGCATAAGCTGTTTTTCCACTTATTTTCCAGTAACACAGTGACTGGTGCATGAAATGAATGAAGCTGAGTTGTTATAGGAGCCAACACCTGATTTACATGTTCAGCAATACTGGGAGATGAAGACAACAATGCTGGAGATGGAAATTTAGATAAGAACAGTCCAAAACATCAGAAACCAATTACAGAAGTTTTAAGGTCAAAACCAAAGAAATTAAAAGTTCTTTTTCATCGAAATGCTGATTCAACCTTTGATATTTTGTTTTGGTGGATGACAGTCAGATAATTCCTTGATATTATTCAGCTTATTCAGAAAAAAACATCACACAATGTTGGTTGTTTTTGGTTTTTTTCCCCTGTAGCACCATGTGAAGGTAATGTCCTGAAATAGAATTCAAAGGAAGAGTTTTCTGCTAACACCGAATCTCCCTTTTTTGGCATAAACCTATATGAAAGAATCTTTTTTTTTTTATTAGAACCATGCTGTAGCCTCTTCCCCAATTCTGTGCCTGCGTCTGGACACTGGGAAGGCACTGAACCAGCAACTATGCCCAGATTCCTGCATCTGCATTCAATCTATTTGCCTGACTGCTTTCCACCTTTTCATCCCTTGCTAAATCGGGATCCCTCTTTGGCCAGCTTGGCTGCAAGGTAGGAAGCACAAACATCATCTGCCATGTGTTGTGTCACTCCCACAGTGTAAACGCCCATTCCAAGGGAGGTCCTCCACCACCAGAACAGCACTACAGAGGCATCAAAAGCAAAGACAAAGGAACCAGAAAGGTACGAAAAAAGTTTTAGGGTTAAATGGTAAGGTTCACTAAGTTAGAATTATAAAATTGTTTAGGTTGGTAGAGAGCTTTAAGGTCATCGAGTCAAACTACTAACCCAGATCGGTGAAGCCCAACACTAAACCGTGTCCCTCCATGCCACATCTATACAGCTTTTAAATTCCCCCAGGGATGGTGCCTCAACCTCTCATCCACCACAGGCTCAACATCCCCAGCTCTCTCAGCTTTCTTCCAAAGGTCATAAACTCTGCTTTTTCCTCAGTCACTGCCAAAGCCCCCTGTTCAGCCAGGCCATCTCTCCTGCTGGCTTGTCCTACAGCACATGGGAATTTCCTTCTTGAAGAATGTCCAGCCTTCCTGGACGCCTTTTCCCTTCAGGACTGTCTCCCAAGGGACTCTCTCAGTTAGGCTTGGACTGTTTCCTCTCTGCTGTATTGCATTTCCAGCTGACATCTGAGAAGCTGAAGTCCTCCACAAGAACAAGAGCCAGCGACAGCGAGACTTCTCCCAGATGCTTATAGAATATTTCATCTGCCTCCTCCTCCTGGCTGCTTGGTCTGTAACAAACTCCCACCATGATACTGTCCTGCTGGCCTTTTCCTTGATTGTTACCAATAAACCCTGAACCTGATCGTCACCATCATTATGCTCTAGACAAGTTTTTCAAGTTTAGCCAGCATCCTTGAAAAAATGAACCTGGCTCGAAAAAAATCCACAGAAAGCAGCAAAACCTACAGCATGCAATAAATTCCACAAGTGTAACACTGTGATGATTAAGATTAAATATGTGTGTCAATATTAGCATTTCTCTCATTTCCTCTGACACCCCAACCTCACTCAGGCATCAATGCTGGATTTTGGCAATGGAGAGAAATGGGCATTTCTGGCAGTTTCCATCTAAATGTCTGAGCTAGTGAAACGCAGTCCTTGAGAGGTGTCTGTTTCTTCCTGAATATTGTCCCTTCAGTGACTAGTTCACTCACAGAAATTAATGCTCACAGACCTCAGTTAGGGGAAATTAATCACACCCCAAACAATCAAAGAAATTGGACAAAACAAGGAGCTTGTATTGTTTCATATATTAAGAGTGGGCACTTCCACTAACCTCATGAAAAGCTAATCTTTTTTGAGTTCCACTTGTTCCACTTAGATATTTTAGCTTTTCTTAGTTTCACACAGTATTGGAGCATGACTTTAAGTATTGGCATTAATAGCAAAATTCCTAATGGACTCTGTGGCCTTTTACCCACTTTTCTTGTTGCTGACAAAATGTCTTTTTGATACAGGAATTCTTTTATTTTTAAACAGCATCGATTTCCCTTATCTTTTTGCATTTATGGGGTGGATTGCTGGGAGAGCTGTTTGAAAAAACTGCCAAGACTTCAAGATGTGGGAGATGGCCTTGTTGTGTCTTCCTTGAGGTAGTCCGGGTCCCAGAGAATGTGCATACAATACTGCAAAAATAATAGCGAAGGATAATTTTCTCCTATAATGTCAAAGTTTTCAGTGATCGAGACTACCAAAACAGCATGATTAATTATCTTAATTACCTTTACACAAATCCTCTGTGTTCTTTTTCCTCCTGTGCATACCAATGCATTCCTGCCATCATAAACAGACATAAAAGGAAAGGGTTGCCATACTTTGCGTAGAAATTACTTTTTCCCCCACAGTATTTACCTGCAGCTGTTGTCACATCAATCTTTCTTCAAAGTTTCCATATTGCCTTCTGTGCATTTTTTCCAGGCTGATGCAGTATTGTGACACCCACTATTTACTCTGTCTCTAGCAATTTTATGCATCTCATTCGGGTCTCTTCACATTCAGTTCTTTCACTCTTAATAGGAATGAATTTTCCTTCAGCTGTCATTTTAATACATATACTGTCACGTCACAAAGCTTACTCATACTTGTAATGCCAGTGATTTTTGCCTTCCCCTATATTTTTGCTTTTTTTTTTTCCTCCACAAAACACCCTGTTTCAAAGAAATAAAGGAATTAATAGAAACAGCTGGACTTCTTTGGAGACAGGGGTGAAAGATGCCCGGTTCCACAGGAAAACACGCTGATTCTCAATGATGTTAACCATGTTCAGTGCATTAAATATAGCCCCATGCCAGTATTTTACAGATCTGCTGTGCACAATAGACAGTAATGGCTCTATAGAAGCTCTTAGGGCCTTTTATGAGAACTCTCAATATGAGACAGTCTTTTATTCTTTTTGACGAGTGGATCCTTTAAACTACTCTAGCAAAGGAAAGAATGGAATAAGGCAAAGCTAAAATTTTCGCTTTTGCTCAGCATGTCCAGATCAATGCTAATTAAGACAAACTATAAAAAAGACTTCTAGGGATTTCAAGTCTAAATGTAATTATGTGTAATATAACTATTAAAAACAGATCAAAAAAGCTTGATGTTTAGTTTTAATGAATCCCTGTTTTTCTCAGACTGAGACACCAGGAGTCATACACAGAGCTATCTGAAAAGCGTTCATAACAACCCAAATTTAGACCAAACTCACCTGATTTTGGGTCTTGTTATGACAGCCAATCTATTACAGAATTGCATAATCCTTTTGCTGCTCTATATAGGCAGTCGGTGCAATGAACAGAGCACAGGGGTGATGTGATTTCAGTAATCCATGTAGCTGAGGAGGCTTACAGCTCCATTCTGTACTAGATGATTTTTTTCTTTTTTTTTCATCTGGGCATAAAAGCATAATTCTTTTCAAGGTCAGATAAAGTATATAGCAATAGTAGAAGTGGGGAAGCACTGAAAGCACTTAGTGTACAACCAAACCATCAAGCCTGCACTATTTCCACAAAAGATGGCACACAGCTCTCCAGAGATGAGAGATCGTGTACTTTTTTTCTTTTCTTTGGTGAGTGTCAGACATTGCTATGTGTCATTCAGAGCTGGTGAAATGTTTAGCAAGGGAAATTCAAAATTTCAGACTATTGACAGTATGCCATGAGCAGAACACTACATTCTAGCAAAGAACCTCGTGCAGATTTTACCTTTCCACCTCTCTGTTTGTGGAGAGAGGATATATTTTACCAGAAGTCTTCATAAAGTTGGAAAAACTGTCAGGTTTTTGGATGCACAATGACCTTCTCCAAGTCTGACATGGAAACACCCATCTTCAAAAACAAATGCAAGCTAAGAACACCTCTTCAGAATTTAATTATCTGAATCAGTCTATTTCAGAGAAAAGGCAGCGCTCATCCACAAAGCAGAAGGGGATGTTTTGTAGAGATCGGGGTGACAAAGGTGGTTTCTCCTATGGCAACGGAGAGGAAGGCAGTTAATTCATCAGTGGAGAAACATAAAAGAGTTCTCAAGGAAAACAGGAAGTTTCCTACAGATAGAACTTTTGCCAAGCTGGTACCTGGGTTCAGCTCACTCCCAAAATGCAGGGACAGAGATTGGAGAACAGGGCAGGGAGCAGGGCAGCCTCCTCATGGGAAAACTGAGTTGAGTTATGCAGGGGAAGGGTGAGACTACGGCACTGTGGAAATCCAGAGAGGGCCAGGGGACTCAAAGAAAAGCATTGATCATCACAAAACGCTTTCCTGGAGTGCTGCCACCATCCTTTGGCAGGATAGCAGAACAGCACCGGCAGCTCTGCTGAGCACGGCAGAAGGTCCAGGACTGGGATTAGGGCTCTGTTCCTTTCAAGAGAAGATACAGGGCAGCATCCATCACTGCTCCTTCCAGGGTCCCTCCAGGCTGGAGGTCAGACTGGCAAATTTATGAAGTCACTGTGGCCAAACCCAAGTTTTCTTCAGTATATGCTCGAACCTCCTCAGTTCCAGTCACAACTCTCACAAATGCTTCAACTGTAATGAAACCGTCAAAATTATAAAGATGAAAATGAAAAACCTATGCTACCATAGCAGTTTAAAATTTTCGGGACCTTTATCTGCCTGTGACAGTTACACCTGAAGGCTATGGCTGGTACAGACAGAGGGTGGGATTTTCAAAAGTACCATTGATGTGACCTGGCTCTTGCCAAAGGCAAACTCAGTTAACTAATAATCACTGCCCTGCAAATATGTCATCTTGAGTTATCATCCTTCCACTGTACCAAGAAACAGCATGAGTTAAAAAACTCTGAGGGCTCCTGGGCCTTGAGACACATGCAATTTCCCCAGAGATTAATTCAACAACTAAATGCTTTACAAATCTGTACTTTTTTCCCTGCTGATAGAAGAAAAGGGAAGTAAAAATGGCTGACTGGCTGAAAGACAGAAAGGTATCTTTTCACCTGAACACCTGATGTTCCTCTTCATCCTAGTTTTTAATCTCTCTAATCTGACCTGTGAATTTCGGGGTCAATAGTTAGTAGGAAACAACAAAGATGGTGGGATAAATATTCCTTCAGGAGTCCACTGGTGTTGAAGCAATACTAAGTCTTACTGTGCACTGATGCTAGAACTGTGTGGGCTGGATGAATCCAGCCATCAGCCAGCCGGAAGATGCCAAGCGTGAGCTCCTACAATACACAGAAATACCCATTGGAAAGATGAGTATTTGGAAATACCCATTGGAAAGGGTATCTCTCCAAGGAGATGATCCGCAAATTAAAGCTGTGAGTCTTGCAGCACCATTCACTCCATCAGTTTCTTGCTCTGTCTCTTAAAGACTGCACTACTGCTGGATCTGAAAGCTTTCTGTAATATGGTTTCAAAGCTTACTCCATTCAGAAGCACAGGAAACATTTCCAAATAAATTTCCAAGGCATCTGAGATTCCCTCTGTAAGTTTTTGAGCTGGGATGCAGAGCATCATTGCTGGGGTGGAACTGGTAGAATCTCTCACATGCCCATCTTTCACAAATACCTTCTCTGTTAATACATCTTAGCAGTAACTAGCATGAATCCAGAAAACTCCTGATGTTTTTATATAGGATTCTTTTTCCTTTCTTTTTATATAAATCAAAGAATTATCCCCATAATCATCCTGCTTGAACCAAGATGATGAGAGAAAATGTCCTGGGGCACTATCTGAGGTGCCAAGGTCACAGCAGAAAATATATTCCCATGAACAATAAAGGTAAGGGTTGTTCTTTTGAATTTAGTGTAACATAGGTTCAATTTTAATTGAAATTCAGCTAAATTACTGCAAAAGTTCCCTTGTTCCTGGTAATGTAAATGCCACAAGTTACAAACATAGATGAGCAGTATGAAAAGGAAATTATTCATTTCCAAAGACATGGGATCAGTCTGTAGACAGACCTTTTATAGCCCTCATGTCACATGCACATGGAATGGTACAGTTCAGAAATTATTCATTTTCTTATACAGCATAGACATTTTTCAGTGTTTTTCTACTGTAACTTTAACATTACATTTTACCTGCTGACTTCCCTGTTTTCTTGCATCGTGGATTTGAATCTGTCCAAAGCACTTGCAAAAGTAAATATTCACAGTCTGAAACATGCAGAATAAGAGGACATATTCCAAAGTCCTATGCTAAGTTTACCTAAGATTTTTTTTTTTCACTGTTCTTCAAAAATTAAAGGCAAGGGGGCTGCCCTATAAATGGCATTGTAAAGGGATGAATCCTACTCCTTGAGAGACCCCCAGAAGAAAAAAAACTTTTCAAAGCCTTCTGTGTGAGGGATGCATGTTTCTGGATTGTAAACTGTGCTAGAACACCCGGTTGTACCCATATGCTTAATTCTCCACTGCTTCTCAAATTAAACATGCGTTTTTAAGAGGACTTGATCTTCTATTTGCTTGCAACCTTCCCAATTTTTTTGTTTACTTGTTTTAAGAACTACATAAATTTTTAGGTTTGAAAACACCTCGAAGACCATTGAGTTCAACTGTTAACCCAGCACTGCTAGGTCCACCACTAAACCACATCCCTCAGTGCCACATATACACATCTTTTAAATACCACCAGGGATGGTGACACCACCTCTTCCCTGGAGAGTCTGTTCCAATGATGGACAACCCTTTCTGTGAAGAAATATTCCAGCTATCCAATCAAAACCTGTCCTGGTACAACTTGAGGTCATTTCCCCTTGCCCTGTTCCTTGTTACCTGGGAGAAGAGACCCACCCACACCTGGCTGCAGCCGCCTTTCAGAGAGTTGTAAAGGGTGATAAGGTACCCCCTGAGCCTCCATTCTCCAGGCTAACCCCACTCCCAGCCCCAGCCACTCCCCGTCAGACTTGTGCTCCAGACCCTTCACCAGCTTCGTTGCCCTTCTCTGGACACTCTTTGTTAGGATGGAACCATAAAGTCTGAGTCTCCGGAATTTAACAACAGCACCGAAAGGTCAGGACTGGGAGAAATGCCTTTGGAGCAATTCACGTGAGGAAACTGCTCCCACATCAGCACCAGCCAAGTTCTATCTCAACACTCAGTGGGTCCTGCCTGTGTCTGTCCCCACCTGCCTCCTCACTGGCTGTGGATTGAGTGACAGCTGTGCTCTAGAAATACAAACTGAAATAAAGAAATGAAATTAGAATCAGCCCCCTACAGATGGCTCTGTCACTATAAAAGCCACCTGCTCTCAAATTAACACTTGCTTATATATAAATTTAGAACACCATAATAAATTAACACTCACTCTACAGAAATGAGCTCTTCTGAATGGTGCTTCTCCTCCCAGTGGATAACGTGAGGGGGAAAATGCTTTTTCCCTTGAAGGCACTCAGCAGAAATGCAATAGCAGCACAAACAGTGGAAGTGTTGTGGATGGAGTAAACACTTTCCATGTGCCAGTATTCACTCTGCACTTAAGACTCGGATAAGTTTGGTAATTTTGCAAATACCGTCTAGGAGACACAGAATACCTATATCAATGCCTCAAATCTAAAAAATGTACAGTCAGGTATTAAATCAATAAAGTTGTCAAGCTTAAAGTTCATGCAAAAATGAAGAAAATAATATGTCTAGAGGAAAAAAAAACAAAAAAAAANAAAATTTACAAAGGAAAAAAAAAAAAAAAAAAAAAAAAAAAAAAAAGATGTGATAAAAATGAGAAGTTTTAGCACAGAGACCAGGAAAGAGGTTTGGATCTGTTTCAGAGATTAAGGACTTGCACTGTGAGGAAAAAAATCCCAAATCTGCTAGTTCAATGTGCAGCTGAAATGAAGGCGGCAAACAAAATGTGTGGTTGCTAGGAGGATATAACATAAATCAAAGGCACTACTGTAATTGCTATACACTGTAAGAAAGTGATAAGACCTCTCTGGGTATATTATACCTAGTCTTTGTTATCATATCGAGGAAAGCTCCCATGCGTTTTCAAAGAATGCAGTGCAGAGCGAAACAGAATGAACAGCCAGTCTGCAAAATTTAAATTATTAACTACAGATAGAGTTTGGAAGAGAAACTGACAAACAGCAAAAGACAGAGGCTGATAGATGTGAGTCTGAACACTGAGTATTACCAACGAGGAAAAAATCCTACTTGGGTCTGTCAGCCCCAAAGTTTGCTTATTAAATTCGTGCCCCTTCCTGAAGTCAATGAACTGCACAAAGATCTCCTCACCATCCCTGTGTCCACCATCTCCCTGAGGGTAAAACAGAAGCTGTTTCAAAGTCCTGAATATGTCCTGGTCAAAAGTAACCCACCTTTGTGGCTAATCCCAACCCATCAGTAAAGATCCCAAGTGAGATCTCATCTTATACAGATTCAGAAGTGAGCGTCAGACCTTGATACTTCTGGCAGAGGCTTCCTGAAATACCCTGGACAAAGAATTTCATGCCACAGTTTCCAATTGCAGAAAGGTGAAAGGACTTTCCTGCCTTCCAGGAGTAACATGACAAAGAATGCATTAAACAGCAATGGAATAACTTCAATAAAACATTACTGCTCTAGACATAGTGGCAGATTCTCTCTCCCCTGCACCCCAGACATGCTCTGTCAGGCTTTAGAAATATTGGATGCAAAATATTGAATGGATGCTTCATGCAAAAATAACGGGACACGGCTCTTAGTTTTCTCATGTGTACAAAAAGATAAAGAATCATCCAGAGTCATCCCACCTGAATTTTGGCTCTGGACTCAGGGCGCGAAGTTGGGAATGCAGATACCTCTAAATACAGTCTACGTCCCAGAATAGTTTCCTTTGAAGAGTTCAGCTATGGCCTTTCCAAAAGAGATCAAACTACAGCCCTCCTGCCGAAGCAGAGTTCCAGTCCAATGCCGTAGCCACTCTCCTCCATCATCAGTACTTTGCTCCAGCTGGCCGGACTCTGCCCTGGGCTGCTGGTTCTCACCAACTTCCTTTTTCACTGCGCCTCAGGTGACTCCGAAGGCCATGGGTTGCGTGCCTTCATTTGTAACTCATGTATCCCCATTGCCCATCCATTTGTGGATCTATTGACATCGTGTCTAAGTTTGTTAAATATACAGTTATCCACACAAACTGCAGCGATGCAGCCATAAACCACAAGCTATAAATCAAAAAGACGCGTTACTAAATGCCTTATTTCTTATTATATTAGAAATCGAAACTTCAGTGAAGTCACTAGTCTATCTTCCTAACATATGAGTGTTCTGCAACATTTTTCAGCACAAGAAACAAAAAGGCCAAACACTGACACTGTTTAGGCCAAGGCTGGAAGCTCTGAGAAAGAGGCTTGTGAGGAATATTTCAAATGTTGTGTAGGGAGAATCGCTTTTGGCCATGCCTATCAAACTCCTCGGGCTAGAAAGAGAGCCTGGAGCTGACCAGACTTCTCACTTAAATTTGTCAGCAAGGTTGGATGAATCCAAGCACACAACTCCCTGTGGCGAAGAGAACAAGGGTTTTGCATCAAGAGTAAAATGCTGCTGGTGGTAACCAATCTACCTGTTGGAAGTGGGAGAGGATTCTACCATGTGGATATGGCTGAGAAGGTTACTGCTAAAAATCAGGCAAATGCTAAAAAAGATTCAAAATATAGGGCAGGAACAGAACTCAGGAACTGATAAAGTGCTAGCCAAACTCCAAAGAGGCTCAAGAAAAATGAGAAAGACTGTAAAAATCTGGATAAAGTCCCTTGTAGTTGGGGAAAAAATGACCACAATATAAAACGAAAACCCACAAGAAACTCTACCCAGGAAATTCTTTATCAAAATGTCAGAGAGTTCACATCTCACTTTTAATTTAAAAATAAATAAGGAGGAAATATCTCTGTGTATGTGTCTGTGTGTGTGTGAAAAGTATGATTATTATAGAAGTAATACAATATTTTCGTCAAGAATGGGCTCTGACCCTCTGTGCAATGTACTATGTAAAGAGCAGAAAGAGCATGTGCACCAGAAATCTCAAAATTTCAGAGAGGAGAGAGCACACAGACTTGGACAGGCAGACAGGAGAGAAACAGGGAAAGGAATGAAGGATGGCAAGGAGCAAAAAGAAATAATTTGAAGGATGATAAAAGATGATAGTGAAATAGTTTCATGAATGCTTACATGGGGCTCCTCTCATGCACAGGAAGAAAAGAAGCCCTTGTTTGAAGATGCATCTGGGTAAATGGCTCCCACATGTACCATCACATCTTGTGATGATGGCTCAAACTGCTCTTTAGCTGTTTTCATTGTTGTTTCTCTTTTAATTCTTGCGCACACAACAATGCTATTGAAAGGCACCGAAGGATGCAAAGTCTGGACCCAGATATAATTTTTTTTTCTGCCCAACTTTGACTGAAAGGGCTTTCTTTCCACTGCCACTTGTGCTGTCACTGGAGTCGTTGGTGGGTGTTAGCTCAGCCTCCTTTGGGTCACCACAAGCCTCATGGACCTGGGGCTCTGTACAAAGATCACTTGCCCAGGGAATCCCACCCCTCACAGCAACTCACAAAACATCACAAATGGCCCGCTCACCCAAAAATGAGCAAAACCTGCTAAAAACTACACACTTTCCCTTAATCTTGAGGGCACAAGTGACAGGCTGTGTTGCAAAAGTCCATTACCCTGCCATGGCACAGCCAATCCTCACAATGACAGCTGCTCCTCACCCACCAAAGGAACCAGCGTTTTTCCCTTGCAGCAGGAATGCCTTCAAGACCAAAGGAATATGTAGACCGCTGATGCTTCACCACTACATTGTTGACTCAGGAAGTCATCATGGTCTAGACAGCAGTTTCTTTGCTAGCAATTTCTCTGCTGGGCTGCTTTCCAGAAGTCTTAAGCAGGATGCCACATCTTCTTTATTTGTTATTTACTCATAGCCCTTAAAATAACATTACATCGCTGTCTGGAAGAGCAGAGAGAAACTAAAAGAGGGGAAATATTGGCTCCCTGGGCAATGGAACTGCTGAAGTCTTGTCTTCTGTGGCTCTGCAGCTCATGGCAAGATTCTCTGATGTCTAACAAGGTATTAGCTCCTGCTGATGCTTCTTCCTTGGCTAGAGAATTCCTATTTCTGCTTTGTACCGGGCTTACAGTGTCTCAGTGAGTAAATCCATACTGTAGCCTCTAATATGGCAGAGGCATAAAAAGAGTCTCTCTCCTTTATGAAGCCATTGATTTTCATGAAGCTTGTCAGACCTTTCATCACATCTGGCTGCTGCTGGCCAGTTGAATCAAAAAGCTGCTGGGGAGAAGCAGAAATGATTGTGCACTCACACACACACTGTGGTCACATAACACCTCATTTGCCCAGAAAACCAGACTAGAGATCTTCCTCTCTGTACAGGCCATTGAGAAACCACTTCCAACAGAATGAAATTATTCCCACTGTATCACAGAGGCAAGTTCTCAGCACATACCCTCCGCTAACTATGCTCAGTCAATGCAGAATCCACCAGCTCCAGGCTCTGAATTAACATGCAGACCAGCAATACAAAACCCCAGTCTTTTCTGCAGTTGCTATTCATCAGTTCAAGCAGGGATGAATGTACTTTATTTTTCTCCCCAGATGGTTGGAAGCTGCAAAGTAATTTAGCAGCCTATGTTCTTCTAAAAAAATTATCATGCTTTTTCTTTCCTGGGTGACTTCTGCATCCCCTGCTGACTAGCTTAATGGTACTGAGAGTTATGGAATGATATTGTTTTTCTTATGTGCCTTTTTATTTTTAAATTGCATTTTGACACACAGTCTATCCATTCATGGGTCTTTAAAAAAGAAGCTTTGCCCAAGTGCCTCCAACATCTAAGTAACAGAATGGTTACCTTGAAAAGACACTGAAAATAAGCCAAGGTGCCTTTGGGACAAGAGTGCTCGTTTTCCGTCCTTTCATTTTTCCATTCTCTAAAGAGGCCATGAAACTATTTACTGACTTGTGAGAGGCAGTAAAACACTCAAGGAGAAGTTTTCATCTGGATTTTAGTCTTAGCTTAGAGAAACCAGGAAACTGCATGATTTTAAGGATCTCTTCACTAAGGCTTGGAAGATGCTGGCATCTTCCTTTCCCTCATGCACCCAGGAGCACTGGACATGGCTGTGAGACTGGTCCCCTGGGAGATAAAAAGGGAAAGGGAAACTAACCAGAGTCAAGGCCCCTTTGTGGGCACTGGAACTGAGGCCTTTGCAAAGTTAAATTGTTAACACGGTCACAGACATGGTTTTGGCCCTTGACAACCAGTGCTCTTCCAAGCAACACCTGGGTGCATTGGGAATTAACACGGGTGCTGGTCCATTGCCAAAAAGCAATTGTCCATCCTTTCTGGGGAGGCTCCAAGAGTTCAGCAGTGGAGATGCAGGCAGCATGTGCCAGATGGCTTCAGTGCCTGAGAACTGTCCCAGGCACATTTAATCTGCTGGACTCAGGGCAGCTCATCAGTGTCAGTGAACAGAAATGTGCAGGCTGTTCTGCACGGGGACACCATGTTCCCTTCTTCTGCAGCCTCCCCATAAGGAGCAGGCATTGCAGGAGAGGCCCCACACTGGGCAGCAGTGGCAGAGAAGGGAGCACTGTGCTTGGGGATACCAGGGACAATTAATTCAGCCCACTAACACTCAGCCCAAAGGCTGTTGCTGGCAGCTTGCAGGGTACCAATCAGAAGAGTGCTCTGACATGAGGAGTGCAGCCGGGAAAGGAACAAATCGTGCTGCAGTGGCACAGATTTCCAGCCAGCTGCCGGCACCCAGATCTTGGGCCACAACAGATAATTCAATCTCCTGTTGACAGAGAGCAAACAGACTTGGTCCAGAAGGGATCAGAACTCGTTTAAAGTGATGACCATCGAATCACATAGCACACTGGAGACTTGAAGCAGGGCGCTGCCATCCTAGTTCATGCCAGTGGCCTCAGCTGCACCAGGTAGCAGCATCCATGTTTCTCCAGAGCACAGATGAAATCTATTCTGCACGCTCAGATGGACTTTTCCCCTGCAGTTCATGATCAGCTGGAAAAAATCCTCTCTTGGCACAGAAAAATCTCCTACCACAAGAAGCAGTCAGCTTTATAAGACCTCCCCTAACAAGCACTAAGCAAAAGCATGTCTCCTAAAACAGGCTTGAATGTTCCAAGCTACATATTCCTGACACTCCTTGGTCTGACAGCAGCAGCTAGAGGCACCAGGGTCTTCCCAGCCACCCATAGGCAAGAGCTCTCAGGATCAAAATGCCCCCAAGGAAAGCCATGTGGGGCTCTGCCTGCACCCTTGCAGTCAGCAGCTGCTGAGCAGAGCCAGTGCTCCCTAAGCAGTGGGAACTGGGGACCTACACCCCTTTCCACTGCCTTCTGCCACTAACCTGCAAAGAGATTGTGAGCAAAACGCTTTGCATCCCTGATTCCACGTTTCATACATTATTTGTTGTTTATTTTTGGGCATGATGAACAGTAGGGATGTCTGGCACACATCTCAAAGAGAAGGCTACTGTGATTCAAACATAAATCAATTCTCTGAGAGACATCTCCTCAACAGATACTTAATTGTTGCCTCTTTCTCTCCAGTACCACTTTTTCCTTTGATTCATCTCTATTCCCGTTCCTTTGCCTTAACCACAGAGGCCAGTGTGAGATGAGGTTTGGGAAATGTGCTGGCATTATTTAAAGATTCATCCCTGCTGCAACAAATCCTTTCATGCTTCTGGTTGCTAATTACAAGCAAATACTTTGATAGCCTTGGAAATCACTTAACTCTCCTTCCACCTTTCAAACACTGTGTCAAACTATGTATAAATGCACATCTTAATCCAGTTTGATCACAACCTGAAATGAATGAGCTAAGAATAGGCTCTCTCAGCTTAACACATGAAAGCTGAAAACATTTGCTTACTATTTGGGACCCATTTCTATTTGAATTAACGAGCACAGTTTTATAAATATCTAATTTCTATGAATTTCAAATAATGTGGGAGCACATGTGGGATGTCAGGATTGGGGAAGAAGCATCTTTGCTTCTTTGCTACAGCAAATCAGTAACATTTCCATTTTAACTCGAGGCCCCAGCAACTTTTCCTTGTCAACACTTGATCCTCTCTGGAAAATTTTTAGCCAGTGACTATTTCTGCTGGGAGAAACAATACAGAGCATGGCAAAACCCCACAAACCCTAATCTGCTTAATTAACTGTGATAGAAACAGTATTCACATGAACAAGCATAAAGAATGGAATTGAGCCAATAAAAAAAAAAATCAGGATTGCTGTTAGAAAAGATATATTCATTGTAAGGAAATATAATTCTCTCTGTATTAGAATACTTGTCTTTTATCTGTAGTATATTATCTTTCTGAATGCTGCTATGAATGTGCTGCCTTCTACAGTGTTTTTTCTTTATCTGACAGCACATTGAGCTCCCTGATAGCAGGCTTTGCATTTTGAGTTTGAATATGCCTCTGCCACACACCTACAGCTTTCCATCACAGGCAATAAATGTATTTATCTTATTTTTTTCTTCAGTCTTGTTTTGTGTAGTGCTTTATTTGCTCCGGAGAGATGTGCATGGCTACATACGTGCTAAAACTCTTTTGCCAGAAATGAAGATCAGTGCTCAGGAATTCTGCTCAGACCAAGAGCTGAGACTGGGGATGGATGGGTGGATGGATGGATGGATGGATGGATGGATGGATGGATGGATGGATGGATGGATGGATGGATGGAGGGATGGATGGATGGATGGATGGATGGA
>VZRN01001723.1:577994-702839 GCA_013397935.1 Dasyornis broadbenti
GAGGGAGGGAGGGAGGGAGGGAGGGAGGGATGGAGAGATGTTAAGTCTCGAAACAACAGTTCCTGTTGTTGCTGTGGATTTTCCTTTTTTCCCTTCCAATGCACAAGCAGACAACTGCCTCATTCCTCAGTGGAAAGTAGTTTTAGGATCCTTATGTTCTTTAACAAGATCTGGCAGAGGTTTTCCACTGGAACAGATTTCCATCAGGAAAAGCATGATTGAGAAAACCAGCTCTGTTTATGCAATCATACCAATTTTGACAAAATTTTGAAGGAAAGATAAATTCTGACTTTATATCAGCTCCAGTCTCAGCAGTTGACTCATACACAAATCCGTGCAGAACTGAAACCTCATCCTTTATAGATTTTTACATATCCTGGCTCCTCATGTAAAAAATTTGAATGAGCAAAAAAAGAGCTGCATCCAATGACACCATGAATCATTTCTGCATTCTGTGAAATGTTTCTCTCTTGCTGTTGCAAGGATTAAAAAACCCTCTCTGTGTTACTGCTTCATTAGAATTCTGAGCATGGCAGGGGCATGGGAGGCTTCCACACCTGCCAGTGTGCTTAGAGCAAGGGCAGGGCTGCAGGACAAAGTCTGAGACTGGTCAGTGCTCTGCCTGCGAGTACTGGACAGAACTGTGCCAGCTTAGCCAGCACTGAGTCACAGGCTGAGGCACTGCATTATTGCTGAGACACAGAGCCCCTGTCCTTTCCCTGGGCACATTAATGCATGGGCAGCCCTGGTACAAGTACAAATGCTGAAATGCCTGACTTCTTCCTGCAGCTTTCTAACAGGTACTGGAATTTTTCTATTATGAATGACATCTACCTAAATCCATGAATAAAACATGCTCAAAACTAGTTCCTGCACCCTCAGCCTTTAGTCGACAAATTCCATCTATAGAAACAAAGAGAACAGCTTTGGTTCAGGGAAGCAGCTCTTGAGATTGCCAGATCTGGACCTGTCACAATCCACACTTAATACAGAGTAGATTCATGGGTAAGAGAGAGAAGGAGGGAAAGTGAGAGAGAGAGAGAGAGAGAGAGACAGAGACAGAGAGAGAGAGAGAAAGAAAGAAAAGAAAGAAAGAAAAGAAAGAAAGAAAGAAAAGAAAGAAAAGAAAGAAAGAAAGAAAGAAAGAAAGAAAGAAAGAAAGAAAGAAAGAAAGAAAGAAAGAAAGAAAGAAAGAAAGAAAGAAAGAAAGAAAGAAAGAAAGAAAGAAAGAAAGAAAGAAAGAAAGAAAGAAAGAAAGAAAGAAAGAAAGAAAGAAAGAAAGAAAGAAAGAAAGAAAGAAAGAAAGAAAGAAAGAAAGAGCTCAGACTCTACCAAAGAATTACTGTCTCCAGGTCCACTGCTCCTGAGCAATTTACGTTCCTAATTAACCATCACAAATCTCTGTAACTGACCTGCAAAACCATACTAATTAGGAAAGTGAGTAGAAGAGAGAGGTTTTGGAACATCAGGCATTTTCAAGGGAGACAACCCACCAGGACAAATAACAGAGGAGCCCAAAACTTCTCTGAGACATGGTAAGGAGGGCAATGTCCTTTGATTATCCATCCATCAGTACTTTGTACAGAACCACAATCAGGGCTGCTCCTTGAGACCAAGAGAATCCTCATCATGCTAGATACTTGGTAGTGAACTGGGAATTAGATCCCTGAATCTGTGAAATCCTAGCTAAGTGATATAAAGGATGGACTGTGCATATATAACCCTTTAGACACAAACCATTGACCAAGTCTAAATCTGCATCTAGTTGAACCTAAACCCCACTCTGAGGAGGAGTTTAGAATGCAAGGGGGTCCTTTCTGAATCTCATGACTCAATGGCAGGGTCTCCCTGACAGTTTTCTTTGAACCTGTTCTCTGTGCAGTAAATAATCAAACAAATCAAACTTCATCAAATTGTTGGTTTATCTCAATAAACGTCTTACTGCTTCTCTCTTATGAGGGAAGTACATTACTCCATGCATGAGATATGAAAAAAAAAAAAAAAAGAATCACAGATAACCTTTGTGTAAGAGATTTCTGGGCTGCTTTCATCTAGCGTGGAGCAAAACTATCCTGTCCCTGTCAGTCTGAGAACAGAAGGAACCAATTTCCTCATCCCAGGTTGCAGCAAAGAAGCTGCTCAGGACCCAGGATCAAACCCCAGTGCCCTCAGCCCAGTCTGCTGCAGTGGGAGGCTCTCAAGCTCTGCCTGATAACCACATTTTCAAAGTGTGATCTTCAGTTCACATCTCCTGATTTTCTTATATGAACTGTACAGCATCAGCTAATTGCCTGTGTCTGAAGTAGCTTCCTTAAGAATATAAAGTCTCTCCACGTCTTCTCTTCTCTTTTTCCTTCTGTAGTGCACTGTGAAAGGAAATTTTAAAGAGAATTACAGATGTAACTGAAAGCCAAGGAGGTTGCAACTTGAGCATTTTTGGATGGGAAAGAGCAGATGAAATAGGCCATGGTAAATTCTTTCCTCTTTTGAAATGGAGCTTTTAAAAAAAAATATCTAAATAGATTAATTTCACTAATAATAAAAAAAATTAGTATATATCTTTTGGTTAGGATTTTTAAAAGGTGATATGCAGGTATCTAACTTTGCCAAATAAATGGCCTCATTCTTCTTCTGTTGGGGCCTAAAGCCCTTCTAGGAACAGTCCTCTCACAGAAAGAATTTTAGGTTGGAAATAAAAACCCCTCAAATGCCAAGACAGCAGTCAACAGGTACAAATATTGGCTATCCAACCTGCCAAAGACAGCCGAGATCTGAGTTGAAAAGCTGAAAAGAATATAAAAGAAGGATAGCTTGACATTGGTTCTCATCTTGAAAACGTGCAAACCCACCAGAATTTATCATCACAAACTGAAATTAAACTACAGCACAGCCTACAAATTGAGGGATAGGAAAAATGGAATAGTCTGGATCAGCAATGTTTGTTTTCCCTAGGGAAAAAAGAATTCATATAACTTCTTCATTTCACAACAAAAGTAATGGAAGTTAAAGAAGAGAAAGGCACAGAATTCAGTATGCAATTTATTATTGCATCTGGAGTTTATTAGAAAATAATTAATATGCTGCTGCCAAAACATAAAACCAAATTGCACAGAACAGTCCCGATTTTTGGCCAACCTTAAGACCTGTTCAGAGCAGGTGGAGAAGGAGCCTTCAACGTAGCACAAAAGGTGGACAGAGTGATAAATAATGCGTGTCATGAACCGGCCTCTACTTGCCACTGGCACATGAGGATCCCTAGGCTTGATCCCCTGGAAAACGGGATCTCCATCGCTGGGGTGCTGTGAAAGGCAAAGAGCTGAGGGAGTTGGTTCAGCTGGAAGTGACAAAGCTGGACATGCCCTGCCTGGTGCCCTGGGCCACGAGGGCGTTGTGATATTTGGCAGCCACCCAGAGAGGAAACGAGCCCTGCTGAAAACAGCTGTACTGGCTGCAAAAATACAGCGCTGCAACTCCTCTTTGGCCTCGGGATTTGACTCAAAGGTGACCCCACAGGGGAGAAAAAGATATTTCTTTCTGCTGGGAATGGCATGTCAGAGGTTGGTACCCTGCGTGCCAACCTAGCTCAGACATTTTAGCATCATGACAGCGTTGGTCAACTGATCCATCACTGCTGACCTCTGCCTGTTGCAGGATTTTCTTGGGATGCTGGAAGGTAACACCTGCTTGAACAGCCTTACAGCCATCTCTGTTCCCTATGCTTTCCTCAATTTCCCTGCTGGTATTTGGCTATACCCAAAGATCAAGATCAAAACACGCTGTGGCTGCTCATGTAACACTCATATTTTCTTCTGAAACTTTGCTGTCAAGCACAGAGCTTGATTATGACCCTAAACTAGCAGCCAGCTGCGGCTGGCTATCAATCCATGAGTGAAACCAATGCCCAAGTGAAAGTGATGCTCACCAGCAGTACAGCACTGCAGCCTCCTTGTCCTGAATCAATAAAACATGCTCTTCACTCCTAAACAGTGTGATTTCCTCAGTCTGATCTCTTTCTCATCTTTATTTGATGGAAGAGGCAGCTTTGTAGAAGCACTGTGCCTGGTTAGGCAGCAAAACTCTTTAATGGTTTATATCACTGCTCTAAAAATCTAAAATTCACTTCAAGCCACAGCAAGGCAGGAGGATACAAGTCAGCTTACAGAAAATTAAACATGCATGTATTCCAAAAACTTCCACTGCCCTTTTTCCTTCATGTCATGCGGGAAGTGGGAAAGCAGGGAAGTTACAAGGAGAAAAAAATGCCAAAATCTCATGATCAAAGCATTTTAAGGAGCAACAGAGCAATCCAGTGATTAGCACAGCATGTATGAGTCCAAGTGAACAAAAACCTGGGCTTGAGTGAGGACACCTCAGAGCTTCACTCGAGACATTTCTGCTTCCCCACCGTCTGCTGGGGAATGGAGCTCCTCTGTGCAAAGGTACCAAGCAGCATTCAGCAAAAAACCACTCGGGTCACTACACAGCCCCTGCTCCTGCTCTCTGCATGCTGCAAGCATGGGAAGAAAGCGAAGAAGGACGATTCTCAGGGAATTTTCTTCAGGGCTTTGCCAATTAAAGCTAATTGAATGTCATAGAGGAGTTTTGCTCCCAGCCAAGTGAAGGGTTTGTGTGTTTGTACACATCATGGGCATGGCATGCAGAAAGCCATCAGACCTGACCAGATGAAACAGGAGATCCCAGAAAAGCCCCTTTGCAGGCTTGTGACAAATAATAAACAATTAGGAGTATCCTGTATTTATCCCTCAGGAGTTCTGAGCACCTCCCAGTGCCTAAAGGGAGCTTACAGAAAAGTTGTAGAGGAGCTCTTTACAAGGGCACGTACTGATAGAATAAGTGGTAATGGCTTTAAACTGAAAGAGGGCAGATTCAAGTCAAATATTTGAACGAAATTCTTTACTGTGAGCATGGTGAGGCACTGGCACAGGTTGCCAAGAGAGGTGGTAGGTACAAAAAAATGGGACTCTACAAAGAGCTCCCACCTCCCATGTAGTGGAAGACAATTGTGCAGAGACTACCAAATGTCATGTTTAAATACAAAAGCAAAAAAAAAAAATTTTCAAAATCCAGTCCCTGCTGTCCCTGTCTCTCAGTTCCACTGCCTGCAAAACTGGAGTAAAACTAATCTAATGTAATTCAATCCAATTTACAGCAATCAGTAGTTATCTGTAGCAAGTTTCAATAGAGGTTTCGAGGAGCTAAAACATTACAGCAATGGAGCCCACAGACATATTTTAGCTGATGATTGTCTCTTCTTCACTCCTTATCTCCTCCCTTCTGAGGATAATGCATCTAAAACACAATTTACTAAATTCTGGTAGAATTTTGAAAATTACTTTCTAATGTGTGCATGTTTTCCCCTAGGAGTTGATGTTTTCCCAACAGATTTTTACAATTTTTTTTGTCACTTGGCCATAAAGTTATTTCTAAATGGAAAAATATACCTTCTTTAAAAGGCATAATTAAATTTAAAAACTCTCTAAATGTAACCACCCAGAGCTATCCACCAGAAAAAAAAGACTAAACCAACTACATTTTCCCCCAAATAACCTTTCCAACATTTGCCTCTCTCAGAGGTCTAAATATTTTAGATCTTCTTTCCTGAATACTAAAGAACCAGGGTAGACCTAAATGCCAAGATTTAACAGTGCTGAGACTGTTGGTGTAACAAGAGCTGTTGGCAGTACTGGCACAGCTTGATTTTTCTTTACCACCAGCCAAGTGCTGGATTGAGCCCACCAAGGTTATGACAGCAGGACTAAGGGAAATGTCCCCATGCTGGCATTTAAGCCATGCTGGAGGAATGTGGAGAATGAGGAAGTTTGTTTGTTTGCTTGTTTGGCTTTGGACACTGAAGCAAATACCCCATCTTTGGTTCCTGGAGCAGTAAGGGCAGGGCAATCTGCTGTGCGAAAAATATATGGTACAAAGAGCAAGCAGTGTGTTTTTCAACACAAGATCTCATTGTGGATTAAATTTGTTTAGAGTAAAATTTACAAAATAAGGCATGGCCTGAGTAGGAAGTGAGTAGCTAATGTTTGACGGGGTTCCCAAAGGAACCTGCAGTCAGAGACATCGACATTGATATCATGCTCACAGTTACAGGCAAAGCATGATTTAACCTTGCCTGCTCTCTCTACATCTGCCTTCTGCTCCACGTAGAGATTAATAAATCTTCTGTGCACTGATATCAGCATTTCTGCAATCCTTATTTGCCTGTTTCAAAAGAACAGGTATCTTCAAATTCACGTGAGCACCCTTTTTCTGTTGGTCCAGACAACAGGCTGCCTCTTCAAGGATTCATCAAGATTGAAATGCAGACATCAGTCTAAGTCTGCTGCCACAATTACCCTGATCAGAATGAACAAAGCCTTTCTGAAACCTGAATTTTAGGAAAATAAACCTGGTCTTTTTTCCCCAAGCTCTCCCTGCTGTGTCTTGTATTTTTACGGATAAATCACTCTCAGGTTTGCCGATTACACTCTGGTATTCAGCCATCCATCTGGACACACAAGAAATGTCCTGGCTCTTGGGAAATGGCAGGCAAGAATTTAATACCATAATTCTTCCCAGCCTTTCTTACCCACACTGACAGCTAGGAACGCAGTAGACGAGGCTGATCCTACGAGAGGGATGCAATTTGAGATTAGGATGTCTACATTCAAGTGTTTATATGAGTACCAGGTGTCCAAACTCCTATTAGAGTCAACAGGGATCTAGTCAAAGGAAATCAATGGAATATGAGCAGCAAGCCAGGGAGCAGCCAGCCCACAGCAACCTTGCAGTGATTTTCATCACTCCCTAGACACTACTGACTGCGTCCCACTGCCTATAATGGCAGCTTAGACATTGCCTGTCCAATTCCACTGCCTAAATGAAGACACCTGGCATCGTTTGAGACATCCCAGCATCTCCAAAACATACAGTTGGTGCTGGCAGACACAGCACAAGACCTGTGGTGTACTCATGACCCCGTGGTACAGCAGCTGGAAGAATATCTGGCATGTCTAATGCAGCATTAGTGCAGAGAATCCTGCCCCTAAGTTACACGTGAGCAGGAATAAAAGTCTTAATATCAGTGCTGTAATCCTAAACTGAGTCCTATTCTTCAAAAATCACCTTACACTGGTTTCCCAATTAGTGCAGAGAGCAAGTTTCAGTCTGAGGACTCATTCAAGTCAACACCCTTGCAGCATGTTGGCTTTTTTTCACCTCTGCAGCAACACTGGCTATAAACTTTCTACTTTGGGTTTTTTTGTTTGGTTGGTTTGTTTGTTTGCTTGTTTGTTTTTCATTTTGCTTTGTTTTGTTAAATGAAATTTGAAGTCTTGAAAAATGTAAGAAATCTGATGCTTGGGAATGTTATTATAGTGGTGCTTAGGAGTGCTTTTGCAGCACACAGAGACACGCAGCCAGAATGTGAGGATTTGTTCACATTTACACATCTGAAAGGAGGTGTCCTTCCAGTGGTGCTCCAGTATATTCTTCTCACTCATCAAAAAATACCTCTTTTTTGGCAAACACTATCACCTGGACTCCGTAGTGCTGTTGACAAAATCAGCCATGCAGGCTTTCAAACAGCTCATGGGACAGTAGATACCTTTTCTACTACACAAAGTAAACATACACCTTTGCTTTGGTAATATCTACATTTTATCATTTTATTTTAGTATTTAGGTGCATCTGTGCACTTCAGCCTCTGCAAAGAACAGCTTCTTCTTCTCAGGTAAACACAGCCAGTGTTCATATGAGTGTTGTTCCAGTCTTGGTCAAATTGTTAAATCTGGAAAAACAGTGGTAGGACCACAGTGAAATTTGCTCCCTTTCTTCTAATTCTTTCTAATTTCTATCTCCAAAGCATGAGAGTATAAAAGTAGCAACTTTCATTGAATAAAATATTGATTTTTTTTTTTCCTGAATGATGTCCATATCAAAATCTGAAACTAACAAATGATAACAAGAAAATAAGAAAGGGTCTTTCAAGAAAGAAAAAGTCATTTTTGTCAATGTCTCTGCAAATTACAATTCAAAATGCTGTAGGCCTCATTCTTGTACACTCACTAAAATTTTAAGCACCAGGAACTATCATTCTTCATTACTGATTCTTCAAGAGACTTTGTTTTATACTGAAAAAGCTTTAGAGGTAAGTCTTCCATCAGCTCACAGGAGATTTAGGCATGTTGCTTCTGCTGGCATTACTGGAAGTCAGATATGGACATCCTTCCTGTACTTAAAGAAAACCAGGACAATCTCCCTCTCTTTCAGTCAGTCCATATCAGCTGCCAATCAGAATTTCTCTGGTGAAAAATATATGCTGTAAAATATAATGAAGCTACAGCAGGAAAGTATGTGAGGAAGGCTAACTTTTGGAGGTCACTTAAAATATTCTACTGTCAAAAATAGTTTTAGCATTTTTATCATAATTCTGTGATGGTGCACAGCATTTATCACTTTCCATTAAAATCATAAAAAGCACTGAACTTTTCTGAAAAGAAAAAGGGTAAAAGGAAAGAAAACCAAACCAACAACAAACACTTTTTAATCACTTTAATTACATAAAGAGAGTTTGAGGGTTCATAAACAACTTCCTTCCTCCCTCCCTCCTTGGCTAATACCTTCATCACCTCCATTGTGATCATGTATGGCTAGAAATTCTAGATGTAGATTCTGAGTGGCAGCTTGAACTGCCTTCAAAAAAGCCCAAGCTGCAGCAACCAAGAGCCATCACTGCCTTTTCTGTGGATCAAAGATATCTGTGTTTCAATCCAAATCAGCCCTTTGGTGCCCCTGAGCTGGACAAACCAGCAAGGCAGTTTATAGTTTATTCTTGGTGCTAAAAATGCCCTTTACAAGTAAAAATACACACAGAATAACGAACGAACAAACAAACAAACAAACAAAAACCAAGCAGATTTTCCTTATCACTTAACGTAGGGGGAAACCAGCTGCTTTTATTCACTGAAAGTAAAATAACTTCTTTGTAAAGTGGAGTATTCTGTGTCCTTCCCTGCCATAAAATAACCCACCCAGAACAGTAGGAGCAGAGCAGGCACAGGAAGGAAGCAGGAATGAACCCTAACTGAGGGAGTGGAAGATAGAGACGGGGCACAGATATGCTCTGTAATACTGCTTCAGCCTTAGGGAATTCTAGCAATATCGAGATAACTCAGGTGATTAAATTTGGAATGAGCCAGAAAATGTGAAGGCACCGAGCATGCAGAGATCAGGACCTGGGAAATTGAAGGATAGTCCTGACCTGCTGGAGGAGAGATCTGTTACAGTAAAGAGGGACTAAACCTGGAGTTAGTGACTGAAAAACTTCAGTGGCCTCTGCTGGCAGATTAATTGTGCAACGGCTGGTCAGACAAGAGGACTGGCAGTGAGGCAACGCAGCGTGTCAAGGGAAATGTATTTCTCTGCCTGCTCCCAGTGGGCTCCAGGTGCAGCCCTGAGAGGTGTTAAACAGTGCAAGAGAAGGCCCACGCCAGTCAGTGAGCTCACACACAGCTATCACCGGGAATCTAAAGGGAAGAATAAAGTCCTAAATTTGAGGGATGACCATAAAGCCATGAACCAATTTAAAATCTAAGCTCTTTGATGTAGGAAGCAGGATTATGCTATCTGGCTGGAGAGCCTCTTCTTGAATTGAATCCCAATACCCAACTAGCATTCCTACGGAGTGCTGCAATAGAAATAACACTGATGCTGGTCCCTGCTGCTGGACCTTCCCTCGGCTTGTAACCTGTGAAAAACTCTGATCTTTCACTTAGGAGAACAGTTAAAAGAGTGGCAAAGGCTCTGTGTGAGGTCATTATCTAGCAAAATCTCACTTGAATATAAAACTGCACTAAAAATCTGCAAACACTAGGATGGCTGGGATGCTAAGGGAAAGCCCAAGAAAGTCAAAAGCCTAGAAGCATAAACTAATACATAAAAAAAAAAAAAAANTGCTATGTAAAAAATAGGGCACTGCACTATATAGTCACTGAGTTTTTAAGTTAAAAAGCAAAAAATAAAACAAAAAAAAAAAAAAAAAAAAAGAAAGAAAGAAATGGTATGGTGTATCTGGTGCCCTGAGTAACAATAAATTACCAGCAGCACACATCTGTGTGCCTTAATTTCAGCCTCTTCCTAGCTTTCCAATTTTAGATGCCATCTGCAAATAAGAAAATTAGCTGATTTCAAAATGTTGATGTCCTGCCCCTTTTCAAGCTGCCAGCAGAGCTGAGGGGGGCCCAGTGCCCACGACCTTTGTCAGCCCCTGAACCTCTCCTTGGGGCTCTCACCAAGGACAAGCCCTGACTTTGCTGCAGCGTGTTTTATTCTGCCCAGTTGAAGACATGACACCTAGGAGGGCTGTACACGCTCTCTTTTTTGAATTACCCAAGCTTTTATAATTTTAACAGCCTTCCTTTCAAGTGAGCTGAAAAATTGATGTACTACCTGCTTCTCCTCCATGTGCTCCATGCCTGCAACACAACTCTGTCTTTTGGGTGCACTTTCCTCCAAGGTTGTGTTTTGGAGCAAGGTTTGGATGACATGTGCAAACTACGATATCTCTGTCCCTCCTAGACCTTTTTCCTTCATTCCAAGGAAAGAATGGCACTAAAATTCGTTAAATTCTCAGATTTTAAGCACAGTAACATAAGGGCGAAAATAAAGATGGGAACCCACTTAGTGAGTAATCAAGTTATCATCCTCCACCAAAGAACTCACAGACCATGCAAGGAAAGTGCTCGACCTTACTTTTACCAATAAAAAGCTGAAGCATGGGCAGAACCTTTGTCCCAGTCTCAGTGAGGTGCAACTACTGCTGACTGCTGTGAGTTCACATCATTTCCCCGAGACCATGCTTACACTGGAAGGTTAAAAGCAGGTTAGAGAAGTTATTTCTTGATGGCAATGGTGTCTGATCTTCAAAATCAGCTACCAGCCATGGCAACGTGACAATGTAAAGCCTAAGCCATTCAGGCAGTACCCCAATGTAACTCAGGGCTTAATCCAGAAATGAGGATATTCCCCTCAAGTGTTTTAGCCAAACTTGATTCATGTAAATGCCACAAAATGCAAATCATCCTGGACTACACCTAGGTAAATGTGATACATCAGTGCTGCCTGATAATCAAACTATTTCACTGATAAGAAAATTTAATTAAAAAAAAAATCCCAGCTGTCAATTTGCGTATTTTAAAACCTGCATAAAACTCCCCAGTATAATGCAAAGATCATAAACATCAAACTCTCCAGACTAGGCATGGGCAAGCTGCGTGAAAATAAAGAAAAGCACTAAATAAATGACGGCAAATCACTTTCCTAGGTTTACTTAACAGTGCTGGTATAGAAATAAGCCAAATCCATTCTACTGAGCAAGAAATTGAGTATGAAGATAATCCCTTTTCTTTTTTTTTTTTCTGTAGCCTAGAGGTCCTTTGTACTCCCATTGAAATCGTGGCCTCAAGTAATCCATACAGCATTCACAGCATGATATTATAGCTATTTTATTGGGAAACACAATAATCAAAATGCTAAAATAAATCTTCTGCCTATTATTTGATTTAAGAATTGAAATATTGAAGTGGCTAAGCTAATTTATTTTGATTATCAGCCCATTAGTCTTTGTATTATAAATTAACCCCACAATTTTGACAGAGCTTCCAGCTACCTAATGTCTGAAAATCTGATTTTGTTTAAGCACATATCGTGCTAAGATTTATTGTGTAAATTTCAATCAATCAGTTCAGGTCAATAAAAAGTTAATATAAAGTGGTTTGCTGTTAAATGACATTGACGCTCACACATTTGCTCTGTCCTACACCAGTTAAAAAGCCATTGCAGATTCCCAGCTATAGTGCTCAGAGCTCTGGCTGCATTTTTAAAGCACCAACTGTTAGTTAATTTTGTTAGCATAAACACCCAATAAAATTTTATGGTGTGTTCAGCTCTCATTAAAGATGAAAAACTGTGGCAGAGCAGCACCCACAAATAAACAGGGATGGTTCTGTCACCACTGATGCCCAGAACTCATTCAGATTCAGGGCTCAGGGCTCCCTGTGCCTGAGGACACTGCAGGGATACAGAGCACAAAATCCCACGCACTGCTGGAAAACCCCTGGAGCTCCACACAGCCCTTCCATAACATTCCAGGCAAATATTTAATGGGGGAGGAATGGTCTTTCTCCAGTCCCTTAAAATAACAGCTATTGCAGGCAAAGTACACCCTTGCTTCTGCATACCTGCACAAGGCTACAAAAACCACAGCGCCTTTTCCTCCCCATGACCCCAAATACCCTAGAGAGGATGCTCCATCCACACCAGGACTGGAGGAGCCTGCTGTTCCTCAGGTTGCATCGTGTGGTTGGATTCTCTCCAGTCAGGGAAAGTGTAACCCCTGCCAGGAGGTTTTTTGATCAACTCAGGACATTTACAACATCAGCCTGGCCATCTCCCTTTGTCTTCCCATCCTTCAAAGGGGCATTTGAGCCTTCCATTGAAATTTCTGGTCCTGACCTGCCATCATTCTTCTTGCCAAATTTCCTGTTAAGGGGACCTTTATAAGACAGCTGACCCTCAGACAGTCCCAGGAAGCACTCCAGCAAACATGGCTGGAATTAACTGTCAAAAGCCGTCAGGTGTGCAGGTAGAATTATAGAGAAAGCAGATTTCAGTGTCTGAAATAATATCAAGATCAAATCAAGAAGTTCCCACAGTTGTTACTCCCAAAATCCTTAGGGCTGGGTTGCTTAAGGATGTAGAAATTTCTAAAATCATTTCTCCATTTGCATCAACAGAAGCAGAACTCCTCTCACTAAATTCAGCACCTGTGCCAGATACCATCCACTGAAACTTATAGTTTACAAGGAAGTCAGAGAATGTAATAAAAACCAGCTTCAAACACTTTCCCTTAAGTTCCTTGGCACGTCTTCTTGATTTAGAGTTCACCACTCGATGTTTTGATGGGTTTTGCCTCTGCAGCTTTGTGAAAGTTTCTCCCAGAGGATGTAGAAGATAGAGGATCTATACAAACTGATACAGGGGGAAAGAGCTAAATCAACACTACACAGTTCCGCTCCATGTGCAAAATGAAACCTTTCTCCATAAGGAGCCAAACTAATCCCTGGCTTCCCAATGGACAGAGGAACCAAGTCTACAGTTTTCTCTCCCTTCTTTGCTCACAGATTTTTCCTGCTGACACCTACCCTGGGCAAGGGATAACATGCGTCATAGAGAGGGATGTGCTGGTGGGATACGGGGAGCACATGCTGATGAGCCAGCTGGCTCTAGAATGGACAGTGATTAGCATTGCCTTATTTTCCATCGCAGACAAGC
This sequence comes from Dasyornis broadbenti, assembly GCA_013397935.1. NCBI lineage: Eukaryota > Metazoa > Chordata > Aves > Passeriformes > Dasyornithidae > Dasyornis > Dasyornis broadbenti. The sequence goes on from VZRN01001723.1 coordinate 591,339, forward strand.
TCAGCTTCAGTCTATAATCTCTACCTAGTCTGAAATTTTCTCAACATTTGAGATTGATATTATTCTGGTAAGCTTGGTAGGTTTGGTGCTTTACTCCTGGCACTTCACTGCCTGCAAAACCAGAGTAATTCTCACAGTCTCCCAGCGTTTTGCTTCTTATTGTCAGCTTAAACCATAAAGACACTGAGAGCCAAGCCATTTCTGTGTGTGTGGGGTCACAACATCCAGCAGGACTGGGCACTGATCTTGCCGGTGTTTCTCATGCAGCGCTATATTAGATTACTCTGAAAGGCTGATGTTTGAGATGGAAGTGTAATTTCTGAGGGACTGCCCTCTGAGCAAGGCTGGATTTTGGAGATAGCTGACTGATCGTGTTTTAAAGCCCTGGCAGCTACACTGAGTCCTACTTTAATACTTATTAGGTGTGGAAGTCAACCCTGTATTCCCACCAGAGCATTAAAATTGGGCAACTCGAAAATACACTGCTTAGCTGTGCCCATATAGGGTAACTTACCACTGACAGTAAAATATAATGTGCAAGTAAAGCTGAACTTGTTTCCACTTCAGCAATAATACAGAGGAGCCAGCACAGCTTCCTTGTCTTAATTTTCTGCATCCAAGAGTCCTAGAAATGCTGTGCCTCTACTGCTTCCATAACTTCAGAGGTATTGAATCTCTCTGCAATTAAACCAACATAAATAAGCAGTAATTCAATTGAAATCAGTGGAATTCATATGAGGGGAATAGTTCATGCAAAAGAGAAGATAATTAGATTTACCCAGTGTAGATGCAATAATCTCTTATTAATTGCTTAAGGAATAAACCACCATAAAAGCAAACTCCCTCATATCCTGTTAAGAGGACGTTATGGACCTCTTGCCCACAGCTGTATGAATGTTGCACCATCTCTTTAGATCAGGGCAGCCAGAATACCCTACATCAGCAGTTTATTTTTCCTGTAGGTTAAATTTGTTCTTTTCAAAACAATGAGAGAGAGCGTCCAGGGGTACAACCAAAACTGCGTTTTCAGTTCAGCTGAATTTAATGCATTTTATTTTAACAAACACTTTGTATTACTGCATTGAGTTGTTTTCATACCCACATTCTTACATGCCAATGCTGCTAATTAGGACAGTTGTTTATCCTTTAAAAGAAAAGAAAAGGAAAAAATAATCTGTCCAAACGATTTGCAGTTATCCTTGAGCATTCATTATGGATGATTAAAAGTGAGGTTACAGTTATTCAGGAGGATGTCCTAGCATTGTTTCAACAAGCTTTTAGAAATGATTATGTAATTAATGCTGAGAGAGGAAAGGTGGTTTTCAGTATGTGCTATAGTCCTAAATGTGATGTGTATCGACACCAACAAAATCCAGGATGGAAACCAGCCCCATTTGCTCAGGTTTAACTCAGCTTTGTTTGGTTTTACCATACAGTTCAAGGGACTCCCATCTCTGCTGTTGAGGCAGGAAAACATTTTTCTCCCACCCACATATCAAGATAGGAATCAGGAAGAGGTTAAAGCCTAGATCCACAAAATAAAGATTTAAATGTCTAATAAACGCACGATCAACCCTCAAAACACAAAATCAGTTTGGGTATTCATCAGTGGTGCTATAAGCTGCATATGAGGATGGCAAAGCAGCTGGACAGACATCTCACAGGACAATGGGGATCAAATTCAGGAGACCTGATCCAGAAGACGTGCACTGACCACATCCAAGACTGAACTCCACACAAAACAGCTGAAACAGCTGCAATTGTTCAAAAACATGGTCGGAGAGAAGTGGGAAGAGACTGAATAGCAGCAGGGTAGTGCCAAACAACGCGTCCTAATGTGCTGCTGAGGTTGCAGTACAGCAGGAGGGGTTTAGACTGTACCCTCCAAATTGGCCATGTCAGCCAATGGTTTGGCTAAAGGCATTTTCATCTAAAACAGAGCCAGTGCATTCCCCCTGTCCCCAGGAGGCACTGTGATTTTCCGTCTTACCCACTCCAAAGAACAGCCCTGAACTCTGCTCTGGCCCTTCTCCAAAAGGAGAGATGGGAGGGCTCCTGCTGTGGAGCAGCCTGTCTCCTGAGGGGTACGACAGTCCCCACTAGGATGGAAGCTGGTGGGTCTCTGAATTCTCATCAACACTTAAAAGGACACCAGATCTACAAATCCTGCTCCATGGGACACCTCCTTTCTCACCAAGTGAGGAGGGAGACGGTCCTCAGATGAAGGATCCCAAGTGTAGATGTTTCTAAAGAAAGACATTACCCCAAATGTTTTCTGTAGAACTTCCTCCCTGAAGACAGATGAAACTGGGAGTCCCAACATGAAACAAAGTCCTTCTCACAGCATCTTTCTTGGTACTAATTTAATTAAAGAAGCTAAATTCAAGACACAATTTCTGTGCCTCACGTTGGCTGGTGTGGGGCTTTGGACTGCTGAATAAAAGCCAAAAGCCGGGAGCTGCAACGTGCAGCGTTGAAAAGCCTGAGTCCCCAAATGGACTTAGCCCTCATTAATTGCTTCAAGAAAGCTGTCGAAATGTGACAGCTTGGAACTGACCCCCAAGTTCTTATGGCAGGATCTGAGTGACTTTGCAGTAAAGTGCACTCCTTTAACCAGAGTCAAAGCCTGCTCCCAGCCCACACAAGAGAGCTGGGTGGGTTTTGTAGACTCAGCCTGCTCACCACCCCAACCACCCCAACACATCAGAAATCTTTCTGTGACTTATCTTTTCATTACAGCATTGGGGTGAATCCTCTTGCTTTCCTCCCACAAATTGTCTTAGGAAAGGCAAAGGGATTAGTCACCAGCAGGAAAAAAGAGCATTAGAAGCTGTATGTACACAAACTATTTCTCAAAAATAGTTCTCTCTAGACAATAAATCAGTCTTTCAATAGCACTCACAAGTGGCTTAGAGCTTCTAGCTCTTGGTTAGAAACAGCTAAAAAACATTACATAGAAATGTTAAAAATATATACACCTTTTAGTGGGCATGCATTACTAGAGTTTGGAATTACAATCAAACCTATCTACTTAAGGGCTTTAATTGTATCCCTCCTTTAAAATGCTACCTCCCTGGCTCACCACAACTGAGCAAAGCTGTAAATCTTGCAAAAGAAATGTGAAGTCTAAGTGCCCATTGCCTAGCAAGAGGGAAGCTCAGAAGGAGCCAGGAAGAAGAGTGACCTTACCTCAGTGAGTTGGCATTTGAGTTGACACAACATAACTTTTTTGAGGGGGGCAAAAACCCCTAACAGGTTGCTTCACAAGCTGTGAAAACAAAGTGTTTGATTTATGATGAATTATTTTCTCAACACACTCCCTCTTGGGAAGACCCCAGCCCTCACCCATGGCTGCCTCTTTGCCACCATTAAACTTCTGGTTCTTCTGGAAGTTCCTTCTATGCTCTTTCCTTTCTCCCATTCCCTCCCAATCTTTGCACAGCCTGGGATGTGCAAAGGACAGATGCTGTTGTAGCAGCAGCCATGTGCTGACTGAGGTGGTGGGACAGGGTGGGACAGATTTCTCCGTGCTTCTTCCGTTACTCAGGTATTAAATAGTCCTTCTCTATTAAACAATTTATTTCCATGACACTTGTAGCAAGTTGACACAACATTACTCTTATTCTGTCAGTTTTGGTTAAAATTGGCTGTGAGTTCAAAAGTTAGGAGATTAGAAAAATCAGATAAATCCTGTTTGTGGTTCCGTTGTTTTGTTTTTCATTGAGGTTTTGTTTGTTTGATGTTCATAAAAAAAACCCCAAACAAATGAAACATAGATATTAAACATCTCAAGCAGTCCTATGCTTTAGAAATAAGAGTCACAAAAAACTTGGCTATTCTGCCTCTTATCTACTCCATCACAGACCTCTTACTGATCAGTTACTTGATTTTTCAGCCCTATTTGATAAACTCTTATTTCTGAACTCTGCAAGGTTTCCTTGAAACTAAATCAGTCATGCATGGAGCTTTCTGTGTTTTAATTAAACCCTGAAATCATCAATCATTTCACTCTTATGACTTGAAAAAATGTATTTCTTTCCAATGGAAAAAATATCCACATCTTACAGCATTTGAAAATAAGACGCAAACGCCTTCAAGGCAAATAAAAATGTGTCAATTACCATGTGCTAAGAATATATGCATTTGAGCCCCAACTCTTTCTTCTGCATTAAAGTATTAGGTCAGCAGCTTGATACAATAAATTGTTACTGATATGCAGTAACCTTAGCTGTTCAACCCCAAACTCAAAGAAAATCAGAAACTGCAAAGGATGGAGGCCCTACATGGAAATTACAGGCAAGATCCAGAGGACCTTCAATTTAAGGCCCTTGAATTATGCAAAGAGCTTAGGTACAGGTTCAACTTCAAATATATGATTAGTCATGGAGCTAAGTAAATAATTTCAGCAGACTCATCTAATCTGTTTGTTTACTTCCACAGCCCTCACCATGTTGCATCTTTTAATACTCACATAGCCTTATGATTAGTGGGTTTAATCCTAAAAAGACAATATGAGAAAAGAAGGAAAAACTGTATTCACTTCACAGAAGGAGAGGTACGAAGTAAATCTGTGTGCCCAAGAGTTTGTAGAGTCAGTTCTGCACCAACTAGACATGAAGGACACAACCAGGTGAGCAGCAGCACCAGCATCTCAAACACCACAACATCAAGTTTAGAGGATAGAACAGGACACCAGTATTAAGAGGTAAAATAAATTATTAAAAAAAAACTTAGCACAGCACCATTTCTGGTGAAAAGTACATTTTGCATTTAAGGTGTACCCCATTAGCTGCTATAGAATCATATCTCTTTATCAACTGATAGCCCCAAAAAGCATGTGAAATCTTGGGGGAGGGTTGGGGGGGGGGACTGGCGTGTCCACCACAACAGAGAAACATAGACACTGAGAAACGCTTCAAAGAGTTGCAGAAGAACAACATCAGCAGAATTGTCTATAAGAGGGCGCATGCATCTGCCTTTACAGCACTGACACTCTGCAACATAAAGTAGTTGTGTAGATGTAAGGGCTAATGTTCATCACTACCTAAAGAAGGTTAATGCAAATTTGACCTGGATCAGGTGCGAGCCCCCAGTTACATTTCTACTGAATTCAGCTGAGTGCATAATAAGTTGTTTTATCTCAGTTATTTATTTTTAATGCTGGCTGTGCAAACACATCGAGGCAAGAAGTAAAAGCAGCGGATAAAGCTGTACCTGATCTCACGTTCCACTCCACCGCAAATCCTTACCTTCAAAGCATTTTATCCCGTTTGAAGCAGGTGCACGAGTTCGGACCGGTCCAGCACTGGATGCTGTGAGGCCACAGCACCCTGAGCGCCCGGTCCAACATCCCCCCCGAGTCGCAGCCCGAAGGGGTCACCCCTGCGCGGAGGAACAGAGGGAGCATACAGAGCCATCCCTGCCCCAGCACTCAGCGGGGAGGCGGCTCCACACCCAGGGCGGCAGTCGGGGAGAGATGCTGAACTTCTCGAAGTGATGGGCTAGCGGGGACGCAGGGGCTGCTTCCCGGGGCCGGGGGGGACCACTCTCAGCTGTAGGTTTAGGGACCGAGAGCCGAGGAGGGGGTACCGGGCATCCCCGCCGCCACGCACCCCAGCGAGCCCCGCTCCCCGCGGAGCCCCGGCCGCTCCTACCTTGGAGCCCTTGCTGGAGCAGCGGACGTGGTTGCCCACCCCGGCCGTCTGGTTCATGCTGGGGCCGGCGGGCGGGCTGCAAAGTTGGGCTTCGGGCTCGACCCCCGGAGGAGCGGCGGAGCGGGGCTGGCAGCAGGCTGGGCAGGACGGGCTGGCCCCGCACCGCGATTCTCACCCCGCACCGCGACTCTGCCCCGGCCGCCGGGGTCTGCGCGTTGGCGGCGCTCCCGGCTTCCCGGCTCCAAAACAAAACCCGAAACAACCCCCCCGGCCCCGGCACCGCTTTCCTCCCCCGCCCTCCAAAGCAGAGGCGAGGCGAGCCCGGCTCTGCCCGCCCCCCGCCCTCCGAGGCGGCCGCGGCAGCGGGGAGGGCTCGCACGGTTCCGCTCCGCTCCGCTCCCCGCGGGACGCTCCCCACCCCGGCCTCGCCCCCGGCACCCCTCGCTCCTTCGGCATTGTTTGATTTAATCCCCCACCCGCGGCGTGGGCAGCGGGAAATCGCGTTTAAGATGCCAAGGGCTCCCACAGAGCTGGGGTTTGACCCACTGGTGCTCGGGGCAGCGAGTCCAGCTCTTTATAGTGAAATAAATGCTGGGCAGATGTTTCCTGACTACCAAGCTGAAGGATTTGGATCTTACTTTTTTGAGCAATTCCTTTGCAGGTGTGTTAGAGTTCAGGGCTTAGGTTTTAGCTTTTTTGTTGTTTTTCGTTTCGATGAAATAAGAGCTGCACAAGCAACTCTGCTTTGCTGGTAAAAATTTGATGCTGTAAGTTTGTGGGTTTTTCAAAACAAACAAACATAAACCATCCATGTCATGTCGTTATTGGGATATTTTTCCTACCCCCAGTCCACCCCTGCACTTTAGCCCAGGAGGTCAGACATCACCTCCTATTTTATTGCAACAAAAATTTGGTGAAATTCAGTTCTCAGAGTAGCAAAAGAAAAAAACAAACAAATAAAACCCCCAACACGCTGTATGTTCGAGTAAGAAGATTTGAATAGCCAAGGCTAAAACGATTCACACTTCATCTTATCAAATTGGAGAGGTTTGTTTTGGGATTAATCTATCAAAATAGATTGTTTCAAGTATTTTTGTGTTCCTACAGCATACTTTAATACCTTTAAATAAATAAAACCCTTTCTGAATGTTGCAGAAAGAACAGAAATAGTTACTTGTCCTGCCCCAGAGCCCGTGCTGCTTTGGAGAAGATCAGCTCCTTCATTTCTGAAAGGTACATAGCCCAATCACATTTTTAACTGCCTGATTCTCCCAGCCCTGTGGCTAAAACAGTTTTAAGGAGACCGCCACGGAGGCTGATGGCCGAATGAAGTGTAAAGGCAAACTTGCTTACAGGCACTTGGTTTCAACTCTGAGGCAGGAGAGAGGACCCGATGCCAACGTGTGCTGTCAAACACCCCTTCCTGTCAGCAGGCACGCTCATTTTGAGAGGACAGCAGCCATCTAAGGACTTGTTTCATCAGGGAAAGTCCCTCGGGGAACAAACCACCTTGCCAGGGTCAGTCTTCCCTCCTCAGGCAGCTCTCCTGTTGTAATGACCACGTTTCTCTCCTTAATCTTGCAGTGTCTGCTTCACTTTAGCTCAGAGTGCTGCCAGTGAGTGCCCCTCAAGGACAAGTGTCCCACCAATCTCCATGGGCAGTGGATGCTGGCACCCTGGCTGATCTATCAAGTGTACTCAGCTCCAAATACCACATTATCATTATTTCCTGCTACAGCCCTACAATGGCTTTTACTCTTTTGTGCTAATTAAGATTTGAGGTTTCCTGCTCGGTCTGCTCTGTTCAAGAGGTTTGGTTTTCATACCTTCCCAAGCAAAATGTCTGCTAATAAATCCAATTGTAGGCTTTGAGTTGCATATTTGATGGGGCCTGGCATCATTATTTTCTCTCAGTATGGTTTGTTGCACAGAGACATGCAGAAGTCCCTGGACTCATTTGCAATTGTACAAGTGAGCAGCAGAAATTTGGGGGAAAAAAAGAAACAGGCAAGCAAAACTGCCCAAAGAGATTTCAAATCCATGGCAAACCCTTCTGGCCACTATATGGAACAGGTGAAAAATCTGTACTCTTGCACAACAAATTCTTTGCATTACACAGATTAATCATGGGAGCGTTGTCCCACTGGGTTTATCAGTTTTGTCCTGAAGCAGAGCAGAAGACACCACTCCACTGCCCTTTCTGAGGAGAAGCCCCCCTCTCCATTGATTGAATAGTTAGAGCAGGCAGGGTGTCTATTTTCACTACAGGATACATTTTGTCTTTTTCCCTGGCAAGAGAGAGACAAGGAAAGTCTTCTGCTCTCTCTCATTTTTCCACTTAATGCCTGCCCCACTCATTGGCATCTCCATTCTCCACTAAAACCAAAAGAAACCTTATGGCATTCGACCTCCCTTCTTTATAAGAAAGAACAGTTTCCAACTGAGATGTCAGGGAGAGTTCATAGGAAAAGGCTTTTGCTTTCAAAAATATGAGCAAGCACGCTGATGTTTACTAGCCCTTGAAAGGAGACTACTGAATGCATAGCGGAAGTGCAGCCTTTGAAATTTGGGAGAAATTGATCCAATTTCAAACTCTGCTGAGACAAACTCTGCTTTCTCTATGTGATCTTGGGAGAAAAAAAACCAAACAAAACCTCACCATTCTTCTTTGCCTTCAGTGCTCCTGCACTGAGGGAGATCCCATCTCTGCCCATCTACTTTCAGCTTCCCTAAGGCAGGACATACCTGTGCAACCCTGCAGTGTTCACCATCATTTTGGCCCTTGCTTCAGCGAAGGCCCCTAAATTCTGCAGAAAACCAACAGTGAAATCGTTACAGTCTGTTGTTTTTTAAACTGGAGTGGCTGATATATCTAGAAGAGAACAGACAATGCCACAAACATCACCAAGTTTTCCAGTGCCTCTGAGAAAAGGAAGTGATTTATAGATTAGTATTCGTAGACTGCTTAGTGAAGTGTGAAGGAACAACAATATACTGTCATATAAGCTGTAGCATATAAACATCCCTTGGCATTTTACACTTTGAAAAGGATTATACATAAGCTTGGCTGAGAACAGTATTAAAAAGGAATCTCAGTCATACTTTTTGAGAACATTTAGTAATCTGTCTTTGGAGCTGAGCTAAAGCTATGCAAAATGAATGCAAGGAAATCCATGAAATCATGACGTAAGACCTAAAACCAAAAAATTTTAAAGCCAAAATTATGTCATAAAATTTAATAATGTGTCGAGGACTTTTTGAGTTCTTCAAATTCTTACTTTGCAGATGAACCCCATAAAGCTGAGTGAAAATCAAAACTGAAATCAAGAGCTTTACACCTTTATCCTGACTCCAAAGGTAGAGTCTCTTGGAGAAATATCCAGTGTCACAAAACTCAAAGAAAAAACACCAGGACTGCCAAGACTGTTAAATACATCTAGTTTCAAGTTCCAGGTTCAATTTAGATGACGACTTTTGAAATATTTCTTAATGTTTTAAGTTCTTCCCATGAGCCTGTTTTGTTCTAAATTCGAGCTGTCTGGGGCATGGAAACACTGCTCTTTGAACTCCGGGGGTTTTGAGGTTTTCTCAATAACTTGGCAAAGACACATCACTACTGATTTCCTTCTCCAATATTTTCAGTAGGAAGCTGACTGAGGTTACTCCAACACCTCATCACTCACTAATTTTTGACATCACTTGTGATGTAACCAGAAGAGCACATCCGTTTTGTACAGGTCAAAGCCACAGTGCAGGGCCACAGAAACTGAAATGTGAACTGCCACTTGTACACAGTTCAAAGTATTGCAGAAATCATCAGGGTTCACCTTGCCCTCCACCTCAGAAGAGAATTTTGGTTCAAAGTGTGGTTTAAGGAAAACAGAAAGATGAGCAGTCAACAAGCAGTGAGCGCAGAGAAATCGAGAGCACAGGAGACAAGGAGGATGTGAAAATTGAGACCATGGAGCGCTAAAGAACACAATTCCAAAAATCAATGCACTGATGGATCAGGAACGAATGCAAAAAGCACAGCACGGGAAGGCTATAATTAGATGGTTTAGTCATAGCCAGGAGCCTGACTGAGCTTTTTGAGTCCACTCAAGTGGACACAGTTAATGCAGAGTTTGGTTTGATTGTTAGAGTTCTTCTCATGACAGCAGCGTAGAGGAGGCTCACGGGATCATTCAGTCTCCATTACAGCAATATAGGTAAAAACCCTCCAGCACTCACAGGGGTCTCTCACACTATGGAAAAGTGATACCTGCAAGGTATCTCACTTTATCACAAGGCTGAGCATCTCCTTACTGCAGCTGTGATTCTGGGACTGGTGTGGACTCAGCAAAAGTCTGGAAAGCAGGAATAACCCCAGCAGCATGTGGACCTGTTCTTCCCACTCTGTGTTCTGTGGCTCTGGAGTGAAACTGCAAAGAGAAGTCTCCACTCTCCTTTCATTGCTACCACAGCGGAGGTTAATCAAAGATAAAGTAATGATGGGGAAAATGCCACTGCAGAGTAACTCTGATGGGAACATTAAACCTCCCCAGAACACAGACATCTCTATAGATCTCCAGGTTTGTCAACTGGCAGAGAGAAAGGGGTGTTTTGAGTCTGGCAAAACTTTGATCATGGAGAGAAATCTGCTCAGCAGACCCCATCATGACATATCCACGATGGCTGTAACAGGGAGAATACCCAATAGGCATACTCTGCCAGCAGAGAGCCCAGCTTGGTCCAATATCCTCTCCTCAAGGAGGATGAATTTCAGTTCTATGCATTCAAAGCCAGTTCATGGAAGCTTTGCAGCCCTCTGCAGCCCTCTGCAGCCTGCTGCATTGACTGGCAGCAAAACCATCCCTGAAAGAAGTTGACCCAGTGAGAATCTCAGAAGTCTGTGAGAGATAAAAATCTCCACACTTTTCTGGTCTTGTTTCTCCTATGTTCTCACAGCAGCTCTCAGCCAAGTCCATCCTGTCTCCTCAGTTACAACTTCCAACAGTTCTTGTACCTGGCCTGTTGTTCCCCCAAGATGTGAGCAAAAGAGCTTAAAAGCAAACAGCAATTAATTCCACAATGCTGGACTCCTCTGCTCTCCCACAATCCTCCTCCTGCCTTTTCCTGTCTGCCCATCTCATCCCACTGTCATCATTCAGGAGGAAATGGTTTCTGTAATGCTGGAGCACAAGCATGGGATCTGGGATCCTAACTTTGCTTTTGGCTCAGCTGCTGATCCACTGAGTCCTTTCAGCTCCCTGGATCATCCACATTTTCTTCCATCTGCAGGTCAGCCGGGTAGCTGCTCCAACACCCTTGGAGCACAGACACCCTGCGAGATTTGGTAAAGGAATTTAGTGGAAGCAAAACACCCAAGTAAGTTAGAAAACAGCCAACCTCACTTTTATATTTTGTAGGTCCCACAGGCTCTGAATTCACTGAATACTGGAAAGCCTCAGCTGAGGTACTAAACCTGCATCCACTGACAGTTTTGGACTTGCCCAGTGGAGAAATCAGGGCATACAAGGCTAGAGAACACATGTCCAAGGTGAATATCTACAGTTTTTGTTCTAAGAACTTTTTCCTTTTTAGTATGTCTGGGGTTTGTGCCTGCTTCTGGAACTGCATTTCATTTTATGCTGTGCAGCTGCTGGATAAGCAGTTCTTTGGCCAGATGCATGAACACTCCCAGGTGAATGCTGTAACTATTAGGAATGTTTTAAGCATGGCATTATTAAGTAGTAATTTACTCATTCCATTTAGTCTACGAGGTCTCCTTATCGAGGAATGTTATTCATCAGCACCACTCTAGCTCTCACTCTAATTTATTTATACTTAATGGCCTTTCAAAGACATCTCTCCACATTACTTTCAGGCACCAGAATATATATGGGATATTAAATCGCATCATGATACATGACATGTTACAAAAATATTGCATAATTTATATAGATTATAAACATAAGGAAAATCATCCAATAAACTCTGCCATCAAATGTTCTTCAGGCTAGATTAAGGCTACATTAGCCCTTTTAATTTAATAAATCAAAGAGAAATAATTTTATTCAAATCTCACCTTTGCAGAGGAAGCAAGCTGTGTGAAGCAGATGAAAGATTGGTATATCTGCGCTGAAAATGAAGGGCATCTATCGAGGTAAAGCTCTAGTGCAACCTGCACATGGATGAGAGGGGTTTTGGCAGTGATGCCATAATCCTGCTGACCACAAGACAATGCAACATTTTGGCCATGCCTGAGCTGGGTGTCACTTTCAAAGAGCATCGCTGACCATTGCACTGGTCACCACTTAAATGTTTTGAAAGTTAAGGTCACTTCTGACAGCTGTCAAACAATGCACAAAGTCCATATTAATTAAAACAAAAAGTTTGCTAGATACTGCTTAAGGTTCTCTTTAAACCAAAGTGAAAGGACATTGTTTGCTTTGGAAGATCTTTTAAAAATCAAAATTGAAAAGCATCAAATTAAAAAAAAAATTAAGATCCACAATATCTCATTAAAAAAAATGAAGTGTAGGTGGAATGACTGTCACAGAGTTGCTCATAGGAGCAGTAATCCAAGTCCATTTTCGTGGACTTCTCAGTTGCTCTTGCACCTGTCATGTTGCAGAAAGTTGTCTTTTGGGGAAGCACCAGAAAACCCAGCATGAGGTCTGCAGCTCCTCAGTGGATCCTGGACATCAGAGAAGCATAAGGACACTTGGATCCACCAAAAAAGAATTTTTATACAGATTAACAATATTTTGAAATCAAAACATTTGAGCTATTCAGCAAAAAAATATTAAATTCTTCCCCCTGAGTTTAAGAAAACCATTGGGTTTTTTTCCTTTGAGGAGGTGAGGAAATCCACACTGCCCTTCCTGGGATGAAAACACAGTATTTTTCAACAGTCAGTTTTGATGGAAAACTCCCAAGCAGCTTTAGTTTTCATTTTTTTTCAGTGTGAACTACTTTTTAGCATGAAGTATGCGCAACACAGACACACAGTATCCCCGAGGCAACTAAAGCATTTGCTTAAATGGAAAAGGAATAGCAAAAAGATGTTTTAAGCCAAGATTCTTAAAACCAGATCAGTTCTTCTGAATGCTTCAGTTACTGGACAACTAAACCAAAAGACCTTCCTCATTTTCACAAAGTGCTGAGCCGTGAGCTTTCACTCCCTAAAATCAGGTGCTTTTAAGAAGACTTGCATTAGGCACCTGAGGAGTTCATGTAGCAGCTTCTGAGTTCTGAATTGCATTTTTAATGTTTATTTGGTCAGCTTGGAGTGGAAATCAAGGTAAAGGATGAGAAATGACCCATCAGCTTGCAGCAGGTCCCTCCAGTGTGCAGTGCTCTGTGTCACAGCTCCCCATCAGGTAATCAGCCACCCACACTTCTGCCTGGGCAGTCCCTTCTGGCTGGAAGGGATTTTGCGCTCCCTTTACCCTCCTGCTCTCCACATGGGAGAGAAAGTTAAGAAAACTAAGTGATTCAAAAACCTTTTCAACCCCAAACTCTAAGACCACACAATTTTCTGTAAAATATTCCCTTCTAACTACACCAATACAATGTATTTGATGTTTGGATGTTTGCCATTTGTTAGGGACAATTACAAACCCTGTTAACAGTGTAAAGACTGCCTGTTGTCTTCTAAGACCCAATGTTCAAACCTCCATCTTTCACAAGGCAAAAGAAAAAAAGGGAATTTGATCTTGAAATAAACTCCAGTACTTGAAAACCGCAGTCAGGTCTACAGAAGCACAAATAAGTTGATGGAGGTGACATTAAACAGTAAGAGCTGCACAGAAGCAATCAATCTGTGCTCTCTTTTCGTGGTATCTCTGTAGTGATGGTGGGTTGATCTTCGGGGTTTGATACAGCTGTGGATGATGTGAGGAGAGCTGGGGTGGAATATCCGTTGTGCCTCATCTCAACGCTGTGAAACAACCCAAACCATTGGCTGAAGCATTGGGCTGGGACCCCACATTGGAGTCCTGTTCCCATCATGCTCACCACCAGCTCTGAAAAAGTCAAGAAGCCTAAAAATATATTTCTAGAGAACTCTGTAGCAGATACACGAAGCAACATAGCACTGAAATTCTCAAACTGTCACATAAGGTTTGGACCAATTGCACAGGAATCCACTTCATCTTCCATCTACCACTTCTCAAGCATTTTAACTTGCTTACAAAAAACAACCCAAACACAAGAAGTATTCAGAGATACATGTCAAAAAACATCACTGAAAAGCTACAGATCTCCCTAACACCAAGGTTCTGCTTTGCAAAACATGTTCAGCTGCTGAAAGGCTGCATTGACTGCTGCAGCCTGATGGAGAGAAGAATCAGGAGTGAATGAGGTACATTAATTTCATACATAAAGATTTATCAACTCCTCCTTACCCTGTTAGCAGCAGAGCATCTGAGGGCAGGGTTTAGCCTTGAATACTCAGTTTGGGGCAAGTTTTGTTTATCACCTGCACCTGGACAAAGCAGTCAGCAGAACAGGATTTGGAGGCTCTGCAGCACAATAAGATGGGACCAGGAAGCCTTTAACATAGGACTGCAGCTCCTGCTCTGTATTGTGAAGACAAATTTGAACTCAAAGGTGGACTCTGAAAGGCAGCTGAAGATGACAATTTCACATCAGCCACAAAATTTTTGCATTCTATGGTTCATTTCTCACAAAACCTTCTGCAGCTCCAGTTTCAGGGCTGGCCTCAGAAGAGTTCAAGCACAGATTTTGGCAGCAAGATGTAGCTCTTTATACGCTGAATAAAACACCCTTGTGTATCCTATAGATCACAGTTTCCTACTGAAGCCTGATTTTAGCAGCATATTAGTTACAGCCTGAATTTAGATTAAACCAAGCTCTGAGCATGTCCTCCTTTATCTCATCCTCAGAGCTCTTCGTTCAGACTCACCCAACTCTGATTTCCTGGATCCTCCCATTTCTCTGCTCTTCAGCTGCAATCCCATGTCACCCCAGTGCTCCCCACCTGTGAGCAGAGAGGTAGAACAGGTCAGAAAGTTACAACAGGTCAGAAAGTTACAACAAGTCAGAAAGTGACAACAGGTCACCCAACCCAACCACCTTCGGGGAAGGGCCTGGTATTTGGGTCAGGTCTGTGAGCCACCTAGAAACTGAGGTTGCACTCAAACCTTAGACAGTGCCTTAGGTCAGCCCTTCCATCAATACAATAAGATTGCATTTTGAGGACCCTCAAATTGAGTGTGGGTTAGTAGTGCCTATGAAGCCTCCTGCCAAGGGCTATCAGACATGTACCAAATCTTTTATATCTGAAAGTCCCCTGCTAGTACAAATCCTGAAAATACACATTATAACATATTCTGTTTAAAAGGGCATTCCAGCCTCTACATCTGTTATGGTTTAGCTGGGGCTTACCTCTTTGTTTGTTTGAGGGTTTGAGGTTTTTATTAGGTTTTTAAGGCAGGCTGTATTATCTCTGCAGGGGTATTACTGTGGCATTGCATGGGAACAAATTTTAGTTGCCAGGGAAGACAAAATGGCATATCCCACAGCAAATACATTCAGGAGAATTAATAGACAGTGAGAGAAAACCTTTGCGATGATAGATTCTCCCTGCATCAAGGGCAGCAAATGAGGCAATCATTGCTATTGCAGTTACCAGAAAAATTAATCATGCATTGCTGTGCAGGTGTAAGTGCCTTTTCTTGTTATTTTTTTTTCCCTCCTGCATGCTGTTTCTGGTGTCTTTATCAAACCATTTACAGAAATAAGATTTTTTAATGAAGACTTCTAAATAAAAGTGAAAATCACATAGGAGCTTAGAGAAAACTTGACAAGAAGATGCTTGTTAACTTAAACGAATCAATATTTAACAGCCAGTTGCTTTGAAACACAGACTGTGTCTAGGCTCTCCCTCCACCTCCATATGAGAGATCAATGAGGAATAGTTTGCACTATGATGATGACACAGTTAAACCCCAGCCAGCATCTAAACACCGTGCAGCCACTTGCTCACTTCCCCAGCAGCGTGATGGGAGAGGGAATTGGAAGAGTAAAAGTGAGAAAACTTGTGAGATGAGAAGAATACAGTTTAATAGAACAGAAAAATCAGGGATAATAATAATAATAATAATAGTAAAAGTGTTAGAATATACAAAACAAGTGAGATCACTCACCAGTTACCATCATAGAGCAGAATAGGCTTGGCTTGGGGAAATTAATTGGTTACCAATCAAAGAGAATAGGATAATGAGAAATAAAAATTAAGACTTAAAACACCTTCCCTCCACCCCTCCCTTTTTCCTGGGTTTAACTTTAGTCCCAAATTCTCTGTCTTCTCCTCCTCAGAAGCACAAGGGCACAGGGAGTGAGGATTATGGTCAACTCACAAAATGTCTCTGGTCCCCTCTACCAAACCCTTGCCATGCAAATCCAACGCAGCTACCAACATTGTTCCAAAACACAGCGCTGTACCAACCACTAGGAGGAAAATTAACTCTATCCCAGCCAAAACCAGAACAGTATCCACCCCTTATTCTATACTTTTACTTCATGTCCAGGTCCAACATTTTCCAACACATCCCAATTAATCACCACCACCTTTGCTGTGCTTTGATACACACACACAGTGTTGGATTGCTGCAGGCTGTAGCCAGCTCTGCTTCCATCACCGCTGTATTTGTCTGGTTCTATCACCAAAATTCATTCTTCTTTAATTTGGGTGATTTTGCTGTAATGCTGTTGATAGAGCAAATAGTCAATCCAAAACACAACACTATATCTGCTGCTAGGAAGAAAATTAACTCTTTCCTAGCTGAAATCTAGGATACATTCCTTATAGGAATTCTAAAGAATTCCAAAGAGTTCATCAAAAACATGAAAAGCTTGCAATACAAGCAGGCACTACCTAATTCTAACTAATATTGAAGGAATACTGTCCAGACTTTTAAACCAAAAAAACAGTGTAGATTTTGTACTTAAAGTTGTACAACCTCAAAGGGGTTTTGGTCTGTGTTCATTACAATCTCTCTAGGAAGGGAAAGGGGAAAGTTAAGCTGATCCTTTTAGTGAGGAGTTATTCAAAATGAAAAAAAATAAAAACCCTAAACAATCGACTGCAACATTACAGTCAAGCCCAAAACATTAACCTGGCGCTACACATGGGAGGTTCCATAACAACACACACATACTCTTAATCTGACAAAGTAATTAAGCCACTGGCATGCTCTTGCTGACCTGTTACACTTAGAATTAATCAGAGCAGGACTGATTGGGCTATATTATGAAGATATTAAAAATACAAAAGTCAGACAAAAACTTCATTAAAAGTTAGATATAAGCAACATTCACCACTGGCAATCTCTGCAAGTCCGTGTTTATTGCGAAAGAACGAGATTCCAGTTGTTGTTTTAAACTCATTGGGCCTGGTTTTACGGTCTTTTCAGGAAAACTTCTGGTAAGGCCATCTCAGGATGGGTCTATGGGATGGTAAAAGGTAGAGGAGGGATCAGGATTTCTGTGTCATGTCCAGAGCAGATGGGATCTGACAATATCCAGATGCTGAGAGTGCTCAGCTGAGTCAGCAGAGTGCCCGGCTCACCTGAGTTATATGGTCAAAGACTTTTAAGAGTGACTCAGCACATATATTCCTTTGGTGTTAAAATCAGAACCACCACTGCTCTTACTTTTTGTTCCAAAGTATTGACTGCAATAAATGAAAACTCTTACCCGTTTGACACTTAGGGCTGCACCAAGTTCTTAGAAACAGATCCTAAACGAAGCATTAGAAATCAACATAAAAATGCCAGTATGAAAAACAAACATGCTGAAACACAAAAAGACAAGTGATGCTCACCGAAAAAAACTGAAACCCAAACATGAATCTACATCCAGGTTATGCTTTTTTTCCTTTCCCTTATTTGTAATTAATTTTTTTGTATTTCTCTCGTACCACACAGCACAAACAAGATTGAAAACTTATTAGTAGAAAAAGAAAATGGGGGATTTCAGGTGAGAGACAACACAAAAATTATGGAAATGGAAATTGGGCTCTTAGGCAGGGAATTTTCTGGTTTCCAGAATAGGGCAAGGCTCAACTGAGGCATTTGCTCCAGCTGTTATGTTTGTAACAGTTGTCCTTGGCTTGGGTTCTCCAGTACAAGTTGGCTTCATGCTGCATCTCTTTCCACAGTAAGGAATTGCTACAGTCTTGATCCTTCCTCTCCCAGACCAGCTATTTACACGAATCTCATAATAACTCTGAGACTCTTAATTCTCCATCCAATCTGCTTAAAAATGTCCAGCTCCTGCAGAAGGTATTCAAGATAAACAGATCAATGTACACTCATTAACAGAGACATTCACAGCACAATCACATCTATCTATATCTATATTTATAATTTTATCTGTATATTTAGCAAACTGAGTTGAAAGATCAACCACATGTCTACCAGTACCCATTTAATTTCTTCTGAAGCTGCAGATTCCCGATGGATGATGATGATATAGATTTATTCTGAGTCTTTCAGTGGGTGATCTTAATTTCAGCCTATTAAGTTGTTACTGAGGTACTTATCCTCTGCATGACATAGTCCAACCCATTTTGATCTCCAGAGAATAATCAAAGCTTTTATTCTTACTGACTTATACCTTTGTAGTTGTGGAGTGGGTTAGAAAATGTGAACTGCAGTTAGTCTTTGGCTAGTTTTCAAGTTTCATACTGAAACTATTTTTAATTTAGATTTTGGACCTAAGCAGTTTTAAGCTGTCATCTGTGACAGCTTGAATGCACTGTCCAGCATTTCTGTGAACTCAGTAGGCTTGATTGAACAGGGAAGAATCTGTTGACTAAACAGGAAGTTCTTTATGCTGTAAAGGTTATTAGGATACAGAAAAAGAAAGCTAAACATATGTGGCAACCTGATTTTAGATCAACTCAGTTAGTCAGAAATTATGATTTAAAACTGTCTCTGAAAACAAAAAAAAATATTAAAAGAGTAGAGATTACAAGGATTCAGTCATTTATTTCAGTCAACAAAAACCTGAAATTCAAGAGATTTTTCTTGCTGGGCTTGCACCCTTTGTGGAAAAAAAAAAAATAACCAAAAACCCAAACAGGTACAAATGTAGATTGTATAAATAAAACCACTGGCTTTTCATTCTCTTTCAGTTTTTTTGATAAGAAGGTAATACCTCTTCAGTGGAGTGTTGTATAGATTTGTTCTTTTTATAGGCTGAGGGAAGTGGAGGACTAGATTTTACTCCACTGCAATTCTGTTTTCTTTGTGATTTTGATTTGGTTTTTCCTTCAGATTGATTTTCTCTGGCAAGAAGATTTCCCTGGAATCTGATTCTGCCCAGCTGAGTCAATGTTCCAATTACCATGACATCTAACTATGCTTCTTGCAATTCTCTGTGTATTTACACTCAAAAATGCTTTTTTTCTCTCGTTACAAAGGGAGACACCCAAGACTAGTTCCAAAGAAAGACTCAACCTTCACTCATGCCCTCTCACTTCATCCCAGAGGTAAAGAATTAATATCTTTGATCTGAATGTTAGAAGTCCGCAAATATCGCAGTTCTTGGTGGAGGAAGAGTTAGGAGAGCGGTCTGGAGAGCATGGAGAAGGCTGTGTTTGTCCATCCTCTCACACTCTGGGTTGATGGGCCCCTTGCTGAGGCTGTCCTGCAGAAAACAACCATCAGTTGTTGCATTCCTTCGAAACCTTCCCCAAGCATGGTCTCCATCTTTCAGAAACACCCAGTTTCTTAATCCACTCCACTAGGATTTGAGGGACCTGGGTTCAGCTTTCCTTTATTGTAGGTGTTATGGGTGCCTCTCCTACCCTGAGGCCGAAGGTGAACCTGGGATGTGCATGGGGTTCCTTTAGGGGACGGAGGACTGGGAACCAAGACAGTCACTCTCCTTTGCTCTTGTTGCAGCTTCTCCATGACTTTTATATAAAGATCCTCTAGATCCAGCAGCATGGCTCAGGCAGCTGTTGGTTTAGGAACCCTCTGGCAGTAGCTGAGGAGCAGCAGGAGGCTGCAGGCTTGCTCAGCGTCCATAGACAGTGAGTACTAAAGGTTTTAATATGCTCGAGTTTGATGCAGGTGCTTTACAGCTACTGAATTATCTAACACAGGGTTTGTGTGGTACATAAAACTGGCCCTACTGCAGGCTCCTTTGTAAGGCAATATTGATTTCTGCTTTATTTCTCAAGGAAAGAATAGGGCTCAGGAATTAATCCTGAATGGAGGAAAGTGATGCATTAAGTGCCTGGACCCTGGAAAGAGCTGGATTTGGGGAACACCTCTGCCTGCCGCATCTCTTACCAGCTGGTACAGATGCCTTCCCTCCTGGGTTGTAAAATTCCTTCTGAGGCACTGCACGGGACACTGAGGTGATGCCAGGCCATTTAGCAGTGCAAGGGTCAAGTATTCAAATCCTTCATGGACCAAGTGGGCCAGGGAGACTATTGGACTGCTCCCACCTCTCCAGATGTCCTTTCCAAAGGAAGGAGCTGGACCTGGATCAGCACTGTCACTACTTGAGCTGTGAAAAGGAATCAGTGCATAAGGCAACATAAACTTTTTAAAGGCAGTTATATTGACGCAAGATACATCAATATTTGTTTAGCTCAATATCATCAATAATTAATACAGTTACACAGAACCATGTCAGGACAGAGCTGACTCCAGTAACTCACACAAACATGTTCATGTTTATAACTATAATCATGTTATAACTATACTTGGTCATGAAAGTTAAGGCTTCTTGCTGTCACCGTGCAGCTCTGCTTCATTTAAATTACGTTCATGCCTTTATATACTAGAATTCCAATTATTATAATTGTACGTTACAGATTATTAATTTATATGCTAAAAAAAGTAACAGGCAAGAAAGAAGGAACTGTGCTACATTGCAAATCTCTTTCCAGTCCTGTATGTTACGAGTTAGCATAGAATGCATTTTATTCCCAATTAAACTATGTCAGGGCCTTGTTGCGGTGCTTCATTACCCATTCTCCACAAAGAGGCATGGCCCCATCAGTCTTGTGATGAGATGCCACCAAAAAAGGTTATTATGCCAAGAAGCAATCTAGGGAGAAGCTATTATCTGGTTTCCTACAAAAGCGGTTTCTAGTCTTATTGGCTTGCATTATGTAGTAGAAATTGAATTTATATTGCAGAAATTGAACTTAGGAGGGTACAGTGAAACATGCATGCTACTCATTTTTCACCTTAACTGTAGGATGTTAAACTTCCTTTAGAGAGAGAGCAGAGCTAATAGTCCCAGATCTTGAGGTGCACAGTCAGCATCTCAGCTAGAGACAGCGGAAGGAGTCACGCAGTAATGATAAAAAGGGCTGCGCAAAAGTCATGCTGAAATCTATTTCTCACTTAAATATGGTAGAAAAAGCCATCAGGCCAGAAAAGAAACCCACTATTCCTGCAGATAATTGCAAATGCCTCCACAAGCTGTTTATTTACAAGAACAACTATAGCCCTTGCATGTGTAAATCCTATCATTTATAAACGAAAGCTTACATGATTTGACTGCACAAGGGTGAACCTCCATGTGCATAAATATGCCTTAGGGCCCGGCTTCAGATTAGAGAAATCTGGTCCTGCAAGCTCTGCAAAATTGAAAATTTGTTATCCAGACCTTGCTTTGAAGTATTTTGACTGAAATTTTGCCTGTGGGTTTACATGGGAATAAAACAAGGGCTAAAATTGTCCTCTTGGAATGTTCTTATTGGGGCATTGCTATAATTTTGGTCATATTACAAGGAATTACTGTGATAACTTATTCTGAGGATTTAGAAAATTCAGTGGAATTCCAGCAGAGGGTTCTGTAATGTCCACTCAACATCAGTAAGTATACAGATTTGAAGGCAGATTATAAAGTAATGCACTGGGAATAGATTCGTTTGAGTTAGACAGAAAGATATTCGATCACAGGTGTTTAAACATGAGTATTCACTTTCAAGTTATTCAGACAAAGAGGAAAAAAAGAAATGGAAGGGAACGTGCATGGGAAAGGGGAAGGGAAAAGAACATTTGAAGCCTTTTTTCCAATTTGGGATTGAGATTTGTTAGTAAAATAAACCAGATTTCATACTTAAAGATGAAACACACTCAGCAGTCTTGGGAAAGGAAACGAAACCCCCTCATGTCTCTTTCATGAGACTTTTCTGTTTAACAGCACCTTTGGTTATGCTGTGATTATATTGTTCAGTCCTGTGTTTTGATCTGTGATGTAAAATCATGCTCCATGGAGAGAGTCACCGTGTCCTGTGCTCTGTACATTTGTAGCCACTCACAGCCTGTGCTCAGTGGAGTGCCTTGGTGTTTGTTACCATAAATATGAGGCCAGTGCCCGTAGCATCTCTGAGTGCTGAAATTCCTACCTTCACTAGAAAGACATTTTGAAAGGTGTAGTTTTAGGCTCATAAGAAAGGGGATAAGAAAATGAATGCAGCTTTTGAAAACAGCAATTCTGGAGAAACCTCTCTATCTTCTTTCGTAAATACCACCATTGCAATATAATCCATGACCAGTCACCATAGGAGCAAGGTACACTAAATTTTAACAGTGTTTAAACCCCTGTCTGTCTCCCACCATTATGCTTGTGCTTGAAGGTTATGACAAAAGTTGAGTCCTTTGGAGCTGTGTATGAGCCCATCCTGAAAACCGCTTGAGGAAGAGTCAGCTCAAGACACGTGCCGTCAGACTACCAGGCTGGGCGGCAGCAGAGAGTCAGAGAAGGGAGAGGATTGCTGAGGACTCTCTAAAGTGGGAAGGATTGAGCCCTATAGGAGGGAAGTTTCTGGTGAAACCTGCTTGGCTGTGGTGATGTTGACTGGCTGTTGTAGAGGTTGTTAAGGGATCACAGCTCTCCTTGAAGAACTGCAGGAAGAGTAAAGAAAGACTACAGGGAAAGACACACACCCACTCCCAGAGAGGCATCTAGAGATGGGAGAGAGGCATGTCTGACTTCAGACTTCCTGAAGAAACCTGAGGGTGCCCCAGGTGAAGAAGGTTCTTCTTTAAAAGAGATGGCACAGAAAAGGAGACAGAATGAAGGAATTCACGGGCTCAGATTACTCTGGTGTTGGTCACAGTTCTGGATACTGCAGGTTAAATCTCATCATAAGGACATGTGAACAGCAGGCTCACTGCTGTGCACAGGCTGAGCTGGAGAGTAGAAAGTGCTATTGCAGGTGTAGAACAGGCCATTCTGTTTCATCCTGAAATTTCTGTGTCATGAAGACACATTCTTATTCATATTTGGAATCATGAAGGCCAAGGAGAACTGCAGTTTAACACACTACCTCCAACACTACACTTCAGCCCCTCCTCTGATGTGTGGATTTTCAGTGCGCACTGTCCTAGTCTTCCAAATCACCTTCATAAGGGGACGCAGGCAGGAAATGTCCACTGAGGTAACAGCTTGTGTAGCTGCAGGGCTACATCGTCAAAAGTAACACGACAGTAGTAAGTCAAAATACTTCATCACAGTGAACCCGTCTCTCCCTAGGAAGTCCTCTGGATGATACTAACCTTGAAGTTGACATTAGATTTACAGCTCAATTCCCTTGGGTAATGATGCTGATTACATCCATAAGCAAACAGCAAAGCAAGTTCATTTCCTTCCCCTCTGCAGTGAGACTTCACTCACGGCTGCCACAGGAAAGCCTGTGACAGGTTCCTGAATTGCTTTAGACATTTGGCAGCTGCAGAGCTCTTTGTAAAGGATAGAAATCTTCCACCGCTCCAGAGCAGCTGACAGCTGAAGAAAGATGATCAGCCAAATTCTTGGTTGTAGCCACTCCATATACCAAGATAAGTAGAGTGATTAAACTGATTTATAGGGCTTGGATACTCAACTGTTTTTCTCCCCAAAATAAGACCTGCAGAACAGGTACTCAATTGCTTAATGAAATGAAACAACCCTCCTTCTACTGACAGCAATATTACTTAAATGTAAGCAGAGGGATCCCAAAATGTACGTGTAAGGCACATTCACCTTTCACACGTGGTTCACATCAAAAATCCTGGGGCTCAGACCGAGTAAGTTTGCCAGGACAGGTATTCAGCATGGGCCTCTCTGCCAAGCAGGAGGTATCTACAGTGGAGTTATCTCCCTTTGAGTTACACTGAAGGCTCACCTTCTTGTCAGTGCAGATCTCATCTGTCACTCAATAAGCTCTAAGACATGATAATCTCGCTGTAGAATAGACATCTAAAATATCTCAGATGAATCATCTCTGAAAATGTGTAGTTCCCCACAATTTATCTAAATCTGCACTTGCAGCTGAAGTTGCCTGAGAACCAAGAAAACGAGGCACATAGTAAATCCACTTAAATGATAAGCAAAATTCTCAATAACAATCCATGCTGTTAGGCAGAGACTTTGCCCTGCTCTAGGCTCCTGCACTAATTGCTACATTAACAGCTCCCACACTTCAATCAGAGGGTCAGTGGTTGCCAGGTGAGTCACTGCAAAGGGAAAGGGCAGGGAATAACGCTCTTCTGACAGCTCCTGTTGTCTGTCACTGAAGTATTCATTCCCAAGGCCTTTTGATAACCAGGGGTAAGGAGGCTGCTGGTAATTTCCAATGGCATTTGATTTAAAGCTGCAAAGTTCTTGGTGTCTTGGTGTTCTGTCAGGAATTTTACCACCAGCAAGGCTGGAAACAAGTGCTGCTGGCAAATACTCTTGACAGCGACTGTTCATAACCAACATAGCACAGCCTTTGGAGGAGCATACCTGAAGTAGATGGCTTGAGGCAATCCTGTTCAAGTACACTTGCACTGCATATAAATCTGATGACGATCCTAAAGAGACAAAACGCTTGAGGGCTCGTTGAGATGCTGCCCGAGGTGGCATCATGAGCATTAACGAGGTCAGGACTAAGACTGAGGGCTGTGGTACAAGTCCCCATGTATCTTGGAAACGTGAATGTACCAGCCTATCTACTATAACTGCATTATTTAGCATATGGAATCTGAGAGGTTACTAGATTGAGTAATTTCAGTGATTCACACAGGAATAGTCACTATTTTAAGTATATGTTTAAGTATCTATGTTAAGTATCTTAAATATCTGTTGAGTCTTTATAACATTTTCTGAGAAAAAACCCAAAAATGTAGTGTCTGAGGTAATCCTCGGTGTTAATCTGCAGCATTTCTCCTCACATGTTCTGTCTCTCTGTTTTTCAGGACAGCCAGACAGCTTTCTTTGGGAACAGTAATGCAGACAACTATCACCATATGCTGTGTGGGTTCCCTTTTTCCGCTCCCCAAAGGAACTGACAGCCTTGCCAGAAAAGAAACAAAACAGTGCACTTCAGACACACAAATAGAGGATTTGAAGGTTTTATTCAGAATCAGAATGTAAAAAAAAAAAAAAAAAATTATGATCTTATATTAGAAAATTCAACAGAGAAACTTCAGAATTGTTCAAAACCTGGAACATTGATGACTCACTTTCCCACTGGGGTCAGTGTTCCATTCTTTCTTGTTTTCTCCTCTGACTGCAAAGGAGCATGAACCATTGGGATATTGGCTGCTCCAAACAGAGGTAAATGTTTTATACCTTCTGTTTAAGAGTCAACATTTCTGTACTGGAAACATGGTTTTGACTAACCATTTTCTAGTGATTTTTTTTTCCTGGTGTGCTGCGAAGCTGAACATTTTCATTAGAGTAGCTGACTTGTGCACTATTCTGTTTCCTTTAAGAAAACAAAGTCAGCTCCCACTTATAGAATCTCAGGTGATCACGAACTTAATCCCACCACCCTTAAGCAAACAGCTGCACTGTGATGTTGGTGGGAGCTGTAGGGGTGGAGAGCTGAACAGCTGTACCTGTTAAACATCTGCATTGCTGATATGATGATTCCTGCTCTGGCTTTCACCTCATGTCTGCAGCTTTTAGCGGCATGGTCTGCTCTCCCGGAGGGTGTAATTTGCTTAGTTACTCAGCTGACATCAAAGGTGTTCCTCTGCTGAGTTTACAGTGCCAACACTTAACAGAATTCCCGCCCTCCTGGAAAATGCATGTGTAAGATGAAGCACTGCTGAGGGCACTTGGCTCCTGGCTACCTGGGCTGTGTGTTGCCAGTGCCAGAACTTCCGAGCTGGCTCGGCTCTAATTGAGGTCTTTGAGGAAGCACATGGAGGTGCAGCTCTATTCTTTCCAGGGACAGAAACAAGGCCATTCATTTCTGGGCTGTGCCAACTTGAATTAAAAACCTGGTCAGAATAAAAGTCACTCTGTCTGTCTAGAGCTGGCACAGGTGCTCCTGCTGAGAACTGGTTGCACTGAGATCTGGACCACAACCTGTACAGTTCTACATTCAACCAGCTCAGGTTGAGCTGGGATCATGATTTCCAGCCATGACAGATCAAGACACACCTTCCTAGCTCCTGCTAGGAATCACAACCAAGATTTAAAAATTCTCAGCCAGAATCACCTCCAAGAAAACAGTACAGGACACTGAGGCTGTGACTGGTCTCAGGATTTCCAAGCTTTCATCTGGAGACTGGTTGGAATGCACTGACTCCTATGACCATGGGGAATGGGGGACAGGAGAGAAGGATGGTTTTTTCCAGGTAGTGCCATGCAGGCAGGATGTGGGACCAAGACTGGGAAAGTCCTCCTGAATCCCTTGGTACAGGAATAACCTGAGCATCTTTACTGCAGCAAGCCTGGGTCCCAAACTTCTGGGTTTGCATCAGGAAACTCCTTCGAATTCCAAACAGGCTCTGGCTTGTTAGTTTAGCTACAAGGCCAGAACCCAGTGGGTCTCATGCATTTGCACAGGGCCAGTGCCTACACAGCAGCCTGCCACGGCCTGGGATCAGCAGGGAGCAAAATACGAGCTTGAATGACACCATCCATCCCAGGGGGCCTCCAGGGATTTGCACTTTTCCAGAGTATTCCAAAGTGCCAAAACCCTGGATGACGGAGCGGTGACTCTGGTGCCATAGTGACACTCTGGTGATTGAGGCGTAATGGTTCTAACCACACAATCTCCACTGCTAATTGTAATATTGAAAAGTAAAGCTGAGTAATAAATAGATGCTGCTTCAGCCTCACACTTAACAATTCACGTGATAGATGCTACCACAGTAGACTACATGTAAATCTGCTGGCGTATTAGATATGTGCTTTTTCTGATAAATATACCATCCGTCTTACTCTTTCCACCTTCTAGATTAATTTTTTTAGGAAAATGAGTACATTTAAGAGTCTCAAAATGTAAATTTGCAGTAGACTTTTTGCCTACTGCATTTTTTAAAATTAATTTTGCTAGAGCCACTTTAGTACAGTGAGGTGCATGATAAAGTGAAGTTACTTGCAGATACATTGTATCAACCAATTTTCTACTAAAAGCATGCTCAGTATCAAATCTTCATCTGCATACAAACAGCACAAGAAGTAAATTTTCCTTGTTGAGGAAATATCAAGATGTGTGCATCCACTTTTATGCTTGCAATTCATATTGAAGGAATAATTTAAGTAGTCACTTTTAGTTTGGACAAAAGGCAAGGTCTAGGCAACACAGACATCTAATTTTCTTAAGAAGTTACAGCTGGGCTGCCTGTGGTTTCTCATGCAATTTTGCCATTGTGAAGCTGCATTAGATTGTTTTTCCAGGCAGTTTTCCTACAGCTGTGATGAAGTTGATTTATGACCCATCTACTTCTACACGTTCTAGCAGCAATACTAGCCAAGCTTCTTCAGCACATATCCATGCTCAGACTTTCTTGCTCAGAGGAAATGTATTTACCCTGTACTCTTTCATGAACCATGGTCTTTATTTGCACTTTATTCCCCTTATCATGCATGGGTTAGAGAGGGACGTTAAAGGAATATTTCTTAGGCACTGTCCCTCACATAGATCTTCAAGTAATATTGCAACTGCCCTTCAAGGAAAAGAAAAAGAAAAATTCTTTTCTTGTAGAGCAAAAAAAACCTTCATGGGAGGATAATAGAAGGAAGGGGAAAGGATGCCATCCCTTCTCCTCACTCCTGTGAATTTGATGATGATCAAAGGGGAAGTAACGAATTCTCCCATTTCATTCCCATGGGAAGTTCATTCTTGGTCTCTGAAGTGAGGGACACCTGGGCAAGATGTCCCTTCTACGTGGCTCATCCCTTCACTGGGGCTCAGAGTTGCAGCTCCACTGTAGCCAATTCAAAATACAATTAAAGAAGGGAGGAGTTGTGTTCTAAATGGAACTACATGCTATGGAAATGAAATGTCCATAATCTGAATTCTGGCAGAAAAGTGCTGTAGGGATGTTCTAAGCATAAAACATTTTATCTAAAATGAAGAAAGGAGTTCATTCATTTCACAGTGTGAGCAAAGCTTGTCACTGAGGAAATCATATTTTTGGGGTTTTTTTCCTGCATTTTGTGTTTGCTACCGTCACTTTTGTGAGCTCAGTGCTCTCTGTGCGGTACCTGCAGCATCCTGCATGGCTTCCAGATGCATTAATTGTGAGACTGGTGAAAAAGAAATAGACAGTGACGGAAAAGAGCAGCAAAAAATAATTGCCTGTGGTTTGCACAGAGAACAGAGAGAGAAAACAATACAAGGAAAGCTGCAGATAGACATATCTCGATGATTTCTTTCTGATTTGGTTGGTGCCTGATAATTGACAGAGCTCCACTCTCAAGAGTAAGCAGGGAAAAGAGGAGAGAGTGAGCGTGAGATAAAATCAGATGGAGAGGGTTCAGTTGCTATTCAATTTTATAATTTTTATCTCCCAGTATTAAGCTTTTGTATCTTTGTTATTCTAGTGGTGATAGATGGAGAGGTAAGAACACAGAAACCTTCGTTTTATCACCACACATCTTTCCAAAAGACAGGCAAAATAGCAACTTCCTTAATAAGACAGGGCGATAATAGCAGGGGCTGGGATAAGTGGTTTCCAAGGACAGCTCCTTAGGGAAGAGGCAGGGTTTGCAGTGCTGGATGGCAAAGGCAGTGCCAGGAGGAGCAGCAGCAGCTCTTGCCACCCTCCCCTTGGATCAGCAGTGCTGGATGTGTTTGCTGGTCTTCATGGATCACTGGGACTTGGAAAGCCGATCCCAGCGTGGGTCATGCCTCTCTGCCAGTGCTGGAAAAGAGGTGGTCACACTCCCAGGGACCTGGAGACAGCGGGATGGGGCAGCCTGGGGACATTTGTACCCCTGTGCAGGCCACACCAAGAGGAGTGAGGTGTTTTCCCCGGTGGCTGAGCCAACCACTTTTAGGCATCTTGGTTAATTTGAGTGTAGGGAAGGGTTAAATATGAGCTGAAACAACATCTTGATTCAAACTCTACTTGTGCTGGAGAAAAAAGGCTGCCTGTAATCTATAGCGGGTCATGGAAAAGTCCTGATTCAGCTACGCATTTAAGCATATATATAATTTTTCAGCAAATGTATCATAAACAGTTGTTTATGACAGTGCTGAATTAGGGCCAGGTTTCCCCCTTGACATTAGATTGTGATTTTTTTTTTTTCTACTACGAGTCAGTGGGAATAAGCAAAACAACATTTTTGTTAATAAACATTAGAGAACCTTAGAACAGATCATAATAATTTGGCTTTGATTTTCTCGTAGGATTTAAAATTAAAAAAGGAAAAGGCAGTTGTGCTTTTTATCTCCTCTAAAGTTTATTGATTTCTAGGAGAAATCCATTTTCCTTTCAGAAAGTCAGAGGATGCTTTTTGAGGAAAGGAGAATATTTAAAGGGTTAGAGAGTAAAATTCTATATTGCCAGGATGCATCTTGTCTCAGCGTGGCATCATGTTAAAGTAAATGGAGATGAAGTGAAGACAAAGTCTTGGCAAAGATGTGTTGACAGTACCACTGACTCTTAATTCAGAAGACAGCCCTAATGTTAGAGGATTTATGTTCTTTAGAAAGAAAAAGAAATCATATTGGAAGTCGACTCAAGTAATCTCAGTTCAAACTGGAATGAAATTCTTCTCTGATACCTTCTTCTTTAGGGAGCTTAAGCTGAAGCCCCTGTTTGGGGCCATGTCATTACCAGGTCAAACATGACTGCACTGAGAATGTATTGCTCTTCCAAGGTAATGCCCTGTTCCCTAACCATGCAATATGCTGCTGGATATTAAAGTGGAAAGGATCATCTTTCTAATTGCAAATAAATAATAATACATTGGCAAACATATAGTAATGATATCTAATAATATGTTGGAGTGAATCATGCATCCTTACAGCCCTACTCACATCAGCCACAAGAGCAGCTTCAGAAACATGGAGGACTTCAAATGCTAAATAGAACGTTTGGTCCCATATTTTGTCCTCTTTGGTATCCTTCATTGTTCCAATTTACAAACAGAGATTGTTGTTTAGCCCAGAAACTTGTATTGATCGTAACTTTTATTGCAGGAAATTGTGCTGGATTTAAGGACAAACAAGTAGAAAATCTATAATTTCCTTTGGGAATTTTTTCAGCAGTTACATCATCATGCTAATATGAAACACGTCCTTTTTTTCAAATTTAGCTTTGTCTTCACTTCCTTGTACTGGTTCTTGTTACCCTTTTCTGGGCTAAAATGCCCTTCCAGAAGCAGGACATTTTCTGTATATCAGTACTCCCACAACAGCAACCCAAGTGGATTCTAATCTCTCCCATTAGCTGCATGGGTGAACCTAAGTGTCCTGGTTTAGGACATCTTTCTCTGATACCAAAACGATTTTTGTACCTTTCACTTCCAAGCCTTTTCAAATTAATGCAGTGTGAAATATGGATTGAGAGCTATGAGGAGCAAATTCAGTAGGTGGGGAGTTTGCTTTCTGACATGGTATCTATTATCATCTTTTTACTTTCATTTCCTCTTCAGGAAATATTGCTTCAGTGGAGAAAAATTTGTTCAAAACATGTTGGTATTTTCTAACGTGTAACAGATCGGCTGTGCTGCAGCACAGGTACAGAGGCTCTGGTGTGTGTTGGACATATGGCACCTACAGCACCAGAAATAAGCCGTGCATTTGCCCAGCATCACCTGGATGGAAACATGGGCCCTCAGCTGCACCTGAAGCCCCTGCTTCTGCATTTGGACTGGGGCCACCTCAGCCCTCTGCAATTCAGCAGATGTACAGGTGTCTGCAATCTGTAAAGTCGTCCTGTGGTAGCTTGTGTGTCAACATGGCTCATCCCTTTGCAGGACAGATTATCAGTGCCATTCTTTCTACTGTAAAGAAGCTGAACACATCATTTTCAATCCTAGCTTTCTGGGAATTCAAAGTTTATTCCCTCAGCTTCTTAGCTGTGGGAAGACTTTTACCGAGTTGACTGAGAAGGAAGAGAATGGAACTTGATGCTGCAAGTTTATGGCCCTCAAGTGCTTTATTCAGAAGAACTTTAGCAATGGCATCAGAGGAGAAATACACTACTCTTGCATAGGTGCTTAAGGATTATCTACAATTTAGCCTCCTGTATAGACCCTGTGTGAACAGCTAAATGAAAGCCTTTTGTCTCCAAAATGTAAGAATTAAGACTACCTGACCCAACAGTCTGTAGCAACTTTAAGAAGAAAATAATAAGGGTTGAAAGGATTGAATTTCAAGTCAAGGGACTGTTGCTTTTAAAATCTTTCTGTCTTCAAAGAAGGTTTAAGATAAGTACTTCATAACTGAGTTTATAATCTTACTAATTCCTGCTGCTCCATTGTTACACAGGTTTTATATTCAGGGTCCTCAGCACAGTGTGACCCTGCACCAGTGGAGACCTTCAGATGTAGCCCTTATGCTACATTATAAAAGTTCATTCCTCAAGTCCTGCTAAGCACCCCATGTTTACACGATAAGATCAGGCAGCAAAGTTTTCCTGTTGTTCTCTAATTTATCTGAGCTATTACCTACAGAGCTTCCACACCTTCCAGAGGCTAACTAAGGAAAGGCTGTATTTTTCAGATGTTCATTTGCTTGTTATGAAGCACTTAACTTTTAGTCTTAGTGGAGCATTACTATTTTAGGAGGCGTTCAGGAATTTTGTGGTTCAGCAGTGTTTGGCTGTACCCTTCAATTCCAATACATGGATTTTGCAGTGCAAAGGAAAATTACTAAATGGACCAGTGAACTGGTGAAAGTTCTGAGATCACAGAACAGTATTACTTGCCTAGTTCTCCCAAAATCATCACTGCCCGAGATCTCGAGCCTAGACATTTTCTGAAGGAAAAAAAAAAAAAGAGAATGACTTAACTTAGTTGTGAAATGCTGGTGAGGCAGATGGAATTCAGCTGCTGGAGCAGGCTCTGTCAAACTGTGTAACCTGTTTCATTATCTTTTAAAGAAAACCTTATAATCCATGGATTTAGAGTTAAGATTGGAAATAAGTTTTGCAGATAAGGAAAGCTACACATGTAAAACCAGCATAATTATTTCATGCACACCTTCATCTCCCCAATCTCCAGTCAAGCTAAGTTTAATTATTGGTTTAGTTAATCAGCTGAATAATATAATGAGGAGTCACAATGCACTAGAGAATGCATTCCTTCCTCAAGTCCTGAAGACAGAGCATCTGCTCCACAGAAGAGAGGGAGACCCTCAACTTTCTCACCTTTATTTCTGCTCTCTGCTCCCCCATTTTAAAGCTCTGTGGCATTCAAGCTGCAGGATTTTCTTTCTACTCCTTTCTACTTTTTCCAAAAGCTGGAGCTTTTGGAAGCTCCAGCTGGGTCCATCTGAAGGACAAACTACCTGATACCTGAACAATAACTTAACTTTATCTGTTCATCTGTTACTTTCTTGCTCTCCACAAGTTCCACATCCCACATATGTGTGGATTTTTCATCGATGTTATTTTTCATAGAAACACGTATTTTTCTGGCCACACATTGTGGGCCATGAAATGGAAGGGATCGTTCGTGCCATTTCACTTGAGCAGAACTTCTACATGCTGCAGAAAATCACCTTCTGTACAAAAGGGCTGGGATGGAATAGAGATTTGAGCACAGGCTTCAAAGGCAGAAGGGTGGACCACTCAGAATTTCATATTGATAAATAGTTTCTCTCAGAGATCTTTAAAATTAATTTAAAAATTAGTACATTCTGTTAAACTGTATTTACAACCTGTCTAGATCATAAGGTCGTTGTACAGTCACCTAAAAAATTAGTGCTTTGAAAATTAGCTAATCAATTCCCTGTCTGACTGAGTACTCAGTCCTCAATCTACCTACAGCATTTTACTCCCTCAGCTTTTAGTTTCGTCTGAAAAGGTAAAAAGCTGGCAGGCAGCTCAGGAGTGCTTAAATTGATAAAAAATAACATATTCAACTAGAGATAAAATGTGTGTCTTTGTGGGGTTTTTTTGAAAGAGGTATGGTTATAGAACAAGGTAGCGGAAGCTATTAGGGAAAAATCACCTCTTGGGTAGCTGGGGTTTTACACCAAAAGAAAAAAAAAGTACTCACTTGTCCTATCAGACTAAATGCACAAGAAGAATGCAAACCAAAGCCCATATTGTTTAAATCTCTGAACATCCTTTCCAGGTGCATCATTTGCAAAATCTTAAGTGATTTTCAGATAAGTAATAAGCAGAAGATGATCAAGGCATAAAAAGAGCTCTGAGAAAGGGTAAGGCCAGGTGAGACAGGTGAGCTGGTGAAGTTTAACAAAAGACAGACTAGATGGTGTTCACCAAAAATGAGGTGAATACATGTATGTATAAACTGAAGGATAAAATAGGTCAGCTACTAGTTAATACCTAATATTTTGTTTAAAACTGTCTTAATACCAAGGAGTAAATGGCTATATAGTGCTGGTTTAAAAGATGGTGGCAGAGGAATCAGGGAATTTAAGCTTTGGGGCAGGATGGCAGTCACACTGGGTAAATTGGTAGAAGCTGTAGCACATTAAAAACTAACAGATACATTGACAAAAGCTGGGATATTAGGAAGAGCTGAGACTTTTGTAGGGAAAAAAAAAAAAAGAAAGATAATGTTGCACAAGCCTATTGGAGTACCTTGAGGGAAATTTGTCTGTGGACAAAAGATTAGTCTGATGATGTAATTCCTTACATTTCCTAAAGGCTTTTGA
Organism: Dasyornis broadbenti; assembly: GCA_013397935.1. Classification (NCBI taxonomy): domain Eukaryota; kingdom Metazoa; phylum Chordata; class Aves; order Passeriformes; family Dasyornithidae; genus Dasyornis; species Dasyornis broadbenti. Next base: position 625,041 of record VZRN01001723.1, read on the forward strand.
GAAACAATTTTACCAGAAATCCTTAAAAAGTTAGTTGTTCTGGAATATGATTGAGAAAATATTTTCATGGACCAGCAGATAGCTGGAAGGTAGGCATAAAAGGGCAGAAATGTGTAGGGTTGTCCCCGGTGCCATCCTAGAGAGGATTCCAGCACAAGCACTCTTCAAATTGTACATAAAGGATGTGTACATTAAGGATGTAGGGAAGGGCCTGGTCAGTGAGGAGGGGAAGCTTGCTGATATTTTATTATTCAGAATAGCAAAAGACAAATTAACTGCAAAGAATTGCAAAAGAATTACAGGATTATGTGACTTCATGATCAAACGGTGGATGAAATTTAACACCACAGTATAAAGTAATGAACTTCATTTAGAAAATGCCAAAAGAACCCAAGCACAATCTTAACTTTTCATACGTGATTATGGGCTGTGAGCTAGTTATTAGTACTCAAGAAAAACATCTTGAGGTTAGAAAAGTCACTTTCATGCATCTATTAGCTGGATGCTCACTGACAATCAAAAAGTGAAAAAATAAAAAGCAAAAGAATAGAGAATAGAGCAGAAAACATCATTATGCCATTATATGAACCCATTAAATAATCTCACGTCTGAAGTAATGTATGCAGTTTTAATCCTTCCTCTTGAAAAGGATAAAGAAAATTGGATAACACTCAGAGGAAGTTGCAAAGGTGAACAGAGGTACAAAATTATTTCCATACAAGCCACAAGACTGAATAGAACCACCAGCAAAGATACAAGTTGTGAATGTCACAGTGGAGGTGGCAAGGTGGTGATTACACTTCATCCTCGTAATACAGGAATTAGAAGTCATCAAGAAATGATGTGAGGTGGCAAGTTTAAAACAAAACCAACCAAAAGAGTAGGTAATTTTTGCGCAATGAATATTTAAGCTGTGGTTGTTTTGTCAGAGTACAGGTGTTGTAAATGCTAAGAGTTTGCTTAGAACTAAAGAAATGACTGTACAAGTTAAGGGCAGAAAAATCTTTGAAGTGTTGTTGCACAAAGGAGTCAGTCAAGTCCCAGGCCCTTTGTATTCAAATGAGGATGAAGTTGCTGCATAATTAAAATAATCTAATGGCAGAAAGCCTGGAGGGAATTTGCAGCTTCCACCATAGTGAATCTTCAAATACAAACACTTTAAAAAGCAGTAATGTATCTGTATAATGCACAGCTGATTTACAGCCTAAGTGACAAACATCTTGGAGTTTAAAAAATAATCTCTGCTATTTCAATTTTCTCTGCATCCCTCGGCAAATGTATGCACCACAGCCTGAGAGGCGCTACTAGCCCTGCTGAAGGATATTCTGATGAAACAAGTGTATTACCACAGCAAGGAAAAGAGCATGAATACAGCGAGGTGCAAAACGACACAGTCAGCATTACCATATATATTTACCTAGGCTAGAGCTCTGTGTAAATAATATATAAGGAACGACTCTCTGCTGTGTCCTCAGGGAGGAACAGTGGTTACAACAGATCATCTTAATAGGGCATAGTGTCTGGGAGGCCCTGGAAAATTCCTGATATAAAAGTTCTGCCATAGTGTAAAGATGTGCTTGCCTATGACCTAGCTTTTACAAATGCTTGGATAACCCATAAAATGCCTTTTTGGCAATATTTATTTACACATAACTCATCTGAATTTACATGGAAGTGCAAAATGCACAGAAAGCTGCTCAACACCAAAGCTCTCCCATGGAAAGCTGTTCCTCAGCCGTCATCGTGTTTGATTTTTCTGTATGGAGATTTAAGGTGACCATGCTTCATCCGGCATGACAAGAAACACGATGGAGTGGTAGCAGTGGAAGCTGATTGCAGGGCTAAATGTGGGTGACTGCAGGGACTGTGAAGAGAGGAATGAAGAGAATGAAGAGAGGAATGAAGAGAAAATTCTGTTTACACAACAGAAGCAATAAGTTGGAGGTCTATTTTAAAAAAGAAAAAAAAAAACCAAAAAAACCCTTGGACTTTAGAATATTTAGACGAGAGTTGTTGCTTTAGGGGACTGTAAGCCATAAAGTGTTAGAAAGGAGTGAGCAATAACAGAAGAAGCCTAAGCGTCAGGGAGGGTGGGGAGGGAAGTGAGATCTAGAGACATGGCCAAGAAAGAGTTGTCAGTGGAAGTTCAGGGAGAAGCTAAAACTGGGTGGCAAAAAAAATGGCTGGGGGAATATAAAATTGAATTAATGGTTGTCATCAGCACTTCCAGTTAGCTGAGGAGACAAGGAAACCAGGGAGGTGATAAGATTAACAGGAAGCAGGTGAGCACAGCCCTGGCAAGGTGCTGGGTCTGACGGGTAATGGCTTGTAAACACAGCTTAGGTAGGGCTTCTTCCCCTCAGAAATGCTGAAGTATTGAAGGAGTGGATCACCTCAGGAAAGGAAGGTATGAAGGAAATAAAGACACCCAATAGCTGGGAATGCATGATGGATCAGTGGAGGAAAGAACTAGGAATGAAGAGAAAACCAGACCTCAGAGTGAGGAAAACAAGGGAGAATGAAGGAAGAAAAGACAAGAGGAACATGAAGAAGGAAAGATGGAGGAGGGTGCAGTTTTGAGCCACTTTGTCACAGTTTGTTAGTCTGTGATTCTGTCTGGGAGTTGAAATCATAGCTGAAGGAGCACAGGGCAAATGTTTGCAGAAAAATCCTCCAATGTCCCTGAGCCCTCACTTAGCTCATTAACCATACACTGGCACAGGTTAATCAAATGTGGAATGCAAAATTAAGTTTTAGGGGAGAGCTTGAACGTGTGAGGGGAAAGCAAATGGAAGAGAGAAGTGCACAAAGCTTTAAGGACAGCGAGCAGATGAGAGAGGAGAAGGCTTCATCACGGAGACAACACTTAATCCTCCACAGAAGTGCCTGAAGCCACTTGTTACTCTTATTGAAGAATGCATGGCATGGAAAGTAACTGAGAGAGAGAGCTATAATCACCACAGCACCATCACAAATGCTGAAACATGCCCCCCTCATGATCGCATTAGCAGCTGAATCACTCATCTTCTTCATTAGTCTGTGCTAAAAAAAAAAAAAAGGGGAAACAAATAATTATATTTTTTTAATAAGGAGTTATTTTTCTGAGCAAGCAAGTAAATCACAAGGCAGCATCCCAGAAGAGAGTTCCTGTGCAGAACTCATAGCAGGTTAGTTGTACATCATTTTATATTAAGTGTTGGACATATTATAGAGGGACCAACTTGTTGCTGTTTCACATTTCCCAGTGGAATGCTGTTTCCACACTGATTTCTTTCTCTTGACAGCTCTGGTAACACTCTGGATGTGATGGGTAATGGCTTGTGAATTCTGGTTAGGAAAAAAAAAATCCAGAAGTTGCCTTTAGTTTGATGTTATGGGAGAGCTGTTTTTCTTCCATTCAGATGCCTTTGCACCTGGCCACCAGAACACAGATATGGGCAATAATGGGGCAAGGGAACATGGGAGCTGCCTTTTCTTTCCACAGGCAACAATCAGCATTTTGAGGCCCATCCCGAAAAAGGGTTTAGGGAACATGAGGACAGTCTCTTGTTCGGGATCCTGCAGATGTGAGGTTGAAATCACAGCTCCTAATTTTCAGTCAGTAGTATCTTCAGGTCTCTCAGAATAAAAATGTCTCCATTCTCTCTGTGTCATGTCACAAGCAGAGCCAGCACCACTTTCTTTTCCATGGGTGGCCCATTAAAACCTGAACAGTCTACCGGTTTTCAGCAATTTTAGACAATATTTTTCATTGCAGGATTGGAGAGATGGAGGAAACCAAGCCTGGAGAAAAGACAGCAGCCTGGCCTGGCTTCCTGCTTCCTTCCCAAGCCTGAAAGAGGATAACAGGCCTCATGTGCAATAGAGAAATATTGCATATTTCATATGCCCATGAGCTCAGCAGCCAGAGCCCACCTGTAACATCAGCAACAGCTCACAGCACCATTTCCCAGCTCTTCTTCCCCTGTCCATCAATCCTTTATCACTGAAAGGCAAAGTTGCTGCCAGGCACCTATGGGTTTTCCTTAGGGCTACTCTTAGTTGTCCTTTAGATGGAAAAAACTTGTACATACACATGAAAAGGAGCAACAGGGAATACAACTGGTGTGAACCATGCTGAGTTTGGGTGTAGGAGATTTTGCTCTGACTCCTGGCTGCAACAGTCCTCTGCAAACAGTGTCACTAGTTTCTGTATCCACATCCTGACCACGAAGATGGCTGTAGCACCAGGTAATATCCACAACTTCACAAGTATAGAGAGTTTAAAGAATTTGAAGTATCTTAAACCTGATAATTTTATTATGTTTTACATGAAAATGGCAGCAAAACAGCTGAGATTAATTCTGCTTTCACACCAAGGAATTGCAGTGGAGAGGTGTTAGAATGGAAAAAAAAATCAGGGTCTAACTTCCTATATATTCCCCTCCTGTCAGAACTATTCCCATTAGTCTCTCCCCTCTATTTGTGCAACATGCTCCCAGGCCTTGCCAGCCCCAAGTTTTCACAGCTATTTATTTTATGCTATTAATTTAAAGCTGATTTCCCTAAGGTGAGCAGTGACTTTTCCTCTGCTTTTCCATCTCCCAACATAACAGGACACAGATCTGAGTAAAGCTTTAAAGATGCCGGATGATGCAAAGTGCATTCCAGTAGCAGCAATACCACATTTTCAGCCTCCCTCCTAAAAAAATTATTTATTATTAAAAAAGACAGGAGAATGCTTTTAAAGTCAGAAGGGGCTTCACGCACACAACTTGTTAGACCTCTGTGTAGCACAAGTCCAGGGCACAGGTATTAATTCATGTTCCAGGTGTAATAGCTGTAGTTGGATTAGAACTATTTGGGGGGAAAAGGGATTTTCTTTTTGGTCAAAGGTGGCATCCTTAGTGCTAGAACATCCATACTATGTCTCAGTAAGAACAGGCGTAGTCAAAACCCTTCTGGAACTCAGAAGTACAGGAATTCAGGCACGATGGCAAAACTGCTCCCTGAGCCAACTGGTGGCCAAAGACTACTTCTGCAAGGCTGGTGCTCATGCACAGGCAGCACTAGGTGATTGTGAGTGAAAGTTACAGAGGTCCATGAAAAAACAATCAGAGGGAAATATCGAATGACAATGCTCAGCTCACACTGATGGTTGTTTTCTCAAGAAGCATCACACAGGCAGAATCTCCCGTCTGGACTTCCTCAGGGGGTGCAGTGGACATTTGTTTGCTTCTCCCAAACTCCGCTGTCCCTATTGGAGATAGCTACAGATGTGTGCACAAACCCTTCAGCTGTACACTATGCATCCCACCAGTATCTCAGGTGAAACTGCAGGCTGGCAACTTTTTTGACAGATAAGCAGCGAGTAATGAATGGACATAGGCAGAATGAGATTTTAAAAGAAAAGCTGGGTAATCCACAGGTCATGTAACCAGCAGGATAAATAACAGATGGGCAAAGATAATCTTGGATTGGAGGCTGAACAGTGAAAATGCAATAGACTGACTTAAAATGAACTTGCAATATGAAACCGTCCTCTCCAGGACCCCTGACACCGACTCCTTGTACTCTAGCAAGGATTTAGAGTCAGGAGCTGTAGAATCCAGCTCTCTCTGAATTGAAGCAGGAAATTAAAGGGAAAGAAGACAAGAAATCAGCCCTTTTAATCCTGAGAAAACACCTGGGTCTTCTATTTATAGAAATAAAACATGGTATTAATGTTTAAAATAAAGTGACAACCAACCATTAAATCTGCCATGAACAGGAATAGAATTCTTTCAGGGTTACCGGAGTCAGTGGTGATCTAAATAGGCATGAAATGAGGTTCTGAATGAATGTAGTGTTGCTTTCCTTTTCTTTAGGGCCATAACTGGGATATTCACATCACAAACATGGGAAGCAACCACTGTTTCTGGAAAAAAGCCAGCAAAGGCAACCTCCTAGGAGAGAGGTTGTTTGTAGGAGGGAGCAAAGCAGCCACGTGAAGTGTGAGTGGCTGATTCCTGGCTTATTTGGAAGCTGTGTGTTTGCTTTGCTGCTTTTTACCCCCCACTTTCACTGCGAGGAACACACTCCCTGGAGAAAGCAGGCTGTACCCAGCTGGCTAAAGGCTCTCTGCTATCCAAGCTGCCTAATTACAAATTGCGTCACATCGACTCATCTGAACCGCCGTGCAGAGGGATTACAGACCTTTAGGGAGTCAGATGAGGCTGCTAAGTCTCAATTCACTTTGAACATTTCACAGATAGCTACTAATCACAGGCACTCTCTTCTGCACGCCTCAGGAAGCGGGGTCATGTCTAATCTGGTAAATCAGTGCCCCTGCTGCCATTGTTCTCTGGGTAAATGCAGGACGTGGGGCAAGGAGGTGACCTGGGCTTCCTACACTGCAGAAAGCAGATTTACGAAACCAAGAGTGAGTGTATCACAAGCAGAAACTCTCTGGTAAGCTGCGAATTGAGGATGATTTCAAGGAGTAATGGGCCTTTTGCAAGGAGGTGCTCTTAGTTGGATGCTTGTAATTTTATTCAGTTAAATTCCCTTTCCAAACTAGAGGAATGAGGCTTTCTACCTGGAAGTGTAGCTGATCTTATTTGTTTGCTGAAAGTATGAATCGTTTGGCTCCTGAGGATTTGACACTGAAGAATGGCAGCAACTGATTCTGTGAATGATCCCCAGAAAGGCACAAATTCTCTTCTTGATTGCATTGAAGTGCTACCACCCAGACAAAATCACAAAGGACCTTTCCTGAAATATTGTTTACAGGTTTTGACATATCTGTGACTTCTCTGGAGTCTCCTTTGCTACCTCACTTACTCTCCCAGGAAATGAGAACAAGCTGAAAACCAAAATTTGTGACCCAAGAAGCATTCTCAGATTTGAAATTTAATCTGGTACCACAAAGAAAACACAAACTCAGTGTTGTTTATTTGAGGGTTGTTTTTTTTTCCCTTAGCACAAAATAATTTCAAATAATGTGCTTGTCCTTACTGAAATACTCTTTTTTTCTTGAGAAGATCAAGTCATTCTGTTTACTCAGCAATTGTTGGGTTTCATTTTGTTATTTTAAATTGGATGGAGAGCTGAGCAATCCAATCCAGTTGAAGATGTTCCTGCTCATTGCCAGGGCTTTGGAATAGATGATCTTAGGCATTTCTTAGGTGTTTGATCACAACATCCCTTCAGGTAGAAGCCAAACTCCTGTTGATTTTAGCAGTGTGCCTTCACTCCTAGGAGCAGATTGGATTGAAGGCTACAATAGCAGCATTTTTGCAGCCAGCCCAGGGTTTCTCAAAGCTGTCATGACCCAAAAGGAAAGCCTGGCAGGTTTCAATGGGCCTTTTACCAGCTGTGCCCCTTTTATCTCGTTGTGGAGGTAGGGGAGGAGGGTAGTGAAGTGTGCAGTCAGCCAGATCCAGATACTTCCGTGTTCTGATAGTTTCCTCCCTCTTCCAAAATAAATATAAACAAAGTGGTGACGTAACTTACCTCTCAAATGACACAAAAGCTGCAACAGAAGACATGTCCTGCAACGTGACTGTACTTGGAGATTTGGACAAGAATACCCCATCTCTGAGAACTGCAGACACCTTCAAAGTGCTCTGTCCAGCTGCTGGACAGAGGTACAGAGAAGCTGCACTGTTCACAGTTGTGACCTATTGGCATAGTTTATAACTACGATTATTTTTTAATTTTTTCCCCTCAGACTCTCTTGTTTTACTTATTATTCATATTTCTTCCCTTTGTTTCAGTAGAGAAGGAATAAGCCAAACTGAGGAATAGGGATAATGCTACCCTGGATGTTATGTGTTAAAGGAGAAAATTTAATGGAATGAAGCCTCTGTATCATCTTCAGGTCTGAGCTGATGTTCTGTGGGGCCTCTAGGGAGCCTGGTTGGGTATATTTAGATCTTGAGGCTTTCATTCAGCAAAGCACTTAATCATGTGCTTTGACATTCTGCTCCTGAGTGCTCCTTCTGGACTTCATCCGGAGTCCTCATCTCTCTGACCTTGTTCATGAACATGTAGCTACATCATTAGGTTCATCTGCATTAAGGATCTTAATTAGAAAAGGGCTTCATCTGAAAGCTTCATAGCTGAGCTGAGGGCAGGGGGGAAATCAGATTTTGAAATCGAGTCACTCCGTGTGACAGGCCTCAGCTGCGGATGTCTGCATCTGAAGGTCTTGTCCAGAACGGTGCTTCTTTCTCTCTACCAGCCATGGGGGTGCTAAGAGTGTTGCTCTGGGTGTGATTCAGGACAATTCCAATGTCAAACACAGTAATGACTTGTGTCTTCATAAAATGAGGCCAAACAAACTAAAAAAATATGCAGCACAAAGAGAACACTGACACTGCATAATAAAAAAGATTTCTGTACAAAGCTGTGATAAAAAAAAGTTTACATTTATCATCCCACTTAATTGTATTGGGTCTAAAATTAATGAGCCTTACCTCTAAACTCCATTTAAGACAATAGTTAATTGCTTCATTTTAATAAATTTTGGCAGAATGGTGAGTATAACAATGACTAAATGCTCAATTATTACCTAGGCTAGAGAATGAAGATATACAGTATTAACGATATACACAATCTGAAAAGCAATTAGGATCCTGAAGGTAGAATAGGCAGCTCGCTTAAAACCAGGGTAATAAATGAATTTCCTTATCAAACACAAAGGAAAACAAGGTCTTAGAAGCAAGAAATCTCATTGCCTGGGATTTTAGCTCGATTCATTTCTTGTTCCCCTCCCCTGTGTCTGTGACGTGTTCAAAACCTGTCAACAGCAGTGTCATGGGAACACAAGAGAGACAAGCAAAGAGCAATACATTCACGCTGAACAGCTTGTACTGTGCAGGGTGGATGGAGTAACTGCATTAGAGAGCTCAGCTTTACAGCAGCATCAATAGAGGAAAGGGGCACACAACAGATCTGGAAATTGAGGGTCGGAAATGAAAAAAACTTTGAACAAAATTACTCTTCACTGCACAGATGTTCTACACCTCAGCCACACAGCGGTGTGTTTCTAAACCCACAACACTGTGGGGTGTGGGGATGCTGTTTCTACTCCTGCCACTTAAATTATTATCAACGTCTTCTTTTCCCCGGTGGTGTTTCCTCTGTGGGCACTGGAAGCTCTCTAGAGCAGGGCATATCCCCTCGTAAATGGAGTGTAACAGGAGTTGTTGGGTCCCCAGGACATCTCTGTCATCTCCACAACTGCACCAAGGACCCCTCAGAGGTGAACCCTCCTCAGCAGGTGCCTTCTGAGCGCATCACTGCAGTAGTGCCCTTGTAGGGCAGGGGCAGAGCATGGGGTGGGGAATCCAGGGAAATATTGCTGGAAGTGGCAATATCTCTTCTCTCTTGCACCTACTCATGTGTTTTTTTCTTAGGAGAAATGTTACCAACCTGATGTGAGAATGTTTACATAAACAGCCTTTTCATCAGGCACTGAAGGAAAAGTCTAAATTTTTTATAAATTCCTGCATCACTCGAATTTTTGAGGTGCATAATATTAGTCTTCATCTCTATTTTTCCCAATTAAGAGAAATTATATTGACTTAGAAGAACAAAGACAGTTACTCTAGATGGTCTGTAACTAGTACATTGTTCAGAATCACTGTATTACCTCTCCTTTTGATTTACAAATTATTATATTCCCCAGAAGTCCAAAGTCCTGTTTGCATTCATTAGCAAGGTTGCTGACTGAACTCAGAACATCTTCTGAACCATTTTCTGTTTCTTTGACAAATTTCTTTTCTTGGCAGTTTGCAGCAGTGTGTTTCCATTTTCACAACTGCTTTTTTGGTTTCGTGTTCCATGACTAAATGCACTCTGTTTATCTATATTTAATCACATTCACTATTTGATATTACTTCAGAGTCCAATTTCAAAGCCCATTATCATTTGTTGGTCTTTAGCATAATTTAAAAACCAGAAAATCTTGATTTCAGTGTCATTATACCCAGTGTTAATATAAACAACAACAAATCTCACATCCCACAGCTGTCTTTTTCAGAGTCTCTCATGGTCATTAAATTTTCTCTTTAAAGAGATAGTTTCTAGAATTAACCTAATTTTAAGCACCACGCTATTATCTCATGCTTGTATAACTCTGCTTCTTAGATGTTATTTTAATTGGAAACCAAAGATTTGGGTTAAAAGCTTTATGAATATCCTACCCAGTGTAGTGATTGGTTTCACTACAGAAGCTTTACACTGACAGTAAAACTCAACATGTTCTAACCAGCCAGTGAAGCATAACCTTTTTTTTTAATGAAACCACGTGCGCTTTCCATGATAGAGCCCGAGTCACCTGTTTTGTGTCCTTTAAAAACAGATTCCTCCTTTAAACCAGGTCCGTTTGCAGGAGATAGAGCATCGTTCAGGTGGTTTTGGGGATATTGTGAAGGATCAAATGTGCAGCCTGAGCAGAATATGAAAATCCTGGCTGTGGCTGCTACTGCTGCCTCTTTTTTCATTATCAGGGCTGCTCACTGGAACTGCTTTTCTAACAAATGTTTTCCATAAGAGCCTGTTTCCACTGCTTTTCTACTCTCTGTTTTCTGAATCCCATCAGCTAGGGCTTGTGTATCCTGGCTGAGGCAGGATGCTCACCCGAATTAATCCTTGAAGCAATTCCTAGTCAGCCAACTTTGAGACCTGTAGAGCAAGGTAGGTTTTGTGTGCTTTGACTTTTCCATGACTTTTTGATTCAGAGACTCTGTCAAGGCATTTCAACTATTGCACTGCTAGTGCCAGGCAACACCTGAGACTTCTCTAAGCAGCTTTAGTATCCCTTCCCCCAGCTGAAACTATGGCAGGAGCGTTACTTTTATGCCAAGGATAACTGTGCCAATCCCTAGAGAATCTATTGAGCTGTTGATTTTGGAAGTCAACTATTTTTTTTTCCCTGGATCAGTAAGGACTTCTGAAAGCTTGACAGCAAACATCTTCCAGGCTTGGTATTTTTTTACTGAGGTTTCTCCAGTCTTTCAGCTCTTACTCCTCCTGAACTGTGCTTGCATGGAGACAGTGACTGGACTCACTCTTCACAGCTCCAGGGCAGACCCAGAGGTTCTTGCAACACATCTCAGCTCCCCAATATCAGGGGTGGTCAGTTTCTGTCTGTCCTGTACTTCCCACAGCTTTGTCTTCTTTGCTGCTAGCATGATGGTGAAAAAGGGAGTTGCAGGGCTAGACACAGAGTCTGGTTAAAAAGGTAATTAAATCAGATAGACAGAAGGGAAGGAAGTTAGAAAAAATGCTTGGATAGAGAGATGAGCACTAGGAGTAGAAGGAAAGGGAAATAAAACTGGGAAAAAACAGACAAGAAGGGAAGGGAGAGACAGCTGGTGCACTGGTGCTGTGATGTGGGCAGAAAAAGTTCTGACGATAGTGGATGGAAAAGAGGTTCAGATCTTCATTGGACTCTTCTGCCACCAATGGAAAAGAATGAAACCCTCTGGCCAGTTCTGTGCCCTGCTCTTCAGTGCCAGTCTGCACTGGGGACAGTGACCTCCTCCTGCTCTGATTCCCTGATCCCAGTGGCCATGACCAAAGGCCACACTTTCCCTCTGCTGATTGTGGCAGATGGACTCATTTATGCTACACCATGTGCTGAGATTTACCCTGAGTGGTAACAAGGTTCTGTTTGTGTTTTTAAACAAAACAGAACAGAGGAGCCTTAACATTAAACCAACTGTCATTAAAAGATTATTACTAGAAAGTCAAACAGTCAAATGTGAAGTATATATTGACAACAGAGATTTGTCATTGCTATAAACACGTAACTGAGAGATATGTGGAAGCCTTAAATCCCTCAATATTTATAACTTCTGGTGCCCTTTTCATAAAAGTCTTAAAACAATGCAAAATTAGTTCTGTCACCTGTTCTTTCCTTTGTAATTGCAAATATTTATAAGATATGGGTCAAGAATGAATTTTAGACATTCGTTTTCCAAAGGAGGAGTAAAAATCTTTGACATAGAGAGCAATGAGCAAAAGTTGGACAGTTTTATCTGGAGGTGAAGGTAAGCCTATCAATCTCATTAGCTACTTTAATATCTTTGAAGATGAGAATTGATTCTTTAGAGCTCACCTGTGTGGAGGGAAAGGTGAAATAACAGAATGGAAATTAGCAACTTGAAAAAACACTTCAGTTTACAACTCCGTAAAGAAGCTCTGGTGTGTAAAGTGATTTACTTAACAGGAGGGTGTAAAATCTGGAAAAGGGAAAGTAAAAGACCTGCATTTGAGATATATTCTGCCTCTGCTGATACCCTAGCTCATACTGCTTAGGGCCTGCAGAATTCAGTTTTGCAGTCTGTTCTACAGACATAAATGAATAGATGGCTTCCCCAAGATTGTGTGGGGACACCAACCAGAAGCCCTCATCCTGTCTTGAGGAAAGAGGTGACCTAAGCTGAGATATGGGAGCCACTCAAACCCAAGAGTATAAGGAGATAAAAGAGATGTTACCTTGTGTATCTCCAAGCATGTGAGACAGTCTGACTATAAACTCTGCCTTCTTCCAGGGCGACTCCCAGAAAACTCTTGATGTAGAAAACTCAGGTGATGTAGTCAGCACCCAGTCTTAGAGAGGAAGACCTGAAAGGACAGCAGTAAAACTGACTTTTGAAAGAGCTGGGAATTAATAGGAATGAACTTCTCAAACACTTGTGGTATTTTACATTCCTGACAAAAGAATTGAGGCTGCCAAATATATTGCTTAAACTGGGCCAACCTAGCTCAGAAAAAAATAGGTGATTCTAAGGAAATAATCATAAACCTGTCTTTGGCCACACATCACTTTCAAATTTTGCTTCAACCACAGTACAAAACAAGATGATGGATTTGTCTAGGGACAAAAGAAAAATTTATTGCCATGTAAATAAATCTTCTTTATTGTACTGGTTTTAGCTAAGATAGAGTTAACTTTCTTCACAGTATCAACATGGAGCTATGTTTTGGATCTGTGTTGAAAACAACTTTGATCACACAGGGATGTTTTAGTTGTTGCTGGGCAGAGCTGACACAGAGCCAAGGCCTTTTCTGCTTCTCACCTGACACCCCCAGACAGGAGGCTGGGGGTGCACAGTGTGCTGTGAGGGGACACAGCCAGGGCAGCTGACCCTGACTGACCACAGAGATATTCCACACCCTGTGGCATCATGCCCGGTGTATAAAGTTGGGGGAAGAAGAAGGAAGATGCTCAGAGAGCTGACTTTTGTGTTCTCCAGTCACCTTTATGCATGATGGAGCCCTGCTTTCCTGGGGATGGCTGAGCGCCTGCCTGCCCATGGGAAGTGAGGAATGAATTCCTTGTTTTGCTTTGCTTGTGTGTGTGGCTTTTGCCTTACCTTTTAAACTGTTTTTGTCTCAACCCACGAGTTTTCTCATTTTTGCCCTTCCATTTGTCTCTCCCATCCCACTGGGAGGAGCTGTGTCAGCCTTAGCTGTTGGCTGTGATTAAACCAGGACAGTGGTTTCCAGTATTTAAACAAACAATTCAAAATAGATGGAGGCAATCTTCTTTCAAAAGGACATGATTAAGAAGGCTGCACACCTGGTTGTCAGCCCTCCACCCTTACAATAAAAGGTGATTTATCGTGCAAGCAGTCTGAAATACATTTCTGGACTGTAGAAAGAATGGTTTCATGAGCAACTATGAGACAGAAATGAAGAGTAAGGACAACTACAGGTCAGTCCCTGACTATTGCATGATTTCCTGTAGGAACTGGCCCTTAGTTTCTGTCTCAACTTCAGAAAACCACCTTTCATGAGTGCTTTTAGAGCAGTTCAGATCCATAGAGGGTGAGGATAGAACTGCCTGCATACTGGGCCCAGTAGTCATTCTGAATCTACACCAATTACAGGAGACAGGCTGTGAATTTATATTTTTATTGAGGACCAACTCAGTAGAGTCACTGTACAGTTTTCTAGCTAACTAGTGCTGTGATTCATCTCACCTACCTTATGAACCAAGCCAGTCACTCTTCATGGTCACTGGGAGATCGCAGACGCTTTGGGGACATAATTTATCACCTCTATTCACAATCTCAGGCTGCTCAGCTGTTCCCTACCCTCTGTGGCCTCCATCACCTTGCTCAGATGTGGATGTCGACTCTGCAGATGAATTTTAGTCTCGCTGCCTGATTTTCAGGCAAGTTAAACACCCAATTTGTTTAAATGTCAGAGGCCTGTTGAGGTGTTTGGATATTGCTGCTGTTTAGCCTATTTGTGGCATAACTTTCTCAAACCCTGTGACTTGACCAGATCATGAGAGTGTGAGGGCTCATGCAAAATGTCACCTTGGGACTCCCAGGATACTTTCCCCTCAGTAGATCCATCCAGGCAGGGACATCCATTGAAACACCTCCTGCAAAACAGATGGGAAAGGCTCTGCCCTCAGAGCCTCTTCATCCTGGCAAATCCAGCTCCAAATTTTTCTCTTTTATATGAAGATTCATCTCCTCAGCAAGGCTGGGATTGGAACCTCAGCGGTCTTCTGACCCTCTGAGCCTATTCAACGTCAAAGATTAGGGCTGCAAAACTGTCAGGAAGTTGGAAGCCGTTAGGGCTGAATGAGCCTCCTTCAAAGCAGCTGTGTTAATATTACCATAAAATTAAACTCATCCCCTCCAAAGCACGTGTTGTTCTGCCCCATGGAAGTCCATGGAATTTTTTAATATGCTTCAGCAGGGCCAGGTTTCAGCTCTTGCTCTGTTTGAACCCTTTCTTGTGCGTTTTACTAATCGAGATTCTCTTATCTCAGCTCAGGGAATCTGGGGAGAAAGAAAGTCTAACGAACTGGTTTTCCACAGTAAAGTGCACTAGCTACTTCCCCTGTGGAAGTTGAGAAATTTTATGGAAATGCTTTACAGTGGACAGAAGAAGGAGACATGAAAAAAGTTGACTTTGGAGTTACTTAGAAACTACAGGTTCCCTAATTTCTGATGGTGTTCAGAACTTCTTGAAAAAGGGGTGAAGAGCAATTAACCTGCAGTGCCTTCCAGCGTGGTAACCAAAATGTTCTCAAAGTTACTTTTTGAGGCAACGGCTTCTATTCCTCATAATTTATATTTTGACATTGGAAAAAAAAATCACATTTGAGAGAGCATTTATCAGAGGTTATGCATTTTGCTAGCTTTACTTCTTTTGTAACCAGTTTTGTGGAAAAGTATTTCAATTTTAACCCTGTCTCACTTCTGTTACTGAAATGCTGCCAGACCTGTTGGTCTCACTGCAGACTGTGCAAAGTAATCCAGCTCTCCAGATTTGAATTCAGCAGCCTGAGATCTCTCTTATCTCCCTAGTTTCTTTCTTGTTTGAGCCATGGTTCATTTCCTAAGAACGAAGTTAATTACTCTTTGATCTTTTCTTCTTCCCACACAAAGCATCTTCTCTGATTTCAGAAACTGGTTTTCCTACCAGTGCTGATCTTAGTGGGCTACACAGAACATGTGCAGACATTCCCATGAGAGGAGAAAGCAAAGGGATCCTTAAGCCTTTAAAGCAATGTTCTTGCCCACCTCCCAAGTGTTGTGGTGGTACCCCCTGATCAGCAGAAATTTTTCAGTACCCTTGCACACTCCAGACAAGTTGGGCAACCCTGATGTCTTTCCTGAAGATCCTCACAGCCAAGCCAGTTGGAGAAGGACAGTTTCCTTCAACCAAAATCTTCAAATGGTGCCTATCTCCCTGCTCCACACTAGAATTAAGTGCCTAAATGCCCCTGTGCATCTGGAGTCCTGCCCAGAAGAATAATGGATAAAGAAGGACGAGGGATGTGGGGAGCAAAGAGGGATGGTCAGGGGTGTCAAGAACCTGTGGGAATGAGAAATAATTATAAACAATATCCAGGCTTGGTGTGAGACCACAGGAAGAGAAGGTGGGGGCACCTTGGGCTCAGGTCCTGCCAGGGAAGCTTCCTGTAGATGATCCCAGTTGGGTTCTAACATTGCTCTAATGAGATATGGGGAAGGAACCTCTTCCTGCTGGGATGCACCAGCAACACTCAGCTCATCTGCTCATGACCTTTGCAAACAATAAACGTTTCTGAGACTGTGACCGAGCATGAGTGAGGAGAGATGTGTGTAAGCCCTGAATTTATTATCTGTGTTATTTCGTGATTGTTTGGCTTCGGTCTTAATACTCTCCTCAGAAAGGTTCAGAGGATGGAGGGCAGCAGCAGGCATGAGATACCACATAACTAATCAGGGATCAGCCAAATCCCCCAAAACAAGCAAGCAATATTAGAAAGATGCTTCCACACTCCTTCCTGATTTGTTTTGATGAGATTTCTGCCCAGATAAGGGGTGTTAAAATGAAGGCCCATGGTGATATTGTTTGACCTTGAAACTTGCATCACACAGCAACTGAATAAGGATATAGAAAAGAGAAGGTTTTTAATAGGTTCTTCAGGGGGAAAACCCACAAATCTAAGACAGAAATATTGCATTCAATCAACACAGCCTGTCAGCCAGATTCTGGTGCAAGGAGTTTTTAGCTTTGATGGTCTTATTCTTAAAAGGCAGAGGAAGAGTATTCAAGCCCTAAAGTGTGGCTGTTTGCAGTTCACTGTATGATACAGATAATTACAATTGCCCTTATGTACAGCCACTTACCTGTAATTAATTCATAAAATAATTATTGCAAGAGTGCTGCTGTAGTTAGACTTTACATTGAACTTCAATAGAGAATTCTGCTGCTGCTGAATACCAAGAGCTAAAAATAATCAATATGAAATAAGGGCTGCCATAAATACTGGATGGGCCTGATTTGCCCTGCATAAGGGAAAGACAGGAAACAGAGTAAAAGGAATTGGTTCAGCATTGAGGGAAAATTGATTGAATATGAGGTAGAGAAGGATTGTACTGAAGATGCTTCCTCCTCCTCCCCCCCCTTCATCTGGGGTGAAAGTTCCTCTGTTTGGGCTTTACACAGTGTGTTCTGTCAAGTGGTCTAATTTTCAGCTCATAATCTGAACACTGATTGCTTACAAATTGAGCACAGGGAGTCACTTATTTTTGTTACACATTAAAGGGGGAAAAAAAAAAACAGGAAAAAAAATTCAACATCAGTTCTTTCCCAGGAGGATTTATGTGTGGCACCAGGACAGTGAGCCACAAAAAGGGCAGGTTTCCATTTTACCAAGAACTGGGATAGATTTAGAAGGACTTACAGTATTAACTTTCATAAATATCCTTTCTGATATATTCATATCCCTGCTATCCTGGTTTATTGAGCTTCACTTTCACCACTGTGACATTGCTTTACCTTTTCCATCTAGTTTGAATGATTTTACTACTGATGTGGGATGCATGTGGGAGTCTCAGTCATGAGCCTGAATGTTTTCCTCTCCTCCTCCTTCCCACTGCCTCTGGAATCACTCTGGCACCAGCCATGCAAGGAAACTGCACTGCACCATAAACCTGCACATCACACACTGGGGTCAAAGCCCAGGGTTTTCCAAAGAAATATCTCCTATGGCTTCAGGAGACACCCACATGCCACACAGTACTCCTTCAGGAAAGAAATCACAGCCATCAGACCTCCCTGGTAGCACCGATAGAAGGGATGAGGCATGTCTGGGTTTTCCACGTGACATACCTGCTGGTGACAGCTGTGACAGAGGTTTGAAATGATTTAAACACATCTTTTTATCTTGAAGCTGCAGAACAGCACAAGACTCTGGCACAGCTCACAGTCAGGGGTTGACCTGGTTAAGTATCTTCCCCAGTTCCCGGGTCATTTTCGAACACACAGACACCAGACTTAACAGAGATCCTTAATGTAGGACCTTGCTCTCCAGTGTGAAAACAAAATGTTTGCTCCTACCTAATTAATTAAACAATTCCGGTTAATTGCTTTCCGTAATTAATCTGGAGTAGGAGTTTCCTTCTTAACCCTCAAGAATTCAGTTTCCTTAACAGTCTTTGGTGAGATAGTTAAGTTTTTTAAACTCCAGCTCCTTTGCAATGACAAAACCATGTTTATCTTCATGCCCGTTGGCTCCTTGCCAATAATCATGAGATATGTGATGGCCATAATTTCCCTTTTTTTAAAATGAAAATCCTGTTCATTCTTTACAGTATGTCAGGATTTCATATCAGTATTTTCTAATTATTTTCTTTATCGTATCTTACACCTTTTTTGGTCTGGTGTGAAAGACAGAACCACTAAGCTCTGGATTCTCACACCACTCCTAAAGCTTTTATAAAAGGTAATAATATATTTGCCACTGAGATTGTGTTTACTTCCCTGCATTCGTCACACAGGAAGGCTCAGTTTAACAATACTTAGTGATTCCTCGATTTCACATTTGAGTAGCATTTGAATGCTTGAGTTAATACCATCTGGCTTTACAATTTGCACTTCATTTCAGGCCACCTTTTTCAACTCTGCAGCTGTAAAGAAGCACATTTGAGGTGTAGGAGTCTTCCAAACCTGTAGTGAACCATGAAGCAAGAATTTCATTTCACTCCTTTATAAAAGAGCGAGTACTTCTTTCTCTAGTCAAGGGTAGTTTATGAATCTAATAAGAGGTTGCAATATTTCAAAGTATTTTCTCAGCTTTTGTTGTCTATAATAAAATGTTGAAATAAAATTAATAAAATATCACAACAAGCTGTAGCAAATAAATCCTTCCAAAACCCATTAGAAGGCACTATTGAAGGAACAGAACTGTACATTAATTTTTGAATTATACATACATGACAAATAGTGGCAAATTGAGTATCTTGTGCAAGGAGTGCTGACTTAATGCCCTGTCAGTTTGGACCTGCTGCCTCCTATCCTCCTACAGATAGCTCCTCCCTTCAGAGAATTCTATGGCTCTAATCATCCCTAAGCATGAAAACACAGAGCTCATTATCCTGTGTGTATCCTGTGGTGAGAGTGACCTGCCACTTTCTGCCAGCATGCACACAAGCGAAACTCTCAGTCAGATGTTTTTTTTACCAATTTCTGTTAAAGGCAGGCTGGATTGGGGCTGTTTCTTTTTTTTTTTTTTTTTTTTTTTTTTTTTTTTAGTGTTTGCAGTTTTCCGCAAGTTGAACCCAGGAATGCAGCAGTTGTGTTTTTGATGCCTTAAAATGACATTCACCCATCGGTGCAAAATGCAAATCCAGACTTAAAGGGTGGGTGCCCTGGGACTCTGCTGCCCCCAAGAATGTCTTTCCCTGCAGCATCCTGTGGGAGCTGTGAAGCCCGGAGGAAACGAGAACTCTGCTCACCTGCAGGTAGATGTCTGCAGGCAGGGTGTCTAACGGGAACCAGCCCTCCCCAGATCCCTTTGGAGCTGGTGTGCTCATCTGAACACAGCCTGCAGCAAGTCAGATGGCTGGTAATGCAAAAAGCTCTGCAGATTATCAAGGGACCTCAGCGTAAATTGCTCCAAGGTGGTCGCCTACGTTGGGTCCTCTCAGCCTGGCTGTGGGACTTCTGGGAGGAGCACAAGCAACCAGTGAAACTCCAGAGACTCTCAGTCTCCCTGTCTGTGTTTTTTCAGCCTGGTTTTGCCCCTTTTATCCCCCATCAGAGCAGAGGCTGAGTGGGGGTTGAGCACAGAGGAGAATTTCCCTGAATTTCCCTGCAGTGCAGGCTGCCCTCGCCCAGCACTGGCACCATATGTCCGAGGGAAGGGTTGGAGCAGGTTGTCCCCGGGCAGCCAGCCAGGGGAACAGATGGCTCTACCAAAGCACTAAAGACCGGGAATCAACCCTGGATGTGCAGGGCACAAGTCAAGTAAGAACATTTAAAGGTCTGCCCAGCCTGCAGTCAGCCATCAGTTTTAAAGGAGAAAATACACCATTTGGAAGTAGTACTGGGGATTAAGTAATCCTTACTGATGTGGTTGCATGAGTCCCAGTTAAGAGGCTACTCCTTGGATCTGAGAAGCTAAATGTGTCCCGTCCTCAGAAAGAGGAGCCTCTTCTATTCCCAAAATATTACCCCATTAGGGGAACTCCTTTTATTCCAACATAGATGTTAGTCTGTTTATTTTCTTTTAACAGCAACCAAATCAAACCAGGTTAAATCACTCTGAAGAACCCTGGACGCACTCAAAGTGCTGTGCCATGCTTGATGCTGTTCCAGACACAGGGCAGTGCATCCTCCCTTGGAAGGAACAGTCTGAGACAGGGAAGTACCCTTTGAAGTAAAAAAAAATCTGTGCAGTGAGGCCAGCAGTGCCTCCTGCTAAGATTGCAGATGACTCATTTCTTATCTAAACAAGAAGCAGTGAGAGTTTGGAAAGCAAAGAGCAAGTTTTTGCCTGTTTGGCTGTGCTTTTTGGCCACCAGGTCAGGAAGGTGCTGAAATCTGCTGCAGAGGATATTTGCTTCACAGACTCGATAAATCTCTGACTACTCAGATGAGAAATGAGTTCTCCTTGCTTAATAAGTTTTGTATGCACAGTCTTTCCAGTTGTGATCAAACTCTCTTTTAAATTTGTTGTTGAGAGTGAGGAAATCTCTTCAGGTTTCCTTTAAACAAAGAAAGCTCTTTCCCATCTAATAGCAGTTTTACTATTTTCCTAGTCTAACTCTGCACTAGTCATGCCCAGACTGCTTTAAGGACAAAAAATAACAAATATTTCACCACATATTTTCTGCTGTTTTCTTGGTCTTGTTTTTGGAGCCACTATTTCCGCATTTATCAGAGATAAATAATTTTTAAAATATGTACAGTCAAAAGTAACAGCCGCTGTAATTAAAATTTCAGAAGAGTTTCCATAATAAAGCCACCTAATTCCCAGATATAAAGTACCAGAATCTGTTTGGATTCCTTCACTAACATTGTTCACTGATGAATAATATTCATTTATAGATCTCATGGGAACAGCAGTTTAAAATGGCTGAAGGAAGATGATTAAAGGGATGATAAGAATCGCTTATAAAGTGTTAGAAACTCTGGTACATAAACACATCATTAACTGCCTGGAGACAATTTTCATAGATTTATTGCCAGAGAGGTGGTGCAGAGGAGTGACAAAGGTCCTGGCTGGGCTGCTGCTGTGGCAGAGCCTCTCTGTGTCCTTGTCACCTTCACTTAGCCATGAGCTCTAGAGGGTGCCGGGAGTGCCCCCAGCCTCTGAACCAGAGGACACCACTGCAGGTGTGGGCTTTTGCTCCTTGGGGACACTTTCCTGTGGTGCTGCTCCTCCTGTGGCCCCCTGGCTGGTTTGATGGTGGACAGTTCCCCACTGCCAAGCAGGTCTCCAGCAGGATTCAACCTCTGGAGGCCCCCACACCTGGCAGCAAGGCTTCTTGTTTCTTCCTTATTTTTTTTAAAGCAGGAAAACAAATGTGTCCGTTGAGGCATGGAAGCATTTCCCTACACCTATCCAGAGGGAGGCATAGAAATGAAAAATTTCCCAGCTCCGTGAGAACCTCTGAGAAACGCAGGGGCTGGCACGGGCGTGGGCCTCACCACCCCAGCGATGGGCTGAGCTGTTCACGGGGCTCCTTCATCACCAGGTGGCTCAGCATCCTCACCTACCTGGGCAGGGAGGTGGAAAACAACAAAGTCATCAAGAAGAAGGGCCCTTTTTCCCTTCCAGCACAGCAATGCTGGAGCGATGGCTCTGGGAAGCAACACCTGTGTGAAAGCGCTGGAGGCCTGAAATCCTCTGTTTCCTGTTGACTTTGATGTCTGTGCCCTGGCGAGGAAGGGAAAAAGAAAATGAACAAGCAGTGTGAAATTAAGCATCTCTATTTAAATAGAATCTGCACAGAGGGTTGCTCCAGGCCGTGGAGGAGGCAATGACTGAGCTGAGAGTCGATAACATCAAGGATTTCTGTTTAATCCATGCCGTGTTTTCCTCCTCATTTTGGCTCTCCAAGCAGCACCAGGTGGCTTCGTGCTGCTCAGCCTTGGCCTTGGACACAGGAAAGGAAAAGGGATGGCTCCAGGACTTGGCTGAGAGGGGTGAGCACCTTTTGCAGGATTTTGGCTCTCACAAGCCCCTCCAAGCTGAGCAAACTCCACCAGGCTGTCCACAGATGCCAGTCTGTGGCTGTAACTGAGAGAGATCATCATGCAGAGAGGTCCGATCTAAAGCCCACCGTATATTTTCATTCTGCTGGGGGAATATAAATCAGGGAATGAACAAAAAGCTTTTTTTTTTTCACTGGCACTCTTTTCCTTGCCACTTTACAGCAATGTGAACTGAAGGAGGGGCACGGGACTAATGAATTTCGACCTGTTTAGTCATAAAGATTTATACCTGTAGCTTAGAACTAATATTGACCAATCAAATGGCTCCCCAAATCCTGCCCATTTTATAAAAGTTAATCATATCCTCATGGCAGGCCAGGTACAAAATAAATTTTGATTTACAACTGCACTAAAATGATCGCTATTTTATGGTGGTCATTAACAGTATTTCACACTGGAGACTTGTTACATTAGAAAACAGTAAAATGGTTTGTATCACATAATGATATTATATTTGGACACCACACAGAATACCAAGGGCTTATTGAACTTGTGTCTGAATGGGAAATTTGTTAAAAATCTGAGCATTGCAAGTGGCAAAAATGTGTATTATTTTCAGAAGTTTGTTCTGCTAACATGCGGCTGGTGCAAGAGTAACTTGTCTGACTTTGGTGCTATAAGTGATACTGATCCATATATTACTCTGCAATGACCATGTAAGAGGGCTGAATATTCAGACATGTCTCCTCTTTGGTCCATGGAATTTAGAATTATGGAATCATAGAATGGCTTGGATTGGAGGGACCTCAAAGATCATCCAGTTCCAGCCTCCCCGCCATGGGCAGGGACACCTTCCAGGACCAGGTTGCTCAAAGCCCCATTCAACCTGGCCTCGAGCACTTCCATGGATGGGGCATCTGCAGCTTCCCTGGGCAACCTGTGCCAGTGCCTCACCACTGTCACAGTAAAGAGTTTCTTCTTAATATCCAATCTAAACCTGCCCTCTTTCAGTTTATAGTCATTGCCTTTGTCCTATCACTACATGCCCTTGCCAACATTTGCAGAGAATATTGGTGTGGGTAGGTTTAGATGTGATTTTATTCTTGTAGCAGAGCTAAGGTTGTAAAAATATATAATTGATAGATTTTTCTTTTTTTATTTACCTCATTTCAAGAATAGTTTCCTGTGTTAGGAAGCACACAGTGTGATTGTCCCAGAGAACAAATATGTTACTCATAATCCAGACACCTGAGGGTTTAAAGAGGAGCTGCTTCCTAAAATATACGTGTGCATGCATCACACTTGTGCTTGTACAGTGCTCAGATCCTGGGGAGTTCTGATGAGGATATTCAAAGAAACCTGACAGTGCATGGTCCAGCAAAAACATTTCTGAATCAGCCTCCAGAAATAACTGTAAATAACTGCACCACTACTATCACAGCAGCATAACTGCCCTTTCATTGCAGAGCATTTAAAATTATGCATTAAAATGTGCAGGAGAGTGGGATTGAACAAAAGGTCAAGCGCTTTGTAGGGAGCATGATTTTCCTGCCCTGTTGTTGTCTTAATGAGTAACATCTGAAAGCTTCAACATTTTCAACGTTTTGTGCACAGGAACAAAGCAGCTGACTTTTAGGTGGCCACTTAACTGAGGTGCCTGAGTGAGAGAGTGAGAGGTGAGTTTTGGGCAGACTCCTTGTAGCTGCTTGCATGGTGACCTCTCTGCAAATACCACCTGGGGTGGGACTGCTTTCTGCTATTGTTTTAAGTGCCTGACATTTCATCTGAGATAGTACATTTTGTGTGGTTTACCCAGAAAGTGAAGATGTCAATGAAGCTCTACATCTCAGCTCACTGCTTATTTTATTTTCTCGGCACAAGGTAGCTGCTGTTAAAAGACAAGACTTTTGCATACAGCTTTCACTTACTGGTTTTGTAGGAATTGCATTAACTTCCTGAAGCATTTGCAGATACAGGAATTGTCAATGCAGCAGATCACAAATAAGGTCCATTTCTATTTTTCCTATGAGCTCTTAGGAACCGGAAACGAATCAAGAATTCTCTGCCCAGCTCACCCCTCTCTGCCGTTGGATGTGTGATTGTATAAGCACCGAAAGAGAAGGCAATTTCAGTCTGTAAATCCAAATCAATTTCAGGCTGGAACCACTAAAATAACTCAATCTGTGGCAAGTCAAGTTTATCCAGATTAGGGGGGAAAAATCCAAATCATGCAGAAAACCCCAGAGAGGATGTAAACATTCAAAGTGATATGGATCTGCTCAGAAGGTGACAATTATACTCAAGGATGAACCAGGGTTAAATCATCCAGGCTTTCAAATGCTTTCCTTAAACTTGGTTATTTGCTTATCATTCCTATGCTTCAGGTTTTGCTCCCTCACATTGCCTTGCTTTGCTCCTCCCATCATGTGTTTATATGTTCACCTATCTGTTTTCAACAGCTACTTGGGGAGAAACAAAAACCAGAAAATCTACCAGTTATTTGGCTGATCATTGTATGGAGCTGGCACGAAGAGAAGAGGTGGGCATCTGAATGTATTGTTTGTCTTATTCTCATCAAAATTCTCATTGGGTTCTAATTCCTTGGATGGAAGGAAAAAACCCGGTCTTGAATTAATGGTGAAGCTTGGAGATGGAGAGAGTTGACAAAGCACTTTAACAACCTGCAGCTCCCTGAATGGCAGCTGATAATGAGCTCACAAACTTGTGACTTGCGAGAGCTCATCCGTGAAGGGGGAATGTAAAAATTGCTTTTATGAGTTTTAAAACACTCATAACTTTATTAAGGTCCCCTTTTCACTAGTAAAATAATTTTAATTGCCCTTCATGGCTGAAGAATTATGTTTATTCTAAAGCGATTCATTTTTGTCTCCCATTGAAGGGATTCTTTTCTTTAGCCTTTTCTTGTTCATCTCTCAGCTGTTTGGATGGCAATGAAAGGAGAGGAGGAGAGGGCTGTCACCAAAGCTCTGGCAAACCACTGATACTTAATTCTTTGTTTCCACTTGATGGGTTTATACTGTGCCAGTTTCTCCAGTGGTGTGAAGGGACTAAGTTCCCTCTGACAGCCAGTGAAAACTGGGAGCCTCATAAACATTTCACCATGACAAGCTCTATAATTAAAAATAATGATAACAGCGAGCATTCAGCAGTGACCAGACTTCACCCCGTTTGTGAAAGTTTGGGTTTTAGAAACAGTGACTTGTGACAGCCACAGGCCTTGCTGTGCTGGTTGGCTGCCCGGAACATGATGTTTGGTCATTGTGGAGCCATCCTGGGAGCTGTTGGTCCATGATTACATGTGCCCACGTGGCGTACTACAGAATTGCCCCAAAACCATGCTGGCTGAAGGACTCCTACACCATCCTGCTTTGGAAGAGTTTCTCAGATCTCTGCTTGCCAACGTTAAGCCAGACTTTCATGAAGTGACGCTTTAAAGGGCTCTTCTTCCTGAAGGTCATCCTAAGGAGGGAGAGCAAATATTGAACCAACAATTCTAAACTGAACACTGTCCTCATGATTAAGGTGGCTTTTTCTCATTAGTAGTATTTTATTTCTACATTTTTAATCTTAGCTATCTACTTTGGAAGTTCTTACTCTGTTAGAGTCAAGATCTTATAGTAAATTAGGCTGGCTCTGAGAAGAGACAGAACCTGTCTGCTGTAAGGCCTAGGAACTCTATCACGGAAATTTGTGCTGATTCCTGGGAAAGCACTTGGAAGAGGAAGTTGTTTCCATTCCTAAATTTGTGCAGTAGTTTTGTTGGAGACTTTGGCACCTACAGACAGCAAAGCACAGTACAGATTAATTCTGAGAAAGCTGGACTTCAGAATTAAAAAGCAGAACTGAAGTGGAAAGCTTTATTCCAGTGTAAGAAAATGAATAGACAGAAGGTGGAGAGCAAAACACTGAAGCAAAGGGAGCATTTATTAAGAACCTGGCAGCCAAAAATGGGGATACTTTATGATTGTAGCATTACTGTGTCCTGGCTGCTTGGCTCCCTTTCTAGGTAACCAGGTTGTTTTGTCCCAGAGATTTAATTTCCTGTACACACAGTTTGTCTCATCACTTTCACTACTTTTATCAGCAATGATGGAAAAGCCCAGCTCTTCTTTTCCTTTTTGCACTTTGGCTAGATCCAACAATCTCTTTAGCAAATTAACAGGCTGGTTATTAGCTGAACCATCACTTTTTGAGTGAGCCTGGCTGTTGGAGAAAATCAGATTTAAAGTCGTAGATTTCACGTTTAGTGCAAAATACCTTTGTTTTGGCAGCAGCAGCGACTGAGGAGAATCAGGGAAGTTTTAATTCACCGGCTGTAAGGACCATATGTACACTATAACATTGTAATCTAGTAACTTACTCCAGCAGAAATTACAGCTGAGCAAAAGGGACTTGCTGAACAAGTTCTGTCATAAAAATGGGTACAGCTCATCAGTTCTCAAAAGCAACCATTTCCAGAAGGTCAGGCTGGTCCCTGGTTCCCTCTGGTTAACAAAGATTCAGAGGTTTTCCAGTTTCTCCTACAATGTTTTACAGCTCTGCAGTTTCTAACAACCTGAAAATGAGCATGACATTTCCCCTCCCCACAGTTCTATACTCGGAGGCAAGACCAAGGTTTTATAACACATGCCTGAGTCAGGGATATGTTCCTGCTGTCATTCCTAGGGGTTTCTTCAGGAATGTCATGGGCTCACGGTGCTGTGACCCCTCTCTTCAGAACCAGGCCAACAAGAGAGCAGCCAGTTTATTATTCAGAGATTCAGCCAGGGTTTTCAAGTGCTGCTGTGGCTTCTCCTTTGGAAAGGGGCAGTTTAGGCTCCACCTAAGATGACACTGCACTACTAACTCTGTGAGCCTGCCAAGGTGTTTTCTTCAGTCTGTAGAGAGAAACATTTTAGACTCAGGACTGTAGACATCTTTAGGATGAGATAAAATGCATCTTGACTTCTCTGAAAATTCCCTGGCTGAGTTTCCAGCGGCCACACAGGGAACCCAGGATAATCAGCGCAGTAGTTTTGTATTTTATGGGGCCTAAATTCTGTTAGATTAATTCCGTGGTAATGATCTCAGTGAGTCAATATTCTAGTCAACAAGGATTCTCAAATTAAGTTTTTTGATTGCCCTTCTGTCCTTCATAATCCATGGTGATAAGAATTTCCTATTATTTTACTGCTGTGATTTTAACCTGGAAATTCAGATGAGTCCTGACAGTTGAAACCATGCAATAGAGGTGTAATGATGCAAAGAGCAATGCAGTTTGCAAAATTAATAAAGAAACTGGGATTTTACTTTAAATTACACATCTTTTCTGACCCTTCAGAATGCTTATTTTGCATTGCAAGGTGAGTTGTGTTAGGTTAACTGCTTTAACAAAAAGGAGATTTGTGTTTGTAGGATCTATCTAAATATCATCTTCACCCCTGATGTTCTAGTCTAATGGGATTTGAATTACGTGCTGGTGTCTAACCTCTGTAAACAGATTGAATCTAAATTATTTGTACGAAGGATTCAAGGACTTCGCTTTCGTCCTTCCTGCTATTCCCTCTTGACCAGCTGGTCTACAGCTCATGAAGAAAACATTCCTGCTTTTGAGACTGATGCAGAAAGTGCTTCCTAGAGGAGGACATAATATTACAAGCAGAACTCTGAGCTGATAGAGGGGTATTTTTAGCAGCAAAGCACTGTGTCTTGCAATCTCCTGATAAATTTTCCTCAATACTATATGACATATCTGTCTTCTTGATTAGATGATTTATTATAGTAGAAATCAGTTTTCTCTGTTCAGACAGGAAAGTCCCACTTAGGTTCCTCCAATTAACTGTTACACAGACAGAATGTTTGAAAAAAACTTGACATTTTTGCAAAAGGTAACACTTCCGTGAGGAATCAAAGCTTGTGAACAGTGTCTGGTTGCTGCCTGGATGGTGACCAGAGCCTGACTTGCATTCAGCCATGCAAGAGCATCTCCATCTGGAGATCCATATGGATCACATGATAATCCCCAAAGTGCGGTTCTGACATCCAGCTCCTGCATGACCACTATTGCAAATGCACAAACCACAGTTCTTGGTTGTCTTAAACCATAGATAAACATCTCCTGCCTTAGTAAAAGAGTACAACAAAACAAAATTACAAAAAGTTGTCCTTTTTGACACTTTTTGTATCTGCAAGAGAAGTTTCTACTGTCAATTATCTATATACAATTGGATTGATTTTGCAGTGAGAACTGCCTGAGAGACTTCACACTCTCCATCCAGAATATTAATCAACACATCAAAATGAAAGAAAATTGCTCTGAAGCATAAAGATTTGTCTAGGCACTGCACTGGAGAAGTCTTCAGGACAGTTCAAATTTCCCACCTGGAGAGTTAACACTGAATAATGAAACACGTTGCATGAAAGGTGACAAGAAGTCAGTCCACTTGTTTCTGTTGGGTCGGTCCATTTCTTGATGTGCACCCACTGTTCCAACTGTGCAGCTGGGGACTGCCTGAGCAAGAGAAGAATTTGTAGGTCCTGACAAGAGAGCAAGAGGTCAGGAAGAAAATAAGAGGGGAAGTCAGTCCTGCAGGTTCACGAAGAGTCATGTCACCACTCCAGATGGAGCAAACCACAGCACATGAGCAGATAGCGGAACTCATGGCTCCTGAGTGGACTGAACAGCCCAAGATGTCCCCTGCGCTTCCTACATAAATCTTGGCTTGGTGTATTGCTGCTTTCTGTGGGCTGCAGACACTGAGGTACAAATTTCAAAGCCCAGAGTTTTGGTAGCAGCCTTGGGAGATTTCTGTAATTTTGCAAAAGCAGTCAGGAAAATAACATTGTGACATTCTAGATAATTTCTTCACCTTAAGTGTGTTTCAGAGCGAAGAGACAGTTCCAGATTGAGATACAGACAGAAAACTCTAATCAAGGAGTAACACAAGGAGGAAGAGGCAAAGGATAGTTTTACCACTCACTACACATTTCTTACATTTCATTTAGCTCTTCATGTTTTTGCTTCCTGTTTTACTTCCATATTTGAAGGTTTTGCATACCACTGCTAGGCTGGACTGTTCATACTATCAGCTTATTGGCATTATTGGTTCATAATATTAAAAGCTCCCTTAGACCATGAAATTTTAATAAAGTGAAATATATTCATTCTTGTGAAAAAGCAGATGTAGGGAAAATGAATTGATCAGGAATGTCTGATAATCAATTTCCTCTGGTAAGCACACGAAATAATTATTCCTTCAGACCCTGCTGTTTAATCTGCCTGCCCTACTCGTGCATCTTATAGACAATCCATCAGCACTTCGCTGCTTCCACCGGAAGCAAAATGATATCTTAACAGCACAGCTTTCAGATGGGAATTGTTCAAGTATTATGTGCAAAGTATATCATCAAAGCAATCCCTTCCTGAAAACTGTTCTTCAAAATCTTTGACCAAGTCCACAAAATAAAGATTTGTCAGACTGGGAACACTCATTGTAAATGAGATTTTAAAATGACACCATCATTCAAACCAAGCAGTAGCTGTGAGAAACCATGCTCAGCAGTGCCCCGGGGAAAAGCCCAAACTGAGGGGACAGCAGGCTGAGAGCTAGAGGTGGCACCCCCACCAATGTGTGCTGCATTCCCCTTCAGCTGAAAAAACACATCAGCCACCCTGTCTGGAGAACAGGATGTGTGTGGCTGCTCATTTGCTGTTCTCAAGGAGCAATGCAACAATTACTCAAATCACACTTTTGGGTTTCCTGCCCTCCAGGAGCATTTGTAAGCTCTGAAAATAGAGTACAGAGAGCAAGCTGTGGAAAGTGTCTCGAACTAATACATTTCTGCAGGGGAGAAGGAGTAGGGTTTTTGTCTCTGGGCATGCTGGGCTGCATGCTCAAGATTGATAGCTCAGCTGAGCCCCATACTGGGGGAGCGTTCTCATATCCCTTCTGGCAAACGTTAACATCCTTTGCTTTCCTCTTAAATTCACCAATCCTAGAGGGAAATATTTTGCTGAATACAACAGCATTTTTCATGCTAAATTATTCCACTTGTGCGCAAATCTGACCCCGAGAGGCGTTCGGTCCTCCTGCGCGCTCCAGAAATGAGTCAGGATGCGGAGAAACTCGTGGTTTGCAAAAGGATCTAAAGATCCTCCAGGTTCATGCTCAGTACAAGCAAAACAAGGAAAATGTAGCACCCACAGCTGGCAAACCTGCTAAGCAACCATCAATGCTCATAAGAAAAGCAGAGCTGGACTACGTGGTGGCTGTGCTATGGTTGTTCTCATCTGCAAGAATAATTAGGAACCGACTACATTGTTTAGCAACTACTCAATGAGCTTGCAAATGTTGCACTTACTGGGCTAAGGTAGGAATATATAATTTTTCAAGGACACCTGCTCTTCAGCTAGCACTGTTGGCTCTAGAAATAAGTTTATTTAGAGGTGTCTTTTAGCAGTTTATTTCATAGCCCTCCACCAGAGAGAAAATGGATACGTTCCTTGTTGTGAAGTGTTGTTTTCTGGTCACTAAGTATGGTCAAACTCATCAGCCTGGTGGTGTCAAGTTAAAGATGGATTAAGATGTTATAAGAGTGCTCTAATCAGTAGTAGAGCAGAGTAAAGCATTTCTCTAATCAAATCTAAATCTAATAATTTCTTCGTAGGAAAAATGATTCAGGACCTGGCCTGAGCAGCCTGCTTTCCTAGTCGCTTTCTGCATGGGAAAATCAACAAGAAATGAGCATTCCAAGACGTGAGCTTGCAAAAAAAGTTTCTGAATGGGATTTTCAGATGTTTGCTTACACCTGAAAGTAGCCAAAGTGGAAGAAATACTTGGATTTGTCTCTATCCAGCCAGCTTCCAAATCTGATGGGGATCAATAGGAAAAATTACTTGATAAAATTCTTTTTTGTTCTGTAAATATTTTCTTTTGAAATACAGAACTTGGGGGAAAAAGAAGGAAAACCAGGATGACTAGGATAAAATAAAATGTCTTGTAAAAAACAAAGTTTACCATGTTTGAAGAAAATAATCGGTTTGACCAAGCCAGTGTTTGAAGCAAAACAAGTGATCTAGCTTCCTAAAATGTACCTATTACCTTTTACCTCACTAATGATCATATAGGGTTTGCCAAGGATAAGTAAATGGAGGACTCTGATGCTCAGGCAGAAAAAAGAAATTACCTCCACCAACACCCCTGGGTACCACTGAGAAAGACAGCATCTTCTGCCAAGGACTTTGGAGCATTACTGTTTTTGGAAGCCTATAGGCAGCAGCTGTGAGCTTCCTAAATTATGTATGGGAACTACACAAACCACTGGCTTCCCACTCACAGGAATGAGACCTTCAGATGTCAGCTCTGCTCAGAATCATTAACATATCATTGCTGGCAGGTGCCCGCACAGCTTCTTCGTAACAACCCACAAAGGTGGAAATGCTGGGCCCTCCTAGAGTTTCAGCAACCTTAAAAGGTTTTTCCTAATGCTTAACAAAACTCTCCATTGCTGCTGTCCAATGCTGGTTCTTTCCGTCCCACCCACAAGGAACAGGGTGAGCAGCTTATTTCTTGGCGTTTCTAATATTTTTTGCATCTCTGAAGGCTGTTGCTATCCCTCATCTTTCGCTGAAGAACTCCAGTTAATTCTCCCAAACTCCCACGGGCGGTCTGCGTTACTACTGGTGTGCCCTGGGCTGAACGCTGTGTTTGAGCTGGTCTGTATTTCTTCTGCAGGGAATGCAAGACACCCATGGCACCATTTTTAAGCGTCCCATGCCTAATTCCATGGCCCCACTGACCCGTTTGCCATAGCACCTGCACACGTATCCAAAGTCTTTTCTGCAGTACCACAACCCACTCCAACCCTCCTTAGATGGTGTTTTGTGCAGTTGATTGCCTCCACCAGACAGGAACCAGGTACTTGCCTTTACTGAGCTACTGCATCTAATCTGTGTTTATAAATATATAATCCCAATAGCATCCCCTCTGTAGCTTTTACAAGAATAAGTCCTACCATAAACAACTGACAAAGAACCATTCACAGTTTTTAGGATTTTTCTTTATTTGTTGCTATTATATTCCAAAATGACATTTGAAAATTTACCAACATCAAAGTGCCATCAATTTTTAAGAATTGAAATTTCTCCCACGGTGTTTTCGGCAGTTTGGGAGCATGCAGGTGACTGAGTCTGCCAAGGGGTCATATATATAAAGGCTTTGGTGGATTAGCTTAAAATTGAAGAAAGCAGGACTGAATGTGTTATTAGGCAGATTTGCAATACAGGTAGCTTGCACCTAACCCAGAGAAAGGCCTCGAACATATTATCCTGAACTGAAAAGTCACTCATGGCAAAAGTTTCAGTAAAATCTGCCATCCCACCTTTTTCGCTTCACCTACAGAAATATTTCCCTGGAATTTCAGTCCCTGAGAGTTTCCCTAGTACATTCCTGTGCACAGAGATTAGGAGACAGTATGTCATTATTAGGACACCAGGAGTGCAGAACAGTCTGATGGGCTTTTACTGACTGAAAGAAAAGAAACCTTTAAAAATAAAAGTTATAAAATATAATCATAGATTCGTATGGAGTGATAAGAGTAATTCAGGTGGAGTCACTTAGTGTGTTTAAATTTCAAAGGCAGCACAAATGAGGTGCCTGTATTCCAGTGTTCATGTCTGCTGGCTATTTTACTCTCAAACCACTTCCCTAAACAGCAGCGGGAATCCTTCACTCACGTCACGTGCCATGCTCAATGGGAGAAAGGGCAAAACCTTCCCAATTTCAAAGCTGCTGCTCACCATGAAGTACCAGGCTATGTAAATCACCTGGGGGCTTTCCTTCTATGATCAGCTGCTATGGGGAGCCCAGTGCTCCTCTGATCCATGTACTCATGCTTCAGGAAGATCTTTAGCCCAGGCCTGCCTGCGTTTCTCACACTGTGCATTGTGCCTAGCACCACTTCAATTTTAAGTTCAAGGCAGCACTCCACAGGAATGGCAGGATCAAGCCTTGCATGGAGCTGCCTGGGCAGGAAAGCCCCCGGGACCAAGTCATGCATTAGAGTCTCCTTGCAGCAGGTGATACACGAGGACACATCTTACAGCTCCACACAGACACGTGGCTCTAAAAGCCAGATATTTCACATGGAGGTGCTGAGGAAGTTAAACATGCATTACAAAAGGAACAGGAGTGAAGAGCTGCGCTGCTGCAGCAAACTGTCCTGGTTGATGCAGAGGTGGATTTATTCACATAGATCTGCACACGCTTTTAAAAGTTTAAGTCAGTTCACGTAATACCTATGGAGAGGCAGTATTAGCCCACTAGAACTCCCACTCAGTCTGAAAAAAACACAGGAAAAATCCCTTATAAATTTCATGTTGAGTCATAGAAATCAAGTCTGAATAATATTTATGCAAAAAATAGATTTAGAGGTGTTGTTTTTTTAAGCATTGATCTAAGTTACGTATTAAGCTATGCAAAGTTTGTATGGAGGAGAAAGTATCTTTTGTTACATTAACTGATTTACTTTAAAATAACACACAGATTTCAGGCTTAAAAGCTCTTTGCAGAGCCAGGAATAGGTAGACCAAACTTCAAAGGTGAGCATGAGCTGAGAACAAAGGATGGAATTTAATTATGTTGTCTTAATCAGTTGTGGGGAGGAAGGTAAGAGAAAAAGTTTGATAGCTGTAGCAGAGAAAAAAGGGTATTGTAAACGGAAAGGTGCCATGAGAGCAAACGTGCCATGCTTATCTCTTTACCACTGGAAAGACATAAACAGAGAGAGAGAAATGAGAGAGTAAGAATTTATAGCTCATGGCACTGGGGCAGTTTTACTGGGAAGCAATTTGGAGTGATGCTGAAAGGGGAGAATTATAAGGTGCCATGAATGTTTGTCTCGATGCTGTGACTTTTTCTTATCATGAGTAATGTCTTTTGATTGCCACCTTTGAAAAGTGTTGTGTAGCTTCCTCTGGAGAATAGAGATTAAAAGAGAGGAAACTGAGTGTCTGTGTGGTAAAAGTTTTTAGTCTACTAATAACTGGTGTTCTTGCCATTCTGCTTTGCCTGTGCAAGTTTTTTTCTGACTCATGGGGGTTGTTATGACCATAAAATTTCTATGAGGACATTGTGTAGTAGGTGAAGTACATTTTGGGAGGAGCCCTAGGCATAGGATTCAGGAATATTTTTAAGATTGGGGATATATTGACAATTTTCCTATGTATTTTTCAAGAAATTATATTATTCCATTTGGTACATGCTGTTCTTTGGCATTTTCCTTCTGTGTTGAGTTTAGTGATCTGTGGTGGAGCTTAAGGATTGTGAAGCAAGTTTCTGAGAAAATATAAAAGTTTTATCATATTAAATTGTCTTTGTGGAAAATATTTGCTGGGCAAGCAGCTTCTTCAGACTTCAAGGTGTGTGTGGTTCCCCTTAGAACAGATGTGATGGTGATGAAAACTTGACAGCCCTTGTCTCTTTTTTGGTATGTTTAGGATGACTGCTGGGTTTGTTTTCACTGGGGTGTGACTTGCACGTTTTTATATAGCACAGTTTTTAGGATACCGTTTTCATGCTGACCATGGTTTGCTGGACTTCAATACCGCTAGAACAGAATTCAAGAGATGGTTTGATGGCAGACTGAAGTGTAATAAATTTGTCTTAGAAACCAGTGAGGGAATCCAAAATTTCAGGCCAGACAATAGAGATACCATCTGTGCTTCTCAGGTAAAATGCTGACTGAAGTTGACTTCAAACTGTATTTTTTAACCCTTTTCAGCATTGCTTGATGAAGCTGTTGTGGTGTGGAGACTCCTTGGTGCCCGCTTCTGTGCATACAGTCAGGAGGAATTGTGTTGGCAAGGGCTGTGGAAAAGATGAACTTGGCAGTATATTTAGGCTGGCAGTATATTTAGGCTGGCCTATAACTTGGCCTTATTCTGACAGGTCCTCAGTGCAGGCTGCAGGCACCTCCACCAAGGGTGAAATACCAGAGTACATCCTCCGTGATGAAGGTGGTAGCAGCAAGGTAGTTTAAGTTGCACCATAGAATTAGTTTAGTTTGGAAACTGAGAGACTTTACTTTGGCCTGGAAGAAGGGCTTGTTTACTTTACAGTTTCTCTATTGTGGCCAGTGATGACAATCAATCTAGAAATCAGTTTTGCCTCTCTCCAGGAAACTTGCTTCCCTTACAGCCTCAACCCTACAAGCTTCAAAGCTTAGTATTTCCAAGACTTTTCAAACCAGTGCCATCTGCTTTGGCTGCAGCCTGGACCAAGATGCCTGAGCCCTGCCTGGCCTCAAAATATAGGACACAACTTCCAGGCTGTGGCCTCCTGCCACCAGTCCTGGTTGAGCCAATGTTGATGTTCCATCTCCGATCATGCTCGGGAGCAGCTGTTTCTCCATCCCAACAGCCCCAAGGCCCTGCAATGACTCCACTGGAAGATGCATAAGCTGTTAACAAACAATAACAATTTAATCTAAAGCCCACTACATGTTACGGCACGGAAGCCAAGGGCACTGATTGAATACA
Organism: Dasyornis broadbenti; assembly: GCA_013397935.1. Classification (NCBI taxonomy): domain Eukaryota; kingdom Metazoa; phylum Chordata; class Aves; order Passeriformes; family Dasyornithidae; genus Dasyornis; species Dasyornis broadbenti. The sequence goes on from VZRN01001723.1 coordinate 660,508, forward strand.
TCAAGCTATGGCTTGGATTTCTGACAGCCATGTAATGAATTGCGATTAACTATGCTGTGACCGCTCATGGAAGAATTACAGTCCAGAGAAGGAAACTAAAATGAAACATTTGACAGCAAAATAATTATTTAGATCCCACTTTTTAGAGCATTTAAGTAGGCACATAGTAGCTCAAAGAGAGAGAAACAAGGTGGGGAAGGAAAACAGAAAGGCTGAGGAATGAATAAGAGGGCAGTTGAGAGGCAGTTCTCACTCATCAGGTTCCTGTGGGAAGCAAAGGGAGGTTTAGATTGGAATATTTCTTCAGTGAAAGGATGCTCAAATATTGGAACAGGCTGTGCTGGGAGGTGGTGGAAGTGCACTTTTAATATGATATTGGAGATGGGTGGAAAAAGAATTGTTGAACCTGAAGCAGAACAGCATGTAGGAAAAGAGAATCTGGTTAACACAGTGTTGCAACTTTCCTTTTAAATGGGAAAGGAACACAAAATATTGCAAAACATGCAAATTATAGAGAGGGAAAAGGACACTCCATGAAAGAAGTCTGTGGAGGCTGAATCACAGACAAGAGCAAAACTGAACTAAGGAGGGAAAAAAGCAAAAATTATAGGAAAGGACAACAGGTTTTTGTGCTAAGTACTAAGCAGGAAATTACAGGCAAAGAATGCAGTTCTAGGAAAAATAGCAGCTGTACAACACAATACAGAGATGAAACAATGCTTGCACCAATGAAAAGTCACTTAGGAGGAGAAATTGTATCCATGAAAACAACAATGACAATCAAAGGATTAACAATATGGGAATGACTGAAGATGCAAATATTTGGGTTAGAGAAAGGGTAATGATGGCACAGAAATCAGTGACAAATCACAAGAATGGTTTTCACAGCACTTCTTTGCATCTCGTATGAAATAACTGCTTACAGCAGATGTCTTTCCCGGCACCTCTAGGAAGGCACAGATTTCTTTCAAGCTTCTTGTTATTATTGCTTTTACTGCTGGTTTTATACGAGCTTAATGACCTCAGCCATGGCTCACAGCTCCATCTGTCCTATGCACTGTACAAACATTCAGGGCAACTTTATGGTTTATGACCCGGCAGGAGAAACCTGAGCTGATAAGCAGGAGATGCAATAGTTTGGTAAATGTGAGGGTCAGGCAGCACTGTGTTTCTTGGAAGTGCCACTGAAGAGAAAAAAAATGTTCCGTTGTGACATGCTATGGTCTGGACAGTTAGCTGACCCTGGGATTGGGGTGGTCCATGAGGCTTCTCAAGTTGTTCATGGCCTTCAGGAAATCATGACAAAAATGAAGAACAGAAGTCATGTCACGTTGTTCCAGGGCTGCATGTTGTCTTAGCATTGCCTTTCATGCTATTAAGGATTTTCCCTGGCAGCTTCCTTCACATTGCTGACTCCTCACTTGTCTCATAAATTACTGGAAGAGGTCTTAACTTGCACTTCCAGACAGAGCCTGTACTGACAGAAATACAGCAGTCTGCTCTTTGTGCCAAAGCAATGCACTTGCACTTCCAACTTACTCTGGGGCAACTTCCTTCCATCCATCCACCACAACTGCAGTGAGGTGCACAGATAAATCTCTGCAGACTTCAGACAGTGCTTGGCACCCAACACCCGGCCTGGGAGGAGAAAGAAGCCCATATACTGTGCTTTGGGCATATTATCAATCAGAAGACTTGCATGAGCACTGAGTGCTTTTAATTTTCCTGTGTAAACAGCTTGTTCTGCAAAGCCTGACATCTCTTGATGAATCCAGAGGTGACCAAGAGGAACATCAGCATCAGTCGAAGAAATGCAGGAAATAATGTTGGTTAGCAAAACTCAGAGTCTTTCAGATTTCCTTAATCAGATTTACAACATTATTTAAACATCTCAAATGCCCTCCCCTTACCAAATAATTAGGAAAGTGTATTAATGTTTTGACATACTTCTGGTTAGTATACAGCATTGCTTAGGCAAGAGCAATTTTGCTAAAAACTAACTATCCCTGGAGGTTGAGGTTGTGATATTTGAAGAAAATGCTGTGAGTTCCAAGGCTAATTCTGAGGGAAAAGGTGAAATGTGAAGGAGAACCTTTAAGTGAATAGCAATCCAAGTTAAGCACATTCTAATGAAAGAGAAGAAATAGCTGTGTACTGCTGGTACTACACCAGCTTTTCATTCAATAGAAGAGTTTGATGAATGGGTCTGTTCCTTGCTTTATTGGTTTTGCACTTGACATCTGTGACCCAGATTCTCTGGATTTAGCTGACTAAATGGAGATGGCTGTAGCTGAGCCAGTCACTGCAGGCTGCCTTTAAAGTCAATGGAGGTCCAGTGAACAGGACAGAGGTGGGGGAAAACCATCGTACTGACAGAGACATCTGAAATAGGTCAGATGACCAACCCTCTTAAACTAACTTTTTATCTCCATTAACAACAAAGAGTCCCATTGAGGCAGAGCTTCACGGCAAATCTGAAGGGGGAAAGCTATTTTGATTCCTCTGTAGTCATACTTAGGTCTGACAAAGTCCTTTTTACTCACATATCCTCTTTTTTTCTGAGGTGATCTCACGCTATTAACTAAAATAGCAAACAAAGGGAATATGGTGCTGCAGTCTTTGACAGAGACTCCCACAGGAAAGCCATCTCCCTGAGACATCTTAGCATAGCCCAGGAGTAGCCTGTGATCTTTAGAAGCTAAGGTCTGAAGATGCAGAATCCATAGGGAAAAGTTCTGCTTTCAGGTCAGACTTTGAAATTTGAATTTGGGGATTCCAGAAAACTCTGTCCTTGAGGCTGAGGAAAGAAACCTGTCCATGATATAACAACAGCATCAGTCTGTGCTCATAGGACCACCAAGCATCCATATGTGTTAGCAAGTGTGATAAACTAACAGTAGCTCTTCAAAATTTGGCATTATCCACATGATTTCTACCCTCTACACCACCTTGTACATTCAGGTTCTTTTCTGTTTTGCAGAGTGCTAAACTGAGCTTTGTTTGCCTCATCATTTCCCTCTCCAGGTTCTGTAGGGCAGATGCCATTCCCACACCTCAGGACTCACATCGTGGACACAAACCCACACTCAACTGCAGTCTGGGTCAGGGTGGGTGAAGCACAGGAGTGTTCATGCAGTCTGCACAAATCCTGCTGCATTCAGGAGCTTGAACTCCCCTCCGTTGTTGTTATTGTACTTGCTCGGTTTCCAGCTGCCTCCACTGAGGTTTCACTGCACGGCTCCTGTAACTCAAGACCTTTTTACTTTATAATCTGAGTTTTGTTACGGCAGCCAGGGGACTAGTGTCCTTCTGTATCACTTTCACAACGAGGCCAGGCACTCTTCCTCTGTGTGCTGGATGGGGGCAGTTGCACAGGTCCTGGCAGATGGTCTTCACCGCCACATAACACAGCTCTTCCACAGCACGAGGGGAATACTTGTGTCTCCAGTCAGAAGTATGAGAGGAGTGATTACAGCATCTGTGCTGTCTAACACGGGCTGTGGGAGGCCATAAGCAGCACGACTGCACTGAAGTCACTGCTGTTGCCCTTTATGGTCCTATTTTTCTTTTTATTTTGTTCATTTTATACCTCGGTGTACATGATGGCTTTGGCTTTGCCTCCAAATTGCACAGAGTCAGCTATTGGTTTTGCAGAGATTTGTGCACCTTTCCCATTAGCCAGCTTTATGCTTCCACTTGCCAAATCTCTGCTTGACAACGAGCCAGGCAGGCCACTCCAACATCACCCAGGGCAGCTAAAAAATAAGCACATCCTGTTAAGCCATGTACACAGGGTGGATTTGTTCCTTTGCCCATGCCTCTGGTTGGCATTCTCTAATAGACACTCACCAGCCTCTGGCTTGCAGGAGGTCATGAGAGTCTGGACACAAACCCAGAGCAGATGTTCCCAGAGCAAATGCTGGTTTTGACACAGTGGTCTAATTGTCTTTGCTCTGTGCCTAAATCTAGGTTACCAATCACCAAGCCTTTTCAGCAGGTACTCTGTGCTTGAAAGTAGTCTCCAAATCTCTTCTTTACCTCTCTGGGTATGGTGATACCCACAGGTGATTCAGGTTTCTCCAAAGTGAAGTGTGACTTTCTTATCCCACACTTAACGTGTAAACCAGACCTCTCCTCTAAAACATTGTCTCCCCTTCCCCTTACAATTTTCTCATTTATACACCCAAAAATGAGCAAGAGTCACAAAGGTATTAGAGCATTACAAAATGTGGATCTTAACATAACAATTTTCTCATGGGACCTTGTGGATTGTTTGACACAGTTCCAGTTAGCAAGCGCTAACACATAATTAGAGTAAAAAGCAATTAAATCAAAACTCATTGGTTTTATGTAAACTTATTTCCCATTTTACAACAGCAGTGCATTAGGGCCGTGGTGCCCCACATGAGAATTAAATGAGTAATAGCAAATGGGATCACAAGTCTGAAGAGTAAAGTTTCCATCTAACATGATGAAGGAGTCCACAGCAAGATGTGCTTAAGGAACTGTCATGGAACTTTTTCTGATGTACTTTCCATCCAACAGATGCCTTTGTGTTTATAGAGTGCCAGGCAGAGCATGACAACTGGTTAACAAGGGTAACAGAGCTGGAGCTCAAGCTGCGTGGAAGCTTCTATTTTTTGGTGGATGTAGCCCGAAACTCTTTATCTGAACATCTGCTTCATTAAGACATATTGTGATGCTATTCACAACAGCAACAAAGAGCTACAGAAAGCACTGTTCTATCTCTCTTTATCCTACCCACGTCCCATACCCCCCTTCAAAACTTTTCCACTACAGATGTCTGTCACAACGCTTGCTGTTGGCTTTCACTGCGCTTCCCCACAAAAATGGTAATGTGCTTCAAGGGAAGCAGACCAGTGATTTCTGACTGTTTCTGAAGTAACAATCTATGCAATTTTATTGTTGTTTCTGGTTTTGAGAGAGACCTTAAACTGGGAACAAAGGAATATCTGCAAGTAGTCTGCAATTACCCAGATATTGTCAGAGCCCTGCTTGGAATCAAGTTGAAGAGGCTGAATTACAGACGTGGTTTTGGAGTTCTGTGCTCTACTGATGAGCAGCTGCATGAGGGAGTAGAATTTTAAGTTGTCCCTCAAGCACGATTGAAAACATTGCTTTTCCAATATTTCTTCCTTACTCAGCCTCTTTGGAAATTCGTAGGAAATAATGAAGATTACTAGGAAAACCTGTATTGAATATCCTCTTTTAACAGGAGACCAACTTTATGCTGCTTGCTTGTTATTCAGTTCATTCTTTTTGTTAATCTTGCTTTATTCTGATAATATTTAATCTATTGGTTTCGTCTTTTATTTCCTACTTGGTGACCTCCTGCTCCATCCTCATTTAGAGAAGGCTGGCCAATGAACACAGTATTTTTAAGACAAAACCAAGGACACCCTGTGTCTACTCACTGATAGACCTAGATAGACTGATAATCTTTTAATTTAATATCTAAAACAGCCACAGTGAATTGCAGCCAAGGCTATCCTCCAAAGAAATAGCAGTAATTGCTTAGGAATGTGCTAAAATTATCCAAAAGGTGGGTGAACAGGGACATGGGACTCTGCAGACCCAACCAAACATTTATAACTCCCCAAAATTCCTTTTCCCAGCACAGCATTTAGTACATGGAGAGCCTGGATTTATGAACTGCAGTTTCCAAGTAGCATAGCTGTGCAAGCATCAAGCAGAAAGAAATGTAGATTTCAATTAATTTGTTTCCAGATATTTTCTTATCTTTAAGCAGGCACAATTTGCAGGAGCAGGATGAGTGGGTGTTGCACCTTGCAGGCTGTTCTGTAATTTCAAAGCAAACCATATCTTTATCCAGCAAGGGCTGGCAGTTGTCCCTTTAGTAACACTTGGCATAAAGACAGACAGCCACTAAATGCTTGTGCTGAGACCTACCACTCACCCACTGTCCCTTAGGTCAAAAAATAAATAAGTGGTGTGGATATATCCCCAAAATTTGAACAGAGTGAGCAGCAAGGGCAGTGAGGAGCTGGTAAGTGACATTAATAAAAATTGGAAAACTGTTGCTACACAGTCATGGTGAGTTTCGGTCAGGGTTCAGCGATGCCTTAGTGTAAAACAGATATGAAAAGGCATCATTTTAGGGTGGATCTGTCTTTGAGGAGATCCTTTCTGGGACTGTTCTCCATGGGATTCCAAGATGCAAGCCTCTAGAAACTCTCATTAGAGTAGCTACCTGCCCAAAAACACCACCCAGAAAGGCACAGCTGAAATTTCTAAACACCACGGTTGGAAGAAGCTGGTGTGCAGAGAGCCTTTGGAAATCAGAACAGGAAAGCTTTACAACCCTCCCTCCTGTCCCCAGGAGATGGAAGGGTGAAAGACACAAGTGTGAGCATTGCTGTAGATTCACATCAGAAGCTGCCCCAGCCTGAGCCATGCAGGAATGGATGGGCTGGGGAAACAGCCACTGGTGGCAGCTGCATCAGAAGATCTTTGAGATTGTTCCCAAAAAACCGCTGTACTGGTGACACTGCTGGTCCTGCTGGGCTGTCTTGACATCCCAGACCAACATGGGAGGGATAAGACACTGGAATTGTTTTCTGGGCATTTTCAAAGCCCACATCTACCAAATTATTTTGAATTGGGCAAAACAAAGTACTGGATATACTTTAGATGGCAGTCCTGTAATAGTAAGAGGATGAATTAAATGACCCAAAAAGTCTTCTCTTTCTCTAATCTCTGTGATTGCATGAGATATATGAGAGAGGATTTTTAGAACCAATAATACTCATACACTAAACATCTTTCATCCAGGAGAGAAAGATAAGAAAAAAAAAAAATACAAAAACGAAAAGTGTGTTAAAAACCAATAGCTGTGTTCATAAATCAATTCATTCAGAAGATTTTTTTTTCTTTTCCCAGGCATTAGGGTGGAAGTACATCATGAGAAAAGGCTTTAAGAAATGCCTTGAGCAATGGAGAAATACAAAAAGCATTTTGCTGCTTCACTGACATGTTTAACATAAAAGAAATTTAAACATGATCATTTTTCAACTCAACAGTTTTTGACTTTGTAATGAATAAAAATTTGATGAAAAAAGTGGAGGAAGGAGAAGAGAAAAATACTATGTTAAAAAGTGCTCCAGTAAGAAGTCTTGTCTATTGATGCCCAAGGACATTCTAAAGGTTTATTTTTTGGAGACTATGCTAGATTTACGGCGACTATCAAGTGTGGATTGTTTGGTTTTTGTTGTGGTTTTTTTTTTAATTTTAATTGAAGCGACTCTCAACAGATAAAAATTGCCTCAATTTATGTCAAAAATTGTCTCTCCCTTGTGGTGATGCACTCCATATTAGACACTCAGCTATGTCCCCTTCACTGAAACTACTTATGTTTGCTAGTGAAGCTTGAATACTGAACCATGCATGGGAGGCACTGGCTATTGCATTTTGCCAAAATAAATAATTTTAAAATTAATAATCACTCTTTGTTTAGTTTAAAGCTCACAAAGTAATTAATTTCCTGGTCACCTCACACTGGGCCTCTGTTTGGAGGAGATGATTCCCCCAGTTCCAATGGTGTCGGCGGTGAAGAGAGACGGAGTTCTCAGGCTCTAGCCCTCTATTCATGCCAGTTTTCACTTTCTTCTGTCAGAAGCATCCTGGGGAGGACCCAGCCCACCCCGTCTAGCCTGGAGAGAGGCACAGAAAGTGTTACTTTGACCATGAAAAGGCATTAGCAACCACCCACTGCTTACAGACTTGCCTTGCCATCAAATGGCTTGGAAAAGTCTAAAACTAGGCACTGTAACAAATGCCAGCTTAGTCATGTTTCATTTATTCTGCTTAACAGATCTGATCATTATTTTTCTTACAGTGAGGTAATTAAGTGTATCTGTCATCTATTAGATTTTTAAGGTTACAGGCATTTGGTAAAACATTAAATGAAAACCGCAGTGATTCAGAGTTGTTGAATTTCTAATATAATATTAATCCTCACTCAGAATTTTATGCATCATGCACACACAGTCACATGCACTCTCACTTCTCCTGCTTGATTTTTCAAAACCTTTCCTTTATGTGAGTCATTATTTTAATAGGGGAAGAACAGAATGCGTCTGTGTCTTTGCAAAACACATGGACAGCTGCCTCTCATCTCCAGCAGGCCAAGGAGGGATTTCAGAGTATCCCAGAAAAAATGTGGCCTTTTCGGTCAAGGCAGTATTTATTTACAGGTACCAAACACAAGGAAAGCCACCTCTGATGTCTCTTCTCCACCATTAGAGGCTGCACTTGGAGGCAACAAGATTCCCAAACACAGAGTGGAACAAGGAACTAAAGGCAGCAAAACTGCCCATGAGGACTCGGACCTCTGCAATATTTCTGGTACCAGAGACACTCATCTGGGTGATGGGGAATGACAGCAGACATTTAGGCTGCCTTAACTCTGCTATCACAAAGGTCAAAACCCAGTTTACAGACAGGAAAATTAGGCCAGCAGCAACCACTTTTATGTCAAAAAAAAAAAAAAACTAAACAACTCACCATGACAGCTGCCAGGTAAGTGCTTTCCACATTTCTATTAGTGTAGGGAGAACAGAATTTTTTTCCTTATTCCTCCATAATTTGCGATTTCCTTCTCTGGAGTTGCCTCACTTGTTCATAAACCACAAGCCACCAGCAGTGTCACTAAGGTTATTCTCATTGCTTTATTCACAAAACACTTTTTAAAACTTGGTGGTTTATACTCTGTCACCCATGGAGCCTGGCAAGTGAGAGGACTGTTCCCATAGAGTCAGAGAAAGGTAAATAAGAAAAACAAGCTTATTTTCAGTAGGTTTAAACTTGCTACACATGCATCCTCCCACCAGGGAATGGTTGCTGATAAAAAGTTGGAATACATACATTTAGAGTATAGAAAACTTCTAGAAGATAGAAGGAAAAAGCCTTTTTCCCCACTACAGATGCATTAAATGGCTTAATGTAACGCCCTGCACTTAAATATTCCAACCCACACTGGTCCCAGAAGGATCCCATCAGAGTTAGTGGATATTCAGGCAAGAGAGCGAGCAGAGTCTGGGGGGAGCAGCTCCTCTGAAAACAAGCATCTGTAACACTGCTGGAAGTGCCCATTCCTCTTACTGATTGCAAAGGAAGCCCAGGATGATACTACAGATGTCTAAAGCTATGTGAGAATAAATCCAGCTGATTTATTAAACCCAAACAGCTGAGCATGGCAGAGCTCAAGATCCAGCTCTTCCCTCCCACCCGAAGCAGTGCATGATCCCTGCACACCACATGGAGTTAAAGTCAGCAGTCTCTGGCTGAGGAGGGCTACTGAGAGCTCCTCTCCTGTCCAGAGAGTTCTTTGCTCATTCTCACTGCCTTCATCTGCACTGTGCAAGCTGCCCCCGGCATAAATAAACAGGCTTGTCTCATCAGAGAACAAAGGGAAAGACAAACACAGACAAAGCTGAACTATCGTTCTGTCACCAGGCCTTTTGTAGCAGTATCAATATTTTAAACAGCAACCTTGGCCCTTTTCAAAAAGTGGGCTGCCTTCTTTGTTTTCTTAAAATAAACACAATATTTTTCTTTCTAATTTCCCAAAAATATCCCGCGGGTTCAGATGTGTCTACTGCCTCTGTACAAACTGGAAGAAAGAAGTAAACAGCACTGTAACAAGAAGGTTGATATCCAGCAGAAAGGGCTCTGAACAGCTCCAGAGGCTGTTGACAAGCTGTGCTCAAAAGATGGCTGGAGTAAAAACAGGAGCGAGGAGAATTTTACAAAATGTGTTGCTGCCACTGAAAATATTTTTAAACCCACATCGCCATGGAGATTTGTGGGCACAGAAGGGATCAGCCAGGGCTGTTGTTCTTCTCTCACCTTGAATATCATTGCCAAATCCATGCTTTTGTGTAGATGTTAGTTTCTAACAGTTACTGGTGATGCGGATGTCAGCTGCCTGATGTAAGAGATCCTGCAAAGTGTAAATATTTGCGGCTCTGTCCTCCAGCAGACAGGACACACCTCTGCTGCACCAAGGAATGGCTGAGTTGGCACACAGGCATGTGCTCTGGTGACTGCTGATTTTTCCCTCAGTTCTTTCTCCCTGTTTAGGCAAAGGATGCCAAATGCAACATGACTGACTGGATGCCTGTTTGCTAGTGACATGCCAGAACGACTTCTCAGACATTTTGATCAGCCCTGGAGGCATGAATGACTTTTGAAAAGCTGCAAATGTCCTTTCCCCTCTTTCTCAGCAAACTCCTCTGGGTTCTGATCTGGATCAACCCGAGGTGAATGCCCAAATCTTTAGCCAGTGCTCTCCACTGCTAGGAGGGAACCAGACTGAAGATAGGAAGCAGCTTTTGCAAAAGAACCAGACACACAGGCAGCAAAATCCTCTCTATCTATCGCCATCCTCTTGTGCACAGTCATCACCAGTGCTGATGTGTTTCAGTACATAAATTCTGGGTGCTTGCCTGGAGGAAGATGTGGGAGCAATCTCAACGCATTTAATCAACTCAGAACAAAAGCTTTTGTTCTAGTTAATGTGCAAATTAAGTGTCTTTCTCCTCCAAGCACAATGAAGTATTTTAAAAAGTGGAGAAAACTGATTTAATAATTGAATAAGCAGTATTGCAGGCATTTCTGGTAGCCTTGGTCCTTACAATTATCTGCACACACTTTGGAAGCACCCACACCCACATTTTTTGTGTCCATCCCCTAAAAAATGTGGCTCCAACATTCTCACTCCTTCTAGGAGATGATTAGGAAAAAATCCCTAAACAATATTCCCAGTGGGAGAAAAGCAGATGACTAGACCCGGGCTGCTGCTGTCTAGGAAGGTGAGACCAGCCCTGCACCAGGCGGAGAGGGAGGTAGGCTTCGGAGAGCTGCCCTTAGGGGAAACAGAGCAATTACTGAGAAAAGAAAATGAGATACAGCCTCCTTCTGCCCATCCATGTGCAGCTTCCACAGCCTGCCTCTAGTTATTTTATACCTGTTATAACGATGCAGCTTTGTAAGAAAATGCAGTTTCTGGCACATCTTATGAGCCGGAAGATTTCGCAGTCATGAAATACTTGCAGTCACAGTGCAAGGTATGGAACAGGTAGATCTGCAGCAGCCTGACTGGTCCTGATGTCAGATAAAAGAACATGATGACTTTTTAGGAGCAGACAAGTCTGTCTGTGACCCACATAGCAGGGAGACAGAAAACATAAACAGTATTGCAGAGACTGGTGGAAAATACCAAAAAAAGACCCAAAACCAAACCCCAGGGGAAAAAATTCTACCTCTGGTGCTCTTGTTTCTGATTTCATCCATTTAGAGTTTGGATCATTTGCCTATAGAAGTGGTAGCGAGATCAGAAGTTCTGCTAAGTGTCAACCTCCCCTCTTTTGGCTTCCTCTTCCATCCTTAACATCACAGAGTCAGGGCCTTATCAGGGGAAACTCTGGTTATCTCAGGCCCCTGTGTCAACCTGTCCCAGCATCTCTGCTGTCCCAGGTCAGTGAGACCCTGTGGTGCCCCATAGCTCTGCTGGCTATGGGGCACCACAGTACTCAGCTGTATTTGCAACTGCATTTGGGTGCAAAATACAGCAGGATCCATCCAGACACAGGACACAGGAGCAAAAAGCTGCTCTCTGTCTTTGGCTCTGGTTGTTTATCGAGCCAGAGGTAACCATGAAGGTTAAAATTAGCTACGCTCAGATACTTTCATGGTTCAACTGTGCATGCACAGAAGCACTAGAGACTGCAATCATTCTGTGCTCTTCAGGTACAAATCCACTTTTCTCTCTCGTTTTATAGCCCCTTGTACAACACAACTGCCCCTCTCTTCTGCAAGATGTGGCAGGACTGTCTCTAAGTGGATTTTGTCCCCTTTAGGCAGGTCTCGGTTTGCATTATTTAATTGATCAGTGACATAATCAGAACTGCACGGTGGGCTTGGATCAGCCTGGACCCCGGAAACATCACTGCTTCTTTTGGTGGGTGGAGGAGACTGCACAACACCACAGCCAGCACCAGTAAGGAAACATGAACGGCAGCTCAAAATACACTGCTGCAGGTGTGAACTGCAACATCACTAAATTTAGTAATTTTGGCACAGCCCAAAGTTCTTCCTCCAGCTCCAGCCTTGCCAAGAAACCTCCCAATGACAGAAAGTGCATTTGTTATCATTTCGATAACAAGCTTAATTCTCTGAACAGTGAGGTGTAACTGATGGAGATTGCCTTTCTCGTTTGCTCAGTCTTGAGGCTTTCCCTGGAAGATCTCCAGGAAAATTCTTTAGTGATAATTTTTCTTCCACTTCAGTTGTTCTTTATGAACTAGGACAATGAGTAGGCCATCCCTTTTTAAGTGTCCCTGAAGAGTACAGTCATATTTGACACCAGAGAGAACAGTGCACAATAAAAGACAGTCATTAACAAAGACTCCATTCCTGACAAAATTTTGAAGATGCAGAGAGACAAAAAGCATTGCAAGGGTTCTTTTAAGGAATGCACAAAATCTTATCTGGAGCCTAAACAATGCACAAATGCATTAAAGAGAAAAACATTCTCTTGAAAGTAGAAGAAATGGAAGACAGACCTTCTATAATCTCACCCTTAAACTTCGTGGATTTAATTACAAAATTGTACAAAGGTTATAAGAGAGGCGGAAATACACTCAGGAGAAGACTCATACACAAAACATTAAACCTTTGAGTTTTCTGGTCCCTATAAGTTATATTTAACTACAGCTTTAAAAAAACCCAGCACAACAGAAACAACAACAGCAACAAAGAAACAGCAAATAAGCAAACAAAATACCCCACAACACCTGGGTATTAAGTGAAGTACCAGATACAAGGAAAGGGAAAAAACTTTTAGATAAACTGATAGCAGAGAAACTTCTGTTTGAAAAGGTCTCTCTGCAAGTATTGACAGTTCACATGAAGTAGTGTATTAAGAAGATTTAATGAGATGTAAGGCTGGTACAGGCCTTTGCACACCTTCTGTTTACTGCACAAAAAGTAACTAAAATGACATAATAAATGGCCATAGCCACGTGGTGCTAATGCCACCACTGCAACCTAACTACCCATACCAACGGGTTGTTTACAACTTCCTCCCTTAAAGACATTTATTTAGAGAGTTACGAAGACTTTCTTTTCCTGCTTCTCTGTCTAATGAGGTGGTTGAATAGGTGTGAGTGTAGTATCTTCTTTACAGAGTTTGATACAAGGGAGAGATAATTTTTTGTTCCAGAAAAGTGTTCTATAGTCATAGATGAGACACACAAAATTCATTTGGAATTGCAATAATAATGAAGACAGAAAGATAGTGATATAGGGGGATGCTGGAAAAAATCAGCAGCAAGATTACTTTTTTCCCCGACTAGAGCAGTGTTACAAGAAAAAAATTAGCCATAATTTTGGTTTGATTGCATCACAAATGCTGTTTCCTGGGAAAATTATGAAGTCTCACGCCACAGAAACATGGTGATTTTCAGTGCTTTTGTGTTCATAAACCTAAAAAAAAGTGGGAAATGCCCCGCCACTACACATTTAGCAAATCTGGGAAAATGGCAAATAAAAGGAACCTGCATTTCTTTTTGCACATGGCCTTTGCCTGGTTGTAGACTATAAAAAAAAGTAAAAGGAAATTTAAGAAAAAAAAAGCAAAAAAAAAAAAAAAAATCAGATTGCAAAGGCAAGTACTTGAAAATATTGAGATCTCTCAACAGAAGTTAGCTGAGGTAATTCTTCACTCTGCTTTCTGAAAGAGCAGAACTACGTAACGCAAAACTGAACATAGAAAATTTGGATCAAAAGGGCTGTAAAGAATTGATAAAGGGATGGAACTTTAAAATAGCTGAAACAAAAGCCCACACACTTCCTTTGTCAGATGTCTCCATCAGTGGTGGTCATGGGAGGTGGTTCCACAAGCAGGAAAAGCAGGCCCTGGACCTGTGCCAGGTCAGGAATGACCATGCCATGGTTTGGGTGTCTTCAGTGTTGAACAAGTCACACCTTGGCACTGCTCTGCCTGTGGTGTTGCAGGGTGTTGCACCAAGGCTGGGCATGATTTATTTCTAGTGTCTCACTACCTGATAGGTATCCTCAAAGTAATAATTTGATAGAGTTTTGGGCAATGGTCCATTTTATCCCCCAGAGATTGAAAGCTCCCTGAGGCATCATCTTCTATTCAGCATTACTAAACAATGCTGAGGCTCTGAGCACTGCTTTTAGGAAAAAAATTTATCTGTGAGTATCATAGCAATGCTAAGAAATCATCACCTGGGTTCAGGGTCCTGCCATGGTGGGCCTGAGAAGAACACATCCCCCCACCCTCTTAGTGGACCATAAAAATGTCTTTCCAGGCCATCTATAACTGCCAGTCTGAAATTTGCTTATGTTTGTGGTTTTTTTTTCAATTTATAATTATTTACATATAACTCCACTAATTTTAAGCCAATTACTTTGGGATTATTACTGTTTATCTTCTGAGCTCTAAGTTGTGAAAAATGACATTTCAGGCTTTTCTCATTAATCATAAAGTCATTAATGTGTTTACACTCAATCAGAGGTAGAGAAGAGCTGTGCATGATCACACAGACCTAAACACCGGTGTTTGAAGAAAAATGTTGAGTATTTTGAGATTTGTGAAAAAAAAATGGCATTGACAGCTAGTGCTTTAGAGACCTAAACCCTTTCACACTGTTACAGGTAGGATAATCACTTGCCACCAGCTGCTAAAGTCTATGTGTAAAAATAAGCTACAAAGATGGGATAATGGTGTTGTCTATTTGCCAAATACCTTGCAGTAAATTTACTTTCACCAGTGGCACCAAGGTTTATATAGAGGCTTCTTACTGAAGCACAAAAAATGTGATTTATTTAAAAGAGAAAGAACCTTAGTGTCAGTTTAAGTCACATTGCCACTTAATTCTCACCTTTAATGTGTCTGAAAGTGGCCACAGAGTATAAAACATACAATGCAGCTGGAAATTTCAAATTCATACCCATAAGCTTGCTTGGAAAAGCCATTACTCAATGTGGAAGAACAGATAGTTTAATTCAGAAAAAAATCCAACTTAAATAACTTAGGGTTAGTACTTGACAATGTCATTAGTGGGTTTTTTTCCTTGCTTTTCAGCCTGAGACAGTTCTGCCTTCTCTAGCCAATGCAGGTAGTGCTCAAAGTGTGGTGGATGAGAATTAACTACCTCATTGTGGTTGTCTAACTCAATACATATTGATTTGTGGGTCCTGTGACCTAAAAAAAAGACAAACTATATTAAACTTCAAAATAATGTTAAATAAAGATGGGCTTCACCCAATTAGCTAATAGAGAACACATCCCAGTAGCACTCTTGTGGTAGGAATGTTAAAAGACATTGGCATCTGGAGACCGTAACTTATCGACAGCGATGTTCTGTTGGCCAGTTAGATCTCAGGCCGAGCTGGCTCACTGGCATAGAAGTCGTCTCAGCCACATCAATCCTGCCCAGTTCAGACAGAGTTCAGTTCCGTGGTAAAAGCTAAAGACATCTCAAGACCCTGTGACTGATGGTATGGACTGGTGTTTAAAAGAATTATCTCCAGCTCTGCAGCAGAGCTCACGTATGGCATATCACAAACCTGGGCGTTCCTTTTCTGTGCCTCTGCCTGAGGGGTAAAGCCTTTGACCATGCCAGGGTTCTGCAGCCCTGATGTCCAGATGGGGATCTAGCACAGCGTGTTGTGGCACCTTGTGGCACACAGATCTACATTTCTGTGAGGCAGAAGAGGCCAGTGAGTATCTGCCTCTTCTCCTGGTCCTTCATCATGATGTAATGAAGGCATGTATCTGGACCTGGAAGATGTGAAGTTCCCCAGTTCTGCTGGGTTGGTAATGCCAAATTAAGTGTCACCAGCCATCTCCACTGAGCTGGTTGAAAATGTCACTCACTCAGTGATATTACTGGACCATGAAGAGGAGGCAAAGAACCATGTAGATGAGGGCAGCAGAAAGAGAAGAGATGCTCCCTCTCCATGGCAGCCTTTGTTTAAGCCAGCTGAGAAACCACATTTACCTTTGCTGTCCACATTTCTCATCAATTCATTCTGTCCCATAAACTGGTTTCCGGTACTCAAGCACATGGTTCTTCCCAGATTATCATATTCACTGTTCTTTATAACCAGAACAGAATGGAAATGCTCATAAGCAGTGCTCCTGTTGCGAGTTACACTGGTGACACCAAGGACAGGATGTGGCCCCTTGCTGTGATATTGCCTGTGAGGCAATCAGCAAGTGCCTGGCCCTGTTCTGTTGTTCTGATTTTTGCAGGTGACATTGTGCTTCTTCACATCTTTGTTTGGATGCTTAATGTTTTATTTTAATGTGACACATTCAGGTGAAAATTAACAACTAATAATGCATTAAAATAATAATTTTAACTCAGTAAAATTAGATGTGATATTAGATGCAGTGTTTACTGGCAAGACATAACTGGCCTAGTCTACCTGGTAAAGAATCTTATCTTTTGAAGTCAGGTGTGTTTAGCATTTCTGATGGAAACAGAGCGCTGATAATTACATAAGCATTTATTGTAGATATTTTATTACAGCATTAAAATGAGAGTCCTGCTGCACTCTAGCACTCTACCACAAGCCAATGCAGACTCATCCAAGAAGTCACATGCAGAAGAATTGGTTTTCCCCTGTGTGAAACAGTAAGATGCTCCTCTGATGGCATTTGTACCTGCCCTCCAAACCTATGAAAATCTATGCTTTGTAGGGCTGTATAGAGAATTCCAAGCAAGAATTAATTTGCTGAGAGGTATTCCCAATGTTCTACAGTCTCTTGGACCCATTTCTTTCTGCTCCAGGACAATGATGTAAACCTGCATGAATTACTCTGGGCTAGAAAAAGCAATATTACCAAATCTCTTCTCCAGCCACTGTACCTGAGCAGAGTCTACCGAGGTTTATTAATGCAAATGGATCCCTCTGGGGACAATCTGATGGGGGGCCAAGTGTCCAACAGCTGGGTTTATAACTGGCTTGTGAAGCACATACCTTTACCTGCCGAATCAGTCCTTTTTTCTGCATGTTTATCCATCCCATAAAGATTTCTAGAACACTTCTGACATCCCAAGCCAAACCTATGGTACATTTTTCCACTCAGCCTCTTTAACTTTCTGGTTTACTTCTATTTTGCCTCACTGTTTCCTTGCCAGTATGTACAAGTCACAATTAGTACTCATAACTTGGATATAAGAATGTCCAAGGACAGAAAGTCAGGAAATGTCTGAAAGATTTGTCAAGAACTACAAACAATTTTTGTCTTGACTTTTTTTTTTTTTTTACATTTTTCTTATTCTTTTTTTGCTCATTTCCTTTCTCAGTTTTTCTCTCCAAAACAGTTAGAATGGTAGGAACAATTTTATTCTGATGTACAGTTTGGTGCATGTTCAGTGAAAGTTTAGTGATATTCTTTGAAAAGTTTTAACCTCAAGAGGATCTGTAAAAAGTTGTGCTGAAGGGACCAATTATGAAAGACCAACTCATGAGCTGGCAGTGTAGAAGAATAAAAAGAGCTTGTAGAAACAAAATATCTCCACTTTTGTACTGAGGCATTTTGCGTGCAAGATTATGGCTTCTGACAACAACAGCAGACAGGAATTAAAAACAAAGAGAAGCATTCACCCTCTCCCAGTCTGCTCTCACCAGTTTTACAAGGTAGGACATCAAACAAGAAAAAACCACCACAATATCAGGGAAACACTACTTGATATATTCAAGGGCATGTAAATAATAATATCTGACACCAGCCTTCTGACTTAGCTGGTGGTGCCCAAGGGTAGTAGTTTGGTAAAAAGATAAAAAAGGAGTCAGAGTTTGAGACAGATGGAATTTTTTTCCAAGTGACATTAAAGGAAGGCTCTTCATTGGAGGTGTCTCTCAAAAATGTTTTCTCAATGCAACGTCCCTTTCAGTCCTCCACAGGCGATTTCCTATCTTTTGATAGAGCAGAGTGTTTTCTATCACTCTTCCTGAAAACATCTAACAGCAAAGGAAAGAATCCCCCAATCTTAAAGAATTCAAGGAAGATTTTGTACTCTGAGTTCCCAAATTCCACAATTCCACAAAGTCCAAGAACTCCCAGACCTATTTTCTAAGTCTCAAAAAAAGAACAGAATTGGACATGGAAGAAGCATGCAAAGTCTTTCCTACCCCTCTGCAGCAAGATGTGACCCCATCGTGGTGACAGCCTCTAGATTATCTGAGCACCTTCAAATGATGTGTTAGAAACTGTTTGGCACCTTGGCAAATCTGTATGCAAATAAACATCTGGCCTGAATTTTAACAGTTTGTCTGAGACAAGAACAGGGCAGGCTGGCAAGAAATAGCTACTGCCAGTGTTTTCTCTTCCAGAAAATCAGCCCTGTTTATTTCCAGTTGTGGTTTAAGAGACCCAGGTGATGTCAAGAACTGTTCCCTGTGGGACCATTTCCCAAAGTTACCACTACAATGTTAGGAGGCTCCTCCTGGTTGTCAGACAAGTCTGTCCTCTCCCTTTGAACTGTTCCACTTCCTTACTCATGCTTATAACTTGAATTAACTTTAGAAAGTCATGTCCTTCTCAGGGCCATGATGGAAGGAGACACTCTGGTGTGGAGAGGAGCCAGACAATCTGTGTGGATCATTTACCATCCACAAAGCATCCAAATTGCAACTGTGTTGTCTGCTTTTATACGGGTCATGCAGCGCAGAGATTTTTAGGATATTTATAGAAAGGTAAGAGAGGTACTTGCCAGCATTTTCTAAATCACCTGACACTCATTCAAATGAAAGAAAAATAGCCATCCAGGTACTTTACAAAACCCATTCAACACCAACATGCAAAAATGCTTTCTAACATCTAGCCTGCACGCTGTCTTCAACAGAGACAAAATATATGTAATTATTTTAAGTGAGAAAGGCAGGGTTTAGTGGAAAATTATTTTCACCTGCTTCTAAAAAGAGCCAGAACTTCTTGTTTCTGCACAGGTCTATGGGTCAGGAGGAGACAAATGAACTAGAGGACAACACTTCGCTTTCCCCACCCAAATCGGTGAATTCAGGTCCATTTTTACAAAAGACAAAATGTGGGGGGAAAAAGAGGCAAACTACATTTTCTATGTGACACACTCTGATTTTTACTTTAGCTGGCTCAGACAACATCTGTCCTCACCCTGCAGATCTTCCTCCCAACACCCTGCACCGCCCAGTGACACGGAGTTGGAAACTCAAACCCACACCAGAAACGTGCAATGGAGTGAGGCTGCTGCCTCCCTGCTTTAGGTACCTCCTCTAGCAGAGGACTTGGGAAGTACCTTTCTCCTTTATATACTTTGTCCCATGTACCACAGGAAAGCAACTGCAGCCCAGAGAAAACCCATCCATTTTCCTACTCTCACACAAACGAACCTAAGAGAAAAATCCCATCTGGAACCTCAATGCAAACAAAACACAATAGTAGGAGCTAAAAAGACTGATGTCACTGGGAAGACCCAGCACTTCCTCCCTATCAAATCTCTAACATTAACCATTCTCCATTTTTTCTCGCCATCCCAGCAGCCAAATTTTGGCTTAAAAATGGGGAAAATGAGTCTTTCTTGTTCCCTGAGATAGCCAGGAGGAGTCCCAAAGCAAGGGGTTAATATGGCATAAACATGATATCCATGGATAGCAAAAAAATTAGGTTTTGCTTTGTTTTTCTAGGTGAGGTCTTGGATCAAAACTACCTCTGTTCATCTAAAATATGATGATTTTAAAAGCCTGCCTAAGCAAAATGGACCACCTCTTTTGGGTAACCTTTTGTGCTACTTACATTTCTATGGAAAAAAAGTATTTGTTTTTCACCAGCCTGGTGGGATTTGCCCTTCTCGTGCTTGCCCTCACCAATGTGACTGGCAAAGGCCAGGGTACCTACTAATTGCTAGAAAGTAATGAAACAGGGTCTGAGCTGTCTCCCCTCATTCCTTGATGGATGTTGATGAGGGCATATCGTTGTTCTGGATCGTGACTACAAACCTGGGAGATCTCTCCCTTGTATGAATACTGAGGTCCTCACCTTTACTGCTCTTCCTGACTTGTATCAAAGTTTTCTTCAGAAAAAAAAAAAAAAAAAAGGATATTTCTTTAAGCAGAAACCTAGCACAATAAAATTTACTTTTGTACCACCAGGAAAAATTCCTAGATAAACATATTTACTAGACCTTGTGGTCAATGGGCTGGAAGAACATCCTTTGCATTATGCATATATTTAAGTGATGAATTAAACAATGAGGGATTTAAGGACTTGCATAAATATGCTTAAGTCAGGTATTCATCTTGTGAAAGTCTTTTTCTTGGAGTTTCACAAATCTTTAGCTTTTCGCTTTTGCAAAATGAACACTATATATATTAATATTTATGTTTAAAAAATAAAACAAACAAACTAGAATAAAATCCCCCAAAGATTCAACCATGCTTGCAGTGCTGCTCCAAATAAATAAGCTCAGATGTAAAATTATGCAGATGAGTTTGGCTGAGATCAGCTCTCAGGTGTTACAGCGATGAGCAATGGGATAATTTACAATGGGATGAAATCATGTAAGTCTATGTAGGGCAGGGAAGGATGTAAGAGAAGCAAAATATGTGTTGGATTCCTGTTCAGGGCTGCACTTCACCTCTTTGGCTTTGCCAGATCTCCCTCTGACACCACCAAAAGCTCTGGGTATGCAAAGTGCAAAGCAGGAAGTCAAATGCATTATGTATTATTTTTTAGCAGCCTTTAGAGATGACTTCGTTTCTCTTGCCAGATATTTTCTGATTATTTTTCTGCTGCTTTAAGGGGAGACTGTTCTGCTTGTCTACACTCTGCTTCCAGGCTGCACACACTTCTGCTTTTTAGGCTGATGTTTATCACTCTGTATTTACCTTTAAAAAAAGAATCTGTTTCCAGTAGTTGTAGTTATTAATTCTTTCATCTCCTTCCCTATTTGTTTCATCTGCATTGCGCTGCTACATGGTTTATATTCATTATTGTGCTATTATTTGCCTCAAATATGTTTCGCACTGTTGCATGAATTATTTTTGACAGCTGAACAAAGGCAAGATGTTAATCCAAGGAAGCAATCTGCAGAAAGTGCTATTAAACAAGAGCAGGAATGTCTGTGCAATGTACCCTATCCAAAGAGGAACAACAGAAAAAAAACTGGGAATCATCAGCCTGTGGGTGTCATCACATTGAAGCCAACAGATCTGGGAAGTCACCGTGGCTTAAGCCCAGCTGGAAATTAGGGAAATGAGGCACTGCAAAAGCATTCACTCAACCCTCCTCTCTTCCCATCCTCCACCCCCACAGAATGGACAGGAGAATCAAAAGTTAGACTTGTAGGTTGAGATAAGGACCGTTTAATAATTGAAAACAAAGTAAAATACAAAAATAATGGAAAATAATAATAATAATTATAGGATAATAAAAAGGGAAAGTAAACAACCCACATTTAAAAAGTGATTCACAACACAATTACTCACAACNAAATACTGTTCAAGTCACCTGTCCCAGCTACGCTGCCTCCCAGTTTTGGACACCGATGACGCCATACACACCTCATCCTTGAAAACAGACCTACCCATGGCTTGTGTTTCACTCTCAAGTCCCTGATGTATCACTCAATAAGTTTCAGTTCTGGACCTGTAATCTTAAAACCCCGCTTGCTCACGGGGCATATAATAACATTCAAAAAGCTCCATCATGCCAGAAAAGTTATCCTTTCTACCTCAGTGAACACAAAGCTGCACTTTCTTTTAAGGCTGCTTAACTTCCAGCTGTTAAAACTGAAGCAGTCACTTACCAAAAGCACATATATCACAGAAGTAATAAAAAGCTAATGTCTGTTCATTTACTTACCTTCTGAAAGATGGCCTGAGTGCTACCTCACTCAGCACTGGGAGGTCTGAGCAACTCCCAAGCACAGATATAGATAAATACATATATTATTCCTTATTTCTGACAATTGTACATGGATGCAGTAGTGGCATTAGAGCTCACTGTGCAAATGGGAAAGGGCCAGGACTTGAGTCCTTTTAGCTGAGGAAAAGTCACCCTATTCAGAAGGGCTGGAGGCAGCAGAACAAGAACATCCTGATCCTTCTCACGAACGGAGAAAGCATAACCCTGTCAAACACATCTTTCATACGTCTGAAATTCACCCTCTTCTCTTTGAGAACAAGAAGCAATCTGGATCTTCTAACCGTGATCTCAGCTGTGACTAGGAAATAGATCTACTGTTCTGTCACCAGAACACATCATAACATCTCTGGCCATATTAGGTGGTTTCATGAAAAGAGGGAAAAGAAAATGAAACCAGAAGTCTTTTCATACACAGAAATCTAGCGTTTGATTTTGAGACTACAGAAGCATTTAATTTCAGCAGTGTCAAAATGTTTTGCAGAGATAAGGAAATAATATATCAATTTATGTGATGCCTTTGCAATGCTATAAAAATACATATTGGCATGGAGCAGTCCAGACAAAATGAATCTGGACAATATAGTCAGAACAAAGAATTTTTTTCCTATGAAAACAAAAGGAGAGAAAAAAAGACACTTTGATTTTCTTCTGTCCTATTTTGTGAAAACTGACACATTCTTACATATATTTCTATTTAAATAACTGTGATTTTATTGTGGAAACCTGTTGGATCCAAACTTTTTCATAAACCCTACTAATGATTCTCTCTTATCTTGTGGATCAGATATAGTAAAGTCATCTTTTGACTAACTGTGCCCCACTTGTGGAAAATGAAGACTGTAACATGAATTAAACCTATCATCTAGTGGAAATGAATCAGAGGAATATGAGGAACCCAAAAGCATCTCTTGGATTATTCTGCTGAGAAGACAAATTCCTGGGTGCTGGAAAAGCCACAGTTTCCATTTGTCCATAGATGAAGCATTTCAAGAACTGGATAATTACCTAAAGTGGCCAGCTATTGAATTTTTCTGTTTCCCATTGGTATGAAAAGTAAGCACGTACTTTTTGCCAGGCAGAACAGTAATCAATAGGTAATGGAGAAGTAATTTGTCTGATGACATCAACTGGATGCCAGTCCTTCAGCACCTCTATTAATAAATGTCACGTATCCATGCCAGGAGACTTGAGATGACATTGAGCTTTGGAGTCATAGTATTGACTATGAAATATTTCTAAATAATGTCTCAATCTATATTGCCAGTTTCCACATGAGATTCTAGATTAGATGTGCCTCTCATTCCCATTAGCTGGAGTTCAGAGCAACTCCACTGGCTAATTCCAATTGGAAATTAATATTGCTGAAGGCAAGAATTTGGCTCAGTACACAAGTATCAGATGCAAGTTTAATGCTTTGCAAACTTCTAGCAGGACTCTCAGGGTGAATGAACATGTCCCTGCTGAAACCAAATATTTCACCCCAAAGATCTACACGTCTAAGTCAATGTTCTCCAGAATGGATTGATAAGAGATGGCTTTCACTTCCCTAAAGTAGATAATTCATTTTTTAAATGCAATTTAGGGTTTCAGTTTTCAGCCTGGATTCTCTTGTATCCATGCACATCTTTAGGGAGCAAAGATTTCTCTGGTCACTGCAAATGGGTGCAGTAGCATTGCAGCCTTGCGCTATGATTAAGAGCCTGACAGGCAGGGGAGACCTTTCTCTACCTGGGGAACTAAAGAATCCTGTCATCCTTCCCAGCCATCTTCCTCCTCATTCCATCCCTCCTCACCTGAGATCTTGGAGGCTACTTTGGCAAAGTGGCTCCCACTTGCAGGAACAGCTGCAGTAGCTGCAATGGCTGCGAACCATCTGCCTTCTCTCTTTTCCTGTGGAATAGACTGAACTTCACCTCATGTCACTTGTATCTTTGCTCCAGCCCTATGTGCCCATCTTTTCCTGTTTGTCCTTCTCAGTTTTATTCCACACTGGTTCTAAACCTTTTCTTCACTGAGATTTCTTCTAAAGCCTCTTGTGTCTCATTAAGTCTTTGAGTTGTTCCTACACACCGTGATCACATACATGACGATGCTGTTTATTAGTGATACTGTCTTTGAATTCAAGGATGTAAATTGGGTCTTTCATTAGCACTCAGGGATCTGCAGATGAATAGATTCATATACCATTGACCTTGACATCTTTGGGACAGGCCTAAGATGCTGACAAAAAAATCTTGTTCAGTGACATCTATGCAATAGTGTAGACCGAGAAAGCTCTTTCAAAATGCTTTGGCACAGATTTTAAAAAAGCCCCTTACAGGGAACTAAAACTCTTCTCATGGGGTCCAGTGGGGTCAAGTTTAGGGCTGAAAATTCAGAACGTAGAGATATGGTTGCATCAAAGTGTGTGTGACAGCACCCATTAATAGTCTGATACACTCCAAAATCCGATGCAATTCAAAGTGAAGTGAGCAGCTGTAACACAACATGCTCCCAGCACACTCCCAGAGTCTCACAGGAGCTCTGCCTGTCTTCATTTTGATTTGAAAAGCAATTAACTAATACAAATTAAGGAGAACTAGAGGTAACTGTTAAATCTGGATGTAAAAAGAACATTCTAACACAGCTGCCTTAGTGTCAAGTTTCTTCAAATATTTGCTTTGGTAGTACTGAGTCCAACAGGAGCAGTACACACACAGTAAATAATATTCTTTTCTGAGACACTGTGCACTTTTCCAAAACGCATTTGCATGACTGTTTATAGAGGAGATTCTGTGTATTAGTATCAGAAATTGTGCCTCATAGATAAAGTAACCTGAGTGTCAGATGGCTGGACACCTACACTAAAATGTCCCTTCTTTCAGTTCAGTGAAGTTGTGCTGCCATCAGTAAAAGTGACAGGCGTTGGGTATTTTTGAAAATCAGGCTGCTTTTATTTCAAAGACATCTCTGGCACCCTCAACCCATTGGCTAAAATCCCACCAGCAAAGTCCCATGAGAAATGGAAAAAAGACTGGCAGTGTTGGCACTTCCTAAGTCCCTGGCCCAGCCTGCGAGTGACACTGATGTCATTCCCTTCTGCTTGTTTCCTTAAACAGGGAGAGGACTATTTTATATATATATTTTTCCTTTTAACCCCCAAATTAATGAAGAAAGGAGTTTCAGTGGGAGTGAAGAGCTCATCTTTATGTAAGTGAAACTTCCTGTAGATTCATATTTTATTTCCAGAATAGGCTTGGTTTTGGTTTGGGCTTTTTTTTGTTGGTGTCTTTTTTCGTTGGTTGGTTGGTTGGTTGGTTGGTTGGTTGGTTGGTTGGTTGGTTGGTTGGTTGGTTGGTTGGTTGGTTGGTTGGTTGGGGAGTTTTCTTTCATTTTTTGTTGGGTTTGGGTTTTTTGTTTTGTTTTGTGTTTGTTTGGTTTTGGTGTGGTTTTTGTTTGGTGTTTTTGTCTGGTTTTGGTTTTTTTTGTTTCTGCTGAAGAAAAAATGGAAGGATTTTAGAAATACTGGAGTTTTGTTTTCAAGTTTCACAAATAAATACTTTCTAAAATGATGGAACATTTCATTTTAACAGCTTCCAAACTGAAGCTCTGGAGTTTGTCACTTTGAAGCCTCATTCTCCATTCAGAAGCAGAGGAAAAACAGAAGGCTTTTACAGCCTGCCCAAATGAAACCAAACATTTCAAAATAAGAATCGTGGTTATAGAGCAAATAGATGCCCACAAAAACAGACTTCATCACAACTGAAGAGAAGGCTGGAGAACGAGCTCTGCCAAGCCTGACAGCCTTCACTGTGTGTCTGAGGGGATGCCCAGGACAACAGAGCCATGAGGATGGACCCAAAGATGGTCCATTTTCTGTTTCTACTTGCTCACTTCCACTTTCTGCTCTGTTAAATCTCTGCCTGTGCCCCTGATCTTGCCACATGCTGCTCAACACAGTCTGGAGATCTGCAGCCTTGGGAGCTGCTGTTCTCTCCTGGACACAAGTATAGACAGCCTGATGGGAAACTCAAGGTCCTCAGCCCAAACATTTCCCTTGTTCAACACTAAAAGCACAATGTAAATATTGTTCCTGTTGTGGCTGGAACCACACCTCAAGGTATGGCTGGAGCAGAGGGTCACTGCTTGCTATCTGCTGGAGTATTCACTCTGGTATGTGGGTCTTACTCCTTGTTTTGTGCAGATTAAATAAAAAGGAAGCTGAGAAGAGAGTTTAGTTGGTTGGAAAGAAAATCACTTCCTTTAGCTGAAATTCCTGGCAGAATCTGTCCTTGGACAGAGAAGGTCTTCAGTGTGAAAGCACAGGAGCTGCCCAAGCCTAGGGAGAACGAGTTCATACCTAAGGTGCTGTGTACAGGTTTGAAACCTGCCTAACATTTGTAGAGGACCCCAAGGATGCAAAAAGCATTTCTGAAAATGCCCTTTAGCCTCTTTATTTGCCTTAAAATTGTGACAAATAATTTCAATGATTTGTGGAAGCTAAAAAGGTGTGAGTGCACATATTTGTAAAGAATTATGCCAAGACTATCTTGGCACATCTTGCAATCTGTAGCCTGGTTCTTCAGGTGACAAAAAATTTCAAGTGCCAGTTGTGTAATTTACTGTGTGCCATTGCTGCAGGAACTGGCATGAGTCACCATGTGCTAACTCAGAGGAAATTACTTCTTGCTATAAAAAAAAAGGAAACCAAAACAAAATTAAAAATAACAACAAAACCAATAATAACAAAAAAGCACACCTCGAAGGTGCATTTCTCAGTTTCTGTTTTAACCACAGACCCGCAAACTAGTAACCACATTTTGTTTTCATAACATCTTTCACCTCGAAGACCAAGAAATACTCACATTTCCTTGCTAGGTGTGCTCACAGATAAAGCTTAAGGCTGGAAAAATACTGTGGTTTTGACAGGTGCTGACACCCCTTGGCCACAGTTTATCCTGGCACACCAGCACTTTTCCAAACAGTCTTCTTTTTGCTCACCAGAACTAAAATAGAGACATGGAATTGATTTTCCAAGGAAATGGCAAAATGGATTTAACAATTTGTGAAGTATTTGGAGGCAATGAGTGTGACTGTTGGTTTTATTGTCTCAAAATGATTCAGGTTATAACGTGCTGGCAGTGAAATATGCAAGCTGGAGAAACAAAGCATCCATGAGGAGGAGAGCACACCTACTTATGGCAAATCTCCATAGAGCCTTTTGCCTCCAATATCACTTGAGCTGATGTTTGCTACATCGATTTATTACCCCACCCAGAAAGCATTTCTGGCAAGTTCCTCCTATATTGTCATCATCATATTCCTGAAAGGGTGAAAATGTCACTAAATTTGAAGGTCTTTTAAATAACACTTTATTACAATCTTTCACGAATAACAGACATCCAGGTAATTCATGTGTTTAATTGCAACAAACATGAGATAAACAAGAAAAGTTCAGCAATTAAGAGGGATTTTTGCCTTAGCTTGCTTTGAAAACAAATTCTGCAGCAGCAGATCCTGTGAGAGTAGAAAGTATAAATGAGGAGCTGAAGACATCTTTTTCTTTAGCTCTGTAGTTTGGGATCTTTGAAATATGAGAGACGAAGCAATATCCTCAGCATATTAGATGACAACTTTTCCATTAGCTGAATGTGACTGAGGGGAGTGTGTGATGCTGCACAGACCACAGGAGAGGGAATAAACAAAAGGCTCATAATCCTGCAGCTAATCAGGTCCCAAGATACTTGGTTCCAGCTCTTACACAAGCCCTTTATGTGTGACCTGGAACAAAGTACCTGGGATAAAATTTTCCAACATTCAGATCCTTGAAGTCCTTAACTCTGTGAATTCTTTTCAAAAATGCATCAACAAAAATTAGAGAATATAAGTTCCTAGACTTGCATAATTTGCAGATCTGCTACATTTATTCTCCTTGTTCCTACTACCACCTACAGCTCTATCTCCTGTATTTTTCGTATCTGCCGGTACCATGAGCTCCCCTCATCAGTGCAGGTGATTGAACAGAGACCTGCAGAATAATAGCAGTAATAAGCAGAAGCATCCAAAGGAGGAAGACTTCCAGAGAAAGGAAAATGTGAAGAAATAATCACCCTAATGTAAGTGTTCTGTCATAAATTGCTGAAATTGCAAAACA
The DNA here is from genome assembly GCA_013397935.1 of Dasyornis broadbenti. Taxonomy (NCBI): domain Eukaryota; kingdom Metazoa; phylum Chordata; class Aves; order Passeriformes; family Dasyornithidae; genus Dasyornis; species Dasyornis broadbenti. The sequence continues at coordinate 688,626 of VZRN01001723.1, forward strand.
GCAGAGCAACACTGATGACTTTGAGGGGGTCTGATAAATGTGAACTTGCTCTCTGTGATTAGGAGAAAAGGTTATGAAGAAAATCAGACTTCTAAGTCTTATTCCTTTTGGGATCCTAGGAGAAATAAAAGTGATGTATATTTTGTCAACTGCAATCAAGACACTTGGAGATTTTCTTGGGAGGTCATGATGGCATAGTATAAGGATAAAGAATGTGAAGAATAAAATCCATTCTAACTGCATTCAGATTATCAACTCTAACAGTTCTAACCAATTCAGGATATGAAAAAAGGAATAAAAAATGCCAAACTCTTAAAATGGAAAAGGAAAGGAAAAGCCACGCCAAAACGCATGAAAGTCATCCAGGCTGTGTGGCTGAGCTGTGGATGTTCAGCAGCACAGCAGACACAGATTGATTGCATAGGTCACCAGCAAATCTTGATCAAGGAAACGGGTCACACACAGCGCTGCCCTGAATGGCAACACTTATGCAGAAGAAGTGTTTGATCTTGATATTGAAGAAGACAGTGACAAAACTTCAAAGGAAGCAGGACTTCAGAGAAAGCAGCACTGGAGTCAATGTTATGAAAGACATCAAATTAATTTTTAATAAACTGGTTTTGGATCAATCATCCAGTTGTCACAAGTGATACGCCCTCTGCAACAGTGATTCAGGTGTTCCACAACAGGTATGATTCCTAGAGAAAGCATGAATCCTTTATAGTGGCCAATAGAGTCCTTTAAACCACAGAGGAGTAAATGCAGTCTTCTGAGAACTACATAAATATCAATTATTCTGCCTATAAGCACAGTAGAAGCTACTGCATATTTGGACAATCACACAACAGCATCCTAATTGTGGGGGAAATGTCCTTTTATGTATTTTAAAATAAAATAAATAAAGAGTCACTGTAATATAATTCCAGTTTAATGAGAGGTACTCCCTTTTACATCCATTGCAAAACTCCCATTGACTCATTGGAGGCAAAATAAAAGGTAAAGAAGAGCTCAAGTTTAAAACACTTATCATCCATGAAGCTTTGTTGGGACTGTGGGACGGAAGCCACGTGTGGAATCCAAAAGCACCTGAGAAGGACACATCTCCCAGGCCCTCTCCTCACTGGTGTTGCAGTGATTTGATGTGTGTGATCAGTAATAAGTGGAGCTGACCACTAATTTTCAATTAACTTTATTCCTTCAGTGACACCGTGAGGAAAGGCGAATGGGGGAGGCTGGCAGAGGAATCAGTGGAGCAGGAGAGTTCTTATTCCTAGGGAATATGAGAATAATTTATATTTTCTGATGGAGACTTTGCTAATTAGGTACTTCCTTATTAATCAATATTTTGCAATATTGATGCTTCCAAACAGCAGTCTATTTTCACAGAAACCATGACAAAAAGATTATTTCCAGAACTTTTGAATCAGCTTCTTGCAGGACTTCTGAAATTTTGAAACACAAGCTTGTTTCATTCTGATGTGCAAGCAAATATTGAGGAATTGACACATCTCCCTCAGTATGGAAATTCTGTTCTCCACATGATTCTGGTTTAAAGCTTTTCTACTCCATCTTCCTCGGCTCTTGCAATTACAAATGGAAATGTGAACTCAGCTATGGAAAACTTTTTGTTCTTTTCATTGCTCTTCAGGATAAAACCCAGCAGAAGAAACAAATATTAAAAAAAAAAAAAAAAAGGCATTTTTCTCTCAAAAAAAAAGTTGACTTGACATTTCCTCTTTACACATCTGGGTTAAATCTTTTGCACCCCTACCTGGCAACCATTCATGCAGCACTTCTAAGGAAGGGTAATTTGATGTGAACACTCTTACATCTTATTTTCAAAGTAAAACTCTGTTTCTTTTTAAGAAGATACAAGACAAAAACACACACAAACCCAGGACACCGTGATTCCCCATGGGAAATCTCTATAAATATTTCCACAAGGTAAATATATCTAATTATCTGTCTCTGAGGGACATGGGGCTTTAAGCTTAAGAAATCCCTGCCACAAAGGTAAGCTCATGCAAGGGATCAGCTCTCGCGTGTTCTGAGCGCTGTCACTCTCCTCTGCCAAAGAACATAAACATACTCATCACCTCAAACATGTCAGTAATCACACTCCCCAGCTGAGGCTCAGGCTGAAGTGATTCTGAGAGCAGGACCAAGTGCAAGACTTAGATTCAGTGTCATGTCTGGGGGGAAATTATTGTCCTGTATGGAGGGCGTGCCCTGAAGTGGACACCAGAAGGTCTGATCTAGGTTTACAAAAGAATCCCAATGTTACCTGAACTGATTAATTTATGCCTTTCTGGCAGTGTCCATGTGTAATCAGTGGAAAATCTTGATGTCTGCACCTCATCTGCCTCCCCAGCAACTTCCTTAGGTGGGGAACTTCCCCTACCCAGGAGTCCTGTGAGCTTCAAGCCTTCCCTTCCATCTGTCTCCTCCATCCTGAGGGAGCTTCATGATCAAGGATTTTAGAACCTCACCCCTCAGGACTTAAAGCAGCCACCAGTGATTAGAGGCCAGTGTGGAGCAGAAAATCCACCTGTCCCCTGTCAAGCTCTGGATTCCCTCTGAAACATTGCCTGTGCGTTGGTGTCAGGGGCAGGATACTAAACAAGGTGGGTTTCCGGTCTCTTTTCAGGTGGCAAGGTTCCTATATTCCCTGAACTACATGATTTGCCTTCTTTCCTAAGATCAGAGGACTTAGGGATATAGAAAATATCTTACAAGGTTTATAAAAACACCATGTAAATTTTAACTAGAAATTTATCCCACTAAGCAATAATGATAAAGAACAGTGTATGAAATCCAGGCTTTTAGAAAGGTTTTTATTTCAGAATCTGTGCTCTCCTTGCAAATCCTAAAGCTCGTATAATGATGTGTAATAGAAAATGTTCCTTGACTGTAAGCCAAAACCTACAGCTTTAAAAGTCCCTTTTCAGATAAAATTTTTACTTCACACATTTGGGTGACATTTGATTGGGATGATAATAGTTATTATTTTTACAGAACCAAAATTTGTGTTAAGAGCTTTCAAAGGAAGAAAAGCAGGACAAATTCTTTAACTAGAAAGAACATTTGATTCATGGATAAGAGTTAATGTCCGCCTTACATGATGGCAGATCGTTTTTCAACCTACGTTATGTTTGAAAGATGATTACTTGTATTATGTTTGCATGGAAATATTTTGGTAGTGGAGGAGCCACAGGAGTGGCTTTAGTTTTTATTGCTCATTATCCTACTCTGATTTGATTGGTAATAACTTAATACCAGTAACTTTTTATGAATAATTACCTCCTCCTTCCCACCTCTCCCTTTTTCCTGGACTCTACTTCACTCCCAATTTTCTCTGCCTTCTCCCCACAGCAGCACAGGGGGACAGGGAAAGGGGCTGTTCATCACATGCTGTCTCTGCCACTCCTTTCTCACCATGAGGGAATGCTCAGGGTCTTTCTCTGCTGCAGTGCAGGGTTCCTCCTGTGGCACAGAGATTCAGTGGCAGACAGTTTCAATTGAGCATCTTTTTAATTACTATTCATTTCTGGTGCTTTAAAGTAAGAAAACTACTTTAGGAGATGATTGATAATGTGTGGGAGGGACCTTTTAAACAAAACCCAATGAGAGTAACAGAGCTGTGCTCACCAGCATTTTGAGAGAGCTCAGGGGCATGAGAGGTGTTTAAGAGCATCCCTCAAAAAAACAAACAAACAAACAAAAAATACAGCCTTTGTTCAAACATTTATTTTGGCTCTGAATTAAAAGATAAGTCCCAAACTAGTCAAGCACAGCTGTGCTACTGCTGGATTTGTGCTATTTAGGTAGTTTTTGGGTCAGCATCCAGGGCTGTCCTACTGAACAGATCCAGGGGGAAGCACTGACAGCATCCCCACATGCCCTGAGGCTCTGAACATCGCCCCCCCCAAGCTCATCTTGCTTGCAGTGGTGGTCCAGCCCTGCTGCTCTGAATTCTGTGCCTCTGACCCTTCTCATTTCACTCCAGACTGCTCCCAGGACAGGAGGGGAGGAGCAGCCCATAGCAGAGGAGAGCCTCACTGAACAAAAAACCTTTGAATCTCAGCAAACCCATGTCAAGGACCATTATCAGTCAAACCCACGTCGAAGACCATTACCAGCCACGGCATTACAGTTATTAACATTATTACCTCGGGGTACAGCTGCAGCCAGAACAAAGAGAGGAAGGGCAGTGTGCCGAGGTATTCCATGAGCTGTAAAATCTCTCCAGCATTTCTCACACAAGCCCTGCAGGAGCAGCAGCTCCCCACTGGGACTCCTAAGTTTCCATTTCAGCCACTGGGCAATAGTGGATCATTATGCACTGGGCATTTGTGGGAATGCAGCTTCCCAACAAATGCATGAGCTCAAGGTAAGGGAGCTATGAACAAAGCTTGATGCTCCTGTCCCTTGTGGCTCCTGGGCTCCAGAAATCTGTTCCTTGGGTTTTATTCAGACAGTTTTACACCCTTTTATGGAGTCGCAACACTTTATTACAGAAATATTCCTAACGAAAGCTGATTCTAATAGCTCCCTCTCTGGTAGGAAAATTATTTTTTTCACCAGGTTTATAGCTCTCTAAATAAACACTGCCTCATACTTTGCCATGCCCTGTATCTCTTTACTGTTAATTATGTTGAACTTGTCTTGACCTCTTGTTCAGGCAGAGTGAAAATGAACAGGTTGCTTAACTAAGTACGACCTGCTTGTCACAGCAGTGCTAACAGCTCTGCAGTCACAATGCCACCCTTCCTGCTTCCCATCCTTCAGGGCTTCATGGCACTTTTTTTGCAAGGGCTCATAGTGCTAGAACAAGGGGCAATGGCTTTAAACTGAAAGAGGCCAGGCTTAAACTAGATATTAGTAAGAAATCCTTTCCTGTGAGTGTGGTGAGGCCCTGGCACAGGCTGCCCAGAGAAGCTGTGGATGCCCCATCCTTGGAAGTGTCCAAGGCCAGGTTGGATGGGGCTCAGAGTAATCTGGGATAGTGGAAGGCGTCCCTGCCCATTGCAGGGGGCTGGAACAAGATGATCTTTAATGTCCCTTCCAACCCAAACCATTCCAGGATTCTCTGGCCTCAGAAGTACTATATCACAAGTTTCACAGCAAATGCAGCTTCTGTGTCTTGCCACTGCAGAGGGAAAGCACCAAAGCTGTTTCAGCTTCAAATCTCAGGGTGAAATGGAACCATGAGAAGATTTTATTGTTGTCTTAAGCCACCCTAAGCACAGGGTGCAGATGTGCACACCAGGTGATATCATTGTGAGTCTTTAAGGAGCTTTGGATGAAACAGCACAGGGCAGCACTGAGTTGGGAAGAGATGGTCTTTATGTCATATCATAGTGAGCTATCCCTCATTTAATCATGTATTAAGTGAAAATAAGTTCCTAAAAGGTGATTTTTTTTTTTTTTTTTTTTAAATCTTCTAGAAATCAGAATCTTCCTACTGAAGCCTACAGCAAAGATACTGTTCTCTCTTTAACATGAAAACCTTCATCTTCTGTCACCTAAATCTGTTTTTGGAAATGGACAAAACATTCAGAAAGTTTCAGTCAAATCCCCGGGATACTAATTTGGGAATGTCTCTGACACCAAAATGTGATGCTAACAGTAAGTAGCACTTGTAGAACCTTAATATTCATGGATGCAGTTTTGAGAAACATTTACAAAACCTTGAGAGATGCCAGTCCATTGCCAACAGGTGGGGCATTGGCTCAGAGTTACACACTTCTCCAGAAGGTGCTCCAGCACCTGCAGACACATATAAGTTATTTACCTTGTCTTACACTGCATCTCTGACCTCCTTTCCTTTAGACAGCCACACTAAGAATGAACGTGGCAGTTTTTGTGAAGAGGAGTAAAATAACAGCAATAAGGAGCACCAAAAATGCCTAATCAGCCATGCTTTACCACAAGGAGAGTAAAAGCAAGAAACAAAGTGGTTACAGCTGTGTGTTCTTTCCAGTTCTGTTAGTGATTCGGGGCATAAATTTTGTCCTGGTGTCCTCTTGGCCTGTGTTCCAGCTCACATATGATAAACATTGTACTCAACAGAAAGGTCACAGAGCTCAGTCCTTTGGAATGAGCCAAGCCCTCAGGGTTAGCCAGCTGGAAGATGTGGGAATTCATACTGCATTTTTTTATTGAGAATTCTCCAAATGTGTCCAGAGAAAGACAGCAAATTTCCGTGGGTGTCCATCATTTCTCACACATGGGGCCTTTTACATTCAGGTGTTTAAAGGCAGAGTTAACAGCCTTGTTCCAGCCAACTGACTTTGAACCCTTTGGCCAGCTGGAATTTAAAGGAAGTGCTGAGCAGACCCACACAATAGCAGTGTATCATTAACCCAGCCCTTGCCTTTTCCAAGACACAAGAGTCAGGGAAAAGTTACCTGCTCATGCAGTTAGAGGTTATACAGTGCCAGGACTCAGCCAAACCGATGTGAATGAAAAGACAAAGTCAAAGAATGGATAAACATGTAAAGCGAATTAAATTTATGTGGAGGGATGTCTTTGCTGCCACTGGGCTCTCTGAGTGACTGGGATCCAGTGGCAAATCTCCTAAGTGTTTTGACATGTCATGTCCAGAGGCTTCTGTCCCTCTTGACGGCACACCCAAAGGCTGTTTGCCATTTCCATTATGTAAGACAATTCTTGCTGGCCACCACCACTTCTTTTCCCTGAGTAAAATGCACTCAGGCTTGCTCCATGCAGCTGTGCAATGTGCAGCTTCTGCTAATTTGAAGGGCACCCCTCCTCCTCCTCCTCCCCTGATGATCCAAGTATAAAGCAGTGAAGTGCCTTAATGGCAGCATCAAATAGCTTCATGCCATACATTTTTAATTTCTAAAATGGTCCTTGTTAGAGTTCCAGGGTTCAGAGAACTAGTGTGAAATGTTGCTAAAAAGGATAAAAATATCTTACATAAAAATAAATTATTGTCCAATTCCTGCTGCATCACCTCAGTCAGCTACTGACACTGCCTCTGGTGACTGATACAGCTTTTTTACCACCATATCCAAAGACCTGATAATCATTAAGGATTTTTTTTGCCTTTTAGCACCTTAGAGATGTAGTAGTAAGAAATATAAAGACTTGAGTCAGTGATGGTTGAAGAAAATGTGCATGGACTATGCAAGATCTTAACATAGGCTCTGAGGTCATGTACAATATCAGGAGGATTATGAACTGCCACCACACTAGAGGTCATAACTCAGACCTCATTGTCAGAAATGTTTATCAAACTTCAATATTCCAATCTGGGGCATGAGGGGTCTGGTTCAGTTGTCAGAGGAGTGAATCCCAAGAAGTCTCATTGCACTGTCTACAGACAAACTTTGCTTGTTTGGCCTCCCAGATGCTGTCTACAGAGCAGTTGGGCTTGATCTCACCACAGCCAAATAAGAAATGTAGTTAAAGGCTCCTTTTGAGTAGCTACCACTCCAGAGGTCCTCCTGAAGTGACTTAGAAAGACTAATTGCAAGGCCTCCCTTTTCCTCTTTCCTTTTCTGTTAATAGATGTCCATCCACTATTTCCAATCTTCCCCTCCACTCAGAAGCAGAGCAAAGTGTATTACTTTTCTGTGTAAAAATCCACTTTTGAAGTGAACAGTGCTTTATTTCCCAAAGGAAGAAATGGAACACACCACACACTGTTCCAGGGCTGAGTTTGACACATGTTTTGATAGGATAGGGATAGGACAAGGTGTAATGGATACAAATTGAAAGAGGGGAAATTTAGGCGGGATATTAGGAAGAATTTCTTTTACTGTGAGGGTAGTTAGACACTGGAACAGGTTGCCCAGAGAGGTGGTGGATGCCCCAATCCTGGCATTGTTCAAAGTCAGGTTGGATGGGGCTCTGAGCAATCTGTTCTAGTGGGAGGTGTCCCTGCCCATGGCAGACGGGTTGGGACTAAGAGATCTTTAAGGTCCATTCCAACCCTGTAATAGTCTGATTCTGTGATCGCCATTAGCTGTTATTTCCACTGCCTGCGGCTGTGGTGGTATCATGGTCCTTTTTCTCCTGCTGATCTCTCCTTACTGCAGAACACAGCAAACCTGGAGTGCTGACTCAGAAGAGAGACACAGGTTTACATTTGCAGCTTTCAAAAACAAAGCTAGGATGCTACCTCAGGTCATGGTAAGACTTTTATCTCTAGTAGTGTCAAAATTAGCAGGAAGACTTTCATTTCATATATTTTCAATGCTTCTATACAAGCTACATAAAGCTGAAGCTAATCTCATTTGCTTAAAGTGCCTTCATTAGCAATGCAGAGACAGATCAGAGCTGTATCACAGGCTCTTGTGGTTCCATTAGGATTCATGGTGATCAATAACTACAGACCTCTTAGGGCTGCCACACAGAGAGGAAGAAAATATAGATAATCCTTTAAAGATCTTAATTATGCAAAAGCAAAATTTTTATTTTAATAAGCCAAAAGTATTTAATATTAATCTTGTTGCGACAACTTCTGCCTGAGGATTGGGGATGGCCTACATTAATCTCTGAGTGTATAAAAGCAGGTGATGGCTGATAAAAGAAGCAAAGTAGGCAGCATCTGGCAATGGGATCTGCTTGGCAGTTTGTCTGCTGGTAGGCACCGAGCTGTGGGATGTTTTGCCTTCATTTCCACTGAGCTCAATGCTCAGAAACTCCTGGAGCTCAGAAATTCTAAATGGGGCAATATTTTCAAAAGATGTCTATTGCAAGCAGCCAAGGAAATGCTTCTGAATGTCTGGAGCCTTGAGCAGATCAGAGGGGCTCAACCCCTTCCATGCTCCGAATTCATATCTCCAAAGCAAAAAGTTTCAACACCTTCTTAGTCTCATCCCATTTCAACATATCTGCCTTGCCTTTTCCTGGTTCCTTTTGCAGTATAGGAAGAGAGGAAGAAAAAAAGAGAAGAGGTTGATTTTCCATGTGATCTTTGGATCAAGACTTTGTGACCTAAGTCCTTAACTACATTTGTTGCTAATTAATTTGACACCTACATTTGAAGAGAGCAGATAATATGCCCTTAATATAAATACTTCAGCCTCGAGATACTGAGACAAAAGCAATACATAAAAGCATAGGCAGAGCAGTTAAATCTGCATCTGTCCTGTGACCCTTTCGTACTTAAAGGTTTTCCTCTTTAAGCCTTCTATTCTGCTGGGAAGTAAACCAGAAAGCCATCAGGCTGGGCATGGTGAAAGGCAGCAAAATACCCAGTGGTAGAAAAGTAGTTTTGAGGAAACAGAGTGCAGATGGAACGTGGAGGGAAGAAAGAAGAACAAACTTCTCCGGCTGGGGCCTGCCTCCCTTATCCTGTGGCAGAAACAAGCACTTTGCACAGAGTGGTACTAAAAGCCTTCTCTTCTCTATTGGAAATCCCAGTGAACACATTTAGTAAGCAGAGACCAGATTAACTGCCTGCCATTCCCAGAACAAACCCGATTTACTGCAACCATTTCCCCTGGGACACCTCCTTCTGACAGGGTTTGGACAGCAGGAGCTATCTCAACGCTGCTGCCTTCTCCTTTTCCCCACCAATTCCCCAGCCACGGAGGAGGGATGTGAGGTGGATGCACACCACACTTCCACTCTGGGTGAAAAGCATCTGCTCTGACATCCAATTGATGCTGGCAAAAAATTGGCATCTAAGCACCTGGCAGCTCTGTGTCTAATTTAGTCACAATCTTCCCTGACATTTCCACTCTTTTATTATCAAGTTTGTGAAATTATGTCCACTACAAACAGAGACTGCCATTTTCTAACAGCTTTGGCAAACTGCCCCAAATGTTTTACTGGCCTGGATTTCAAGAAACTGTGCAGATGAGGTGCCTGTGAGGCTTTTACAGCTGGGCATCAAAATAGCAATCACCAAATACCTTAGACATGGTAACCGTAAAACCAGCCATAGAACAGACCCATAAACACTTCAAGGCAAAGAGTAACAATTCCCCTTCTGAAATTTCAGCCAGACAGCAGGCAAAAAATTATACATCTTTTGGTCATTAAGGAAAAAATCTATTTCATAAAATTGAGATGTGCATTTCTATATACTGCAGAGTACTGTTGCTCTCAGAGGGGACCCTGATTTTTAGAAACAAGTTTTACAAACACCAATATAAAAATATGAATAATTTTCTTAGCATAAGAAATCAACACCAGTTACTTTATGGCAACTGACCTGTGCTCCTGCTCTTAGTCCTCAATGAACAGAAGTTTAAAAGTGCTGTAGCCCCAGATCCCTCACATTTACTGTCAGATCCCCTCAGACGAGTGCCTGTACCTAGGAAACAGTCATGAAGTAGCTGCCACAGAGTGCCTTAGTGCTCCCCAGTAAAGCATTTACCTGCCCAAACCTTTCCATTGCTAAACATTTGGAAGGACAGGCAAATCAGAACTACCACACTGTAAATAAGGTATCAGTGGACCAGACTAAACTATTTTTCCCTGCAATAACTTAAAGCATTTTTCCAAGGTGGTGTTCTAAGCACGGAATTTTATCACCATTTTTACAATGACTAAATTTCTTTTGGGAGGTATATCTTTCTCCTGTTTGACACTAGGACTGAAAAGACTGCAAGACTATAGAAATCTGACTGTTTGATTGAACAACTAATTTCAGGTTTCCATAGCTACACAGTAACAACTGAAAAAATAAGGCATTAAACTTCTACTTACCTCAATGGATACTGAGTGAAGATTTCTGCATAAAAATGTTAACCTGGTTCAGTTTCCCCACTTCTCTGCTAAGAGAGGGTTAGGGTTTATTTAGAAGCATGGTCTGTAAGACAGACCTGTCAGTTAAAGGAGATACATATTCAGATTTGCAACTTTAGTTTGTACTGTCAGCCACCACGATGGTTCACACAACAGAACTGGCGGAGATCTGCTCCTTTAGCCATCTGTGCACACAGTGAGGGCACATATGCAAGAAACTACAGAGTTCTGATTCCCCTTCTATCCCTTCTTGTTTGGCCTTCACAAGCTAGGACACAACAAATAACTCAGCTCATTTCAGCTCAAAGTTAATGCATTTTTTTTGATAGCTGGAGGGAGTGTAAGTAAGCCATGTAAGAAGCATAAGCCACATAAGAAGTGTAGACATGAGAAGCATATCTGATTAGAAGATGCACATTTTCTTAGAATTTACAGTACTGCTTGTTCAGAGGCATTATTGTGAACAGTAAGTAACATTTCAAATTTTATAACTGTTATAAACCAGTAGGCCAGAGCCTTGATCATCATATAGCCACTTACTCTTTCATTTTATGCTTTCTAAATAATCTCTCAACCTTTCTATCAATACATAATGAGGGACTTTTCCATCACTCAGAGAAGAGGTACAGTCTGTTGTGTCCTTAACTAATACCTTCATCTGGATAGTGCTTGAATTTACATCTCCCCTCTTTTGGTTTAAAGCTATTTCCCCTTGTGCCATTACTCCACACATTTGTCAAAAGTCCCCCTCCAGCTCCCTCACAGCCCCTTTAGGCACTGGAAGGTGCTTTAAGGTGTCCCTATCTCTTCTCCCAGCTCTCTCAGCCTGACTCCAGCCCATCTTCGTGCCCCTCCTCTGGACTGACTCCAACAGGTCCACATCCACCTTATGTATGTTGCTGGCACGTTTCTCATGAATCTATTGGTTCGCTTTGGTTTAAAGAAGGAGATGCCAAAGAAAGACATCTTCTGCAAAGGTGCAGGAAAAGATCTTCTGCAGGGTGGCACAAAGAGACACCTCTATATGCAGTAGCTGGAAAAGATAAATGGAGCGACAAAGTTATACACTGGCAAGTCATTTGAAGCTGATAAGTTACAAGCAGGTAAATAGGGAAATAATTCACCTTTTTTCATGTCCACTGAAAACTGTGTCTGGTTTCAGGACTTTTCGGGGACTGTGCACTGAGCCAGCTGGAACTGCTTACACAGAGCATGTTAAAAAATTATGATCAGCCCGAATTCACTTCGTAAGCCTCTGTGGCTGGAAATGCTGACGAACAACTGGAGAACAAAACCAAAACTCTAAAGGACAGTGTGAAGTATTGAAATGTGTTCAAGCCCATTGGAAACATAAATGAAATGTGATTCATTGTATTCTGAAGGCAGTGCATTACAGCAAAAGAAATGAAAGTGCAGTGAAGGATAGGAAAAAACTCGAATAGAAAATACAGGTGAAAGATCCCAACTGCCCCACAATTTCTACCCTACAAAAGCTCTCTTTGGCCTGAGGTGACAAGTAAAAGAAGAGCTAGGAAGGCTTTTTGCATTTAGAGAGTTGACTATTTCTCACAGTATGACAAATAGGCCACAGGAATAAGTAGCCTGCCAAACCTCTTACCGCACTTCAATTTTGTAACTCATTGCCATGATATATCATACGAGCCAGGAGAATAAACGGATTAAAAAACAAATTAGTCATAAGCCGTATTAATGGGTGGCAGCTCTACTGGCGGCTGTTAAACCCAAAGGTTAAAATATGTTTAAGATTAAAAGATTAAATCATTCGTGATTCCAGAGCCTCTTGCTTTTCCGTGAGCTTTGCTGGACAGGTGAGACCAGTTTGCTCCCAGACAATGGCATTTCCAAGAGTCAGAGCTCACAGCATCTTCTTGGTGATGGATTGTGGTACCACATGTGTTCCCATTCCTTCAGAGGGAAAGCCTTCTGTCTTTGATGCCCTTGATCAAGAGATCTTTTTTTTTTTTTCTCTCTGATATTTTTGGTTCCCACTGGGTCTGAAGAGATTTGCTCCCTCCTCATTCTTTGGATGCTCTTGGAGCTGTATGAAGAGTGTCCACCTGCTCAGAGATGCTTTTAAAGAAGCAGGTTGTGAGCTCAGTTTTGCTTCTCTGGACACTTCATTCCTCACTTGCTGTTTCTATTTTTGGTCCACCCCATTTCAGGTGACATTGATTGGATCCCAAAAGTTACACATTAAAACAAGGGGGATATGCAGCTCCTGAGAGCCCCTTCTGCCTGTGGGCACTTCCACTGCCCCAGTGCTGCCCTCCCACAAACACAGTACTGAGAATTTCAGTGCATAAAATTCTTCCTAGCTATGGATTCCTGCTTTCAGGGAAAGTAAAAAGACACTGGAAAACATAGGAAGCATCAGAGAAAATAACTGGCACTCTGCAGGTGAGTAAAATGCTTCATTTCAAACTTGAGGCACACATTCTGATGCCACTGCCCTGTGCTTGGCTTTTGCTGTTACCAAACTGTTTCCTTCACTGCTGAGAGCTCCAAAGTAAAATGTAATGCTTCACTTTGAACCTCTCTACCATAATAAAGAATTAAATCAAGGCTCAGACTCACATTTCATAGTTCATTTAAGGGTGGCTGGTGTTGAGGCTCTCTGCCTCTCTCCTCACAGAGATATCCAAACCGAGCTTAGAGCTACCCCTGGACTGCCACAATCACAGCCCCCAGATCAATGTAAATCACCACCAGCTACAGTTTATATTCATGCCCTGGACTTCAGCAGTCCTGGCTTAATTGCCTGCAAGGCTGAAAACACGGCTATGTAGCTTGATATCACTGTGGAAAGTGCTGGTTCCATCCCACCCCCTGCCCTGGGCTGTGCGATCTGTGGGAGCCACTCTGCGAGGAGCATCGTTTATCTGGCTGCACTGATGTCCTCTGGCTCTGCTTTTGGGGCATGGCAGGCAGCTGGGGCAGAGAGCAGTGCAGGTTTAGGCTGTTTTAAACCTGCAATGAAACTAGAACCTTTATCTGATAGTTTTACAGGCCAACACCAAGGCACCACTTTTTGCCTGAAGAGGCTGTTTTCCTGGGTGTCGTGGTTTAGCTTTGCCCAGGTTTTTCTAGTGGCGGGGAGGGGCCACAAAGATGGCTCCTTGGTGAAGCTTCTCGAAGCCTTCACCATGTCCAGCTCTGAGGTGATGGACATGCTGCTGGCCAAGGCTGGGCCAATTAGAGATGTTGGTTACGCCTCTGTGAAAAACATATTTAAGAAGGAATCAAAACAATGGGTGCACGCACTTTTCCTTAGCCAGAGGAGGAGGAGTAGGTGAGAGTATGTGAGGGAAAACAACATGGAGAGACCAAGGTCAGTGGAGAAGGAGGGGGAGGGGGAGCTCCAGGCGCCGGAGCTCTGCAGCCTCTGCAGGCCGTGGTGAGGCCCATGGTGAAGCAGGGGGTGCCCCTGCAGCCCATGGGTGCCCACGGGAAATGCTGAGATCCGCT